>OY728137.1:532573759-533198759 GCA_963277665.1 Viscum album
CGCGGCGGCAGGCATCTAGTCCTGCGGCTGCGCGTGACTAAAGGTTGGGAAGGGGGGGGGGGGGCGGCACTCGGCCGCATCCGCTGGCAAAGAACGGCCCCCACGCGGGGGTCGCGGTGGCAATCAAGGGGGCAGTCGCCCCCTTTGCCCGACCTCTCAGCCAGCGCCGAGCCGACCCTGCTTGGCCAGCGCTGAGCCGCCCTGGGCCAGACCGGCCGCACCAGGCCGGATCACTGAGGCCGGGCTAGGCCTTTCCATAATTGGGCGGACCCGGACGCGGTTCCGGCTGAGCCGGGGGGGGGGGGGGGGGGGGGTTGGGTCGGACTGGGCCCTGACCACCCATTTTCAGACCACTTCCGGTTCATTGCCTGTATCGTGGGCTACGGACCTCCGATCGACGCACCGTTAGTTGCGATGCGATCCATTGATCACGACGTGTGTTTCGGAATATTACACTCAAGATTTCAGAGAACTTTGGTTACGGTCGGGTCGGTTTGAACGCGAAACCAACCGGGCCCTCGGAGCGGAAACACATATAACTTGAGCTCTGGACGTCCGATTGACGTGCCGTCAGCTTTGTTAGATTACTCTTGATGAGACAGAACACTTTCCATACTTTTCCTGAGGTTTGGACATAGTTGGATAGTGTCTAGGTTGGATTGAACCCGAAATCCAACCGGGCCCCTGAAACGGAAAAGCTGATAACTTTCAGACCGGACGTCCTTCTGACGAACCGTCAGTGGCATTGGTGATCACGTTGAGAAACAGTCTCTATGAGTATACCCTATGAGATTTCAGGGTGCAGTTATGATACTTCTAGGTTGGTTCGCACACGAAACCAACCGGGCCCCTAGGAAGAAAAGGCTAATAACTCACAGACCGGGCGTCCGATTGACACACCGTCTGTTGCATTGAGAACCCTATGATGAGGCGGTCCTTTAAGTTACTTCTTCCTGGGACTTTGTGATACATAGATTATCGACCTGTAGCTTGTGGAGCGGACCCTCCCCAAGAAGAGAGTACATAGTACAGAGATCGTGTAGCTTGCTGAAACCTGAAGACTGCTTGCCCAACTCGAGTCAGAGTGACTTGTATAGCCCAGTGTGGAGAACTACTGTGTTTGGGTGGCAGAATCAGGGAAGGGAGCACTACTTTGTTTGGGTGATAGATCCATGGTATTTGACAGAAGGAGTACCTCCACTGGCTATTAGGAGGGTGCACTACTGTGTTTGGGTGGCAGACCCTGGCGGGAAGCACTACCGTGTTTGGGTGGCTGGCCTGCGGTACTCGACAGGAGAAGTACCTCAGAAGTATTAGGTTAGTGAGCATTACCTCGGAGTCGTGACCTGATCACTATACTCGGTAGAGATGGGGCTCTTCATTAGTTACGGTTTCGATAATGAAAAATCCTAGTTTGAGCTGAGTCTATGGCATTTGAGTTTACATGATGATTGAGATGGGTCACTTGATAAATTAGGTATATGTATGGGCATATACCTAGGTAGTGGTTATCCGTTGATTTCATAACCTTTGTGTTTCCTCATTATTGAGATTGGTTACTTGATAACATAGGTATATTTATGGGCTTATAGCTAAGTAAAGGTTATCTGTTGAGATCCTTCTTTGAGTTTATCCTTGTTGGATTTAGTAAGACCTTGAGGGTCTCGAGATCCCTACATAGTATCGTATACTCACCCCTGCACGGGCTATGCCCACAGCTCATTGTGTTGGTTGAAGACGACGGGCAGCGCTGCCGGAGTCCGAGTGTTCGAGGACTGGACGGTATCCGGAGGAGGACTTCACGAAGAGGAGATACTCAGAGGAGGCAGAAATGCGAGAGCATTGTGGAGGCTATCTTTACCTACCCTTCAGGTAGGATCCATGGTGGACGATCTAGGAGCTGCGCTATCTGTACCAACCCTTCAGGTAGTATCTGTGGTGGACGATCCAGGAGTTTCACTATCTGTAACTACCCTTCAGATAGGATCCAAGGTGGACAACCCAGGAGCTGCTTCTATCCTTCCAGATGTTTGTCTTTTTTGTTGTACTTTCATTTAGTTGTAGCAGTACTTTCAGTTGTGTTTGTATTATGGCCCATTTACTTTTCAACACATTCTTTGTACTTAGTGTTTTACTTTCTCTTGTACTCTGTGGTGTTTTATTTAATTTTTACAAAGGCAATGCCTTCCCATATATCAGGATTTTTTCCTTTGGTGCTAGTCGCTAGCCCCTGGCCTATGTAAGGCGGGCTTGGGGTAGTCACGGCCTGGGCCTCGAGGATGGGTCGTGAAATATTCGTATCAGAGGACTTGGTGCTTCCATAGAACATAGGACACTGATTTTTATTTTCTGTGAATCAATAGTGTTAAGGGTTCCGAGTGTGGTCTTCAGTTCAGGGAGTCGAGTGTTGGTGTGGCGGTCGACATATCCACAAACCAAAACCCTGACTACTAATATCTGACTTTGTTCCCGAAAACATAGATTGCACGTGTGTTTCCAAAAAGTTTAAAAGTTATCACAAACCAGGTCATCTCACTAGGTATAAATTGTTTGACCATGTCATGTATGTTTCTTTCGGGATGACCTTCACATGGGGAGACTTTGAGACCTTTTTCGGGGTGGAGTTTATACCAGTGGCTCTACACCCCCGAGCGTGTTCAGGAGCTGCTACCTTTGCCGCGTGTTTTTTCATTAGTAGTCGAGTCATCTATATGCAGTAGACATATGATGTAGAGTTCCAGGAGGACCAGACCAGTAGATGGGCGATCTCAGGTTTTAAGATCGGTGCTGTGGGGAACATGGGGTGGGGTCAGAGCCAGGCATGCCAGAAACAGACAGTGTTACTCCGTCGGCAGAAAGGGCCACATGGCACGTGACTTTCTGGCTCCCCGCACAGTTGATCGTTAGACATTGGAGGAGCCACTGAGATAGAAGAAGCGGCAGGTGCTTGAGCAACAGACGAGCAGTGGACAAGGCAGTAGAGCTCCAGAAGCAGGTGAAAAGGATCAAAACTAGGGGATATATTTTTGTTCATGGTACTTCTAGTTCCATGTTGATGTTGTTGTTTTTGAGTCTTTGTACTTCGAGTTGTAGTAATAAAAGACACTTATCTTTGTGATGTTTGCATTCCTTTCATTTTGTTCGGTTGATAGTGAGAGGTCCCGGTTAAAACTGTTGACTTGACCCTCACTTTTGATATTTCTACTAGAGGAGACCCAGTGACCTCACACTGATGCTGACAGTGTGAATCAACCCTTGGAGGAAAGAGTGACGGTTGGATCTCTTGGTAGTATCGTCGAGGCCTTACGACATCATCCATGGCATGAATGCATCATTCATGTCAGGATTGACTATATTAGAAAATGGGTGCAGTTCATCCAAGGGATGAGACCGAGTTTCTCTTTTTAGAAAATGATAAATCTTAAGAGCTCTTACAAATTGTAGGAAATAAAGGTGCAGATCATCCAGGAGTGGATGAAGACTGCACAGTGTAGTAAGAAACAGGAAACTGGCGCCAGTCTTAGAGACATGGGCATGTTAAATTCTTCAAGAAGAGGAATCATTAAGGAGGGATGAGTCTGTGAAGCAGCAGACGTGGATTCAGAGCAAGGAGAGCAGCATGAGGTGGTGTACAATTCAACACGCTACAACCACCCGCCTTAGTTGTCCCCACCAGGATCAGGGTGCTGGAGAGCATGGGAAGAGTGCAGCTACATGCGATCAAGGAGTGTGACCCAGTGGCTCTAAAAATGATTCAAGGGACTGTCTGTGTCCACTACTATCTACCGGAGTAATAGACGTTGAAATGAATCATTCCATCCATCAACGAATCTTGTCCCAGACCTAGAGATTAAGGTAAGATGTGGACATGACCCTCACCTCTGGAGATACATTTGGGAGGAGACTCGATAATCACACTTACTCTAATAGTGTAATCTGACCCTGAAGGCGAGAGTTTCGGTTGGAATCTCTTGGTGGAAGCGTCGAGGCCTTACGACATTGGACTCGGTATGGATTGGATTCACAATTCATGCTCAGATTGACTGTATTAGGCAAAAAGGATGTGGTCTAACTACAACGTCGGGATGGGTTTTCCTTGGTTGGTGAAAAGGGATCCCCAGGCAGCACTGGATGAACTCATGCATAGGAGGGTTTGGCTGATCACTCTTGGGTCGACCAACCATACACTCGTGGCAGCCAAAGTTTTGAGTTTCAATTCTAATTAGGAAATGGAGGCCTCTAGATTTCAAGGATGGCGATCGCATCCTTAAACGGGTCTCACCTCTATGTGGTTTACATAGATGTGGCTAAGGCGACAAGTTATCTCCGAGGTTCAACGGTCCTTTCTAGTTCCTCAGCACGGTAGGCGGGGTGGTTTACTGCTTGACCCATCCACCTCAGTTCCACCAGGTGCACGGCGACTACCACGTATCTCAACTGAGGAGATACGTGCTTGACCCAACGCATATCATCGACCATGGGGAGATGGACTTTGGAGATGGGGTGACTTTTGTGGGGATCTAGTAGAGATTGAGGATCGACAAGAGCGGGTCCTAAGAGGATGATCGATTCCTCATGTGCGCTTTCGTTGGAAGTGCAGGGACCTCTAGGAGAGCACTTGGGAGCGGAAGGCTCAGATGCGTTCTCAGTACCGCTTTTGTTTCCCTGGTTTGTGTTATAGATTTACAGGGACATAAAGCCCTGATGCGGGGGTAATGTAAAGACCCAGAAATTTCATTTAATATATTTTCTTAATTTTCTTTGGATTTTTCCAAGTATTCGGTTTCTGGCAGCACCTGATTCTGAGGCCCGGTGTGCCGGGAATCAATTTCCATAGTTTAGCTTGGTTAAGTTCAGTGAACGAATGAGCAAGTTTTTTCGTACTTTGAAATGGGTGCTCGGAATTGAAATCTAAGGGAACCATTGAACTCGCGGTACCAGATTTTTCTTAAGATGACTTTCACCTTGACGGCAGATGATCGGGGTTGAGAGTTGGTTTTTGGGTTTCACGAGGATTAATAAAATAAAATAAGTGACAACTTATTTTATCTTTGTTGAACCCGCACCATGTGAATAGTTTTGGTTAAAATCTCCACATGGGAGTTGGTGGTAGGACCGCCACACCCTAACCTCCCATGGGGGGATAATTATGGTGGGGACCACCCGAGTAGCATAACCTCCCACGAGAGGATATGACATGGGGTCCACATGGGGGCTTAACCACCGATTTAATGGGAGGGGAGGAAATCTCTCAACACTCCCCCAATAATGAGGGAGACCCTCTTGGACTCTAACTCCCCTCTTAATAGAGGAGAATAAAACCTCCTCAAAATCCCCCCATTTAATGGAAGGAAACTCCTTTGACCCTCTTTTTGTTAATTAGGTGGGGACCACCCGGGCCCCTAAACCCCCCTCGAAATGCCCCAAATTAATTATTTCATACACTCGGCCAATTAATATGGCAGAGCCTCTCCACTATTTGAATTCTGAACTGTTCCTACCATCGTGAACTTAATTATGTGGGGCCCTCTTAATTAATTTCTGCCACCAAGAATAATATATTCTATTCTATTATTTTGGAACGTTCTTGTGCCTTTTGGTGAAGAGATTGAGTGAACTTATTTCTCCAACGAAGAACGCGAAGAACGCCGGCGACACTGATTCCCCGACCTTCTTCGGCCTTCTTCCTCAGAGCCCCCCTTTATGACGTGGTGCTTCTCTGACAACCCTCCTTCCTCATCGTCAACACACCGACGCACGAACTCGGAAGTGGAAGTGTGCGGTGAGCGACATCATCACCTTCCCCCATGACGAATGCGCTCTCTGATGAATCAAAGGTAGGGGGTTTGGTTTAATTTATTTTATGTGGATTATATCCTCGACCTTTGATTAAATTGTTCATAGTCGTTTGAGCCGCCTGTTATCGTAATAACGGGAGGACGTCGGACCACACACACACGACCGACCCTCCTCCCCCTTTTTTGGTTGTACTTGTTGTGGCACGAGAAAAGGCGGAGTGGTGAAACGACACCACGTGGAAACAATGAAAATCGGGCGAAGAAGCGCTACATCGTCGCACCGCACCATTGCGGCGATTTGAAGGATCCACATATTTTTTAATAGACGGCGGATCAACGGGCGTTGACGGAACGGGCCGCAAACGCAGCATGATGATGCCTTAGTAAAGTACGAGACCCGATATGAACGACGGCATAGACAAATTTGAAAACGGACCACTGGAGCAACTCCAGTGGCCTGTGGATTACACCGGCCGGCCGACCGGAGGAGGCGGCGCCCCGGCGTACCCCCAGGAGAGACCACAGTGGCTTCAGCCGCAGTGGCATGCTTCTGGTTCGGCGGTTGCGCGGGAGCAAAGGGGGGGGGGGGGACGCGGCGCTTGGCCGTGTTTTCTGGAAAGGAGCGGCCCCCACGCGGGGACTGCTGCGGAAATCAATGGGGAAGTCGCCCCCTTTGCGCGGCCGCTCAGCCAGCGCCGAGCCGACCCCGCTCGGCCAGCGCCGGGCCGCCACGGGCCGGACAGGCCACACAGGGTCGGGCCGCGCCACACCAGCTGGGATGGACTACGCCCTAATGGGCCGGTCCCGGACACGGTTCGGGCCGACCCAGTTCGGGCGGACCCGTGGCGGTTGGGCTGGGTCGGACCGGGCCCAGACCCCCCATTTTCAGACAACTTCTGGTCTTTTGCCTGTATCATGGGTTACATACCTCCGATCGATGCACCGTCAGTTATGATGTGATCCTTGGATCGAGACGGTGATTTTGGAATATTAAAATCCTGATTTCAGAGAACATTGGGTATGGCTGGGTTGGTTTGAACCTGAAACCAACCGGGACCTCGGAGCGGAAACACTTATAACATGAGCTCCGGACGCCCGATTGGCGTGCTGTCAACTTTATTGGATTCATCTTGATGAGAAGAAACTTTTTCCATACTTCTCTTGAGGTTTGGACGCAGCTGGATAGTGGCCGGGTTGGATTGAGCCCAAAATCCAACCGGGACCGTCGAACAGAAAAGATGATAACTTTCAGACCGGACGTCCATCTGAAGAACCGTCAGCGGCATTGGTGATCACGTTGAGAAACGGTCCCTATGATTATACCCTATGAGAGTTTGGGATAGAGTTGAGATACATCTGGGTTGGCTTGCACATGAAACCAATCGGGCCCCTGGGACGAAAAAGCTAATAACTCAAAGACCGGGCGTCCAATAGACGCATCGTCTGTTGCGTTGAGACCCCTATGAAGAGGTGGTCCTTTGAGATACTTTTTCGTGGAACTTTGTGATACTTGGAGTATTAATCTGTAGCTCGTGGAGCAGACCCTCTCGGAGACGAGCATATAGATTATGAAGACCGTGTAGCTGGCTGAGACCTAAAGACTGCTTGTCTGACTCAAGTCGGAGGGACTTGTATAGCATAGTGGGGAGCACTACATTGTTTGGGTGGCAGACTCACGGTGGGGAGAACTACTGTTCTGGGGTGGTAGACCCACGGTACTCGACAGAAGGAGTACCTTTGCAGGCTATTAGGGGGGTGCACTACTGTGTTTGGGTGGTAGACCTCGGCGGGAAGAACTACTGTGTTTGGGTGGCTAGCCCATGGTACTTGACAGGAGAAATAAATTAGTAGTCTTAGGTTAGTGATCTGTACCTCGGAGTCGTGACAGGATCACTGTACTCGCCAGAGATGGGGCTTTTCAGCAGTTACAGTTTCGATAATGAAAAATCCTGGTTTGAGGTGAGTCTATGACCTTTGTGTTTACCTCATGATTTAGATGGGTCACTTGATAACTTAGGTATATGTATGGGCATATACCTAGGTAGTGGTTAACCGTTGATTACATAACCTTTGTGTTTCCTCATGATTGAGATGGGTTACTTGATAACTTAGGTATACGTATTGGCATATACCTAAGTAAGGGTTATCTGTTGAGATCCTTTTTGTGTTTATCCTTATTGGATTTAGTGAGACCATGAGTGTCTCGAGGTCCCTACTGAGTATCATATACCCACTCCTGCATGGGCTATTCCTGCACCTCGTTGTGTTGGTTGCAGACGACGGGCAGTGCTGCCGGAGGCTGAGTGTTCGAGGATTGGATGGTATCCGAAGGTGAACTTCACGACAAGATAATACTCAGAGGAGGCAGATGGGAAAAAGCGTTGTGGAGGCTATCTGTACCTACCCTTCAAGTAGGATCCGTGGTGGTCGATCGAGGAGTTGCGCTATCTGTACCAACCCTTCAGGTAGGATCCGTGGTGGACGATCCAGGAGCTGCACTATCTATACCTACCCTTCAGGTAGGATCCGAGGTGGACGACCCAAGAGCTGCTTCTATCCTTCCAGATGTTTGTCTTTTCTATTGTACTTTCATTTAGTTATAGATTTACTTTCAGTTGGGTTTGTATTCTAGCCCAGTTACTTTTCAGCACTTTTTTAGTACATAGTGTTTTACTTCCTCTTGTAATCTTTGGTGTTTTGTTTACATTTTATAAAGGCAATTCCTTCCCATATATTGAGATTTTCACATTTGGTGCCAGTCGCCAGCCCCTGGCCTATGGAAGGCGGGCTTGGGGTAGTCACGGCATGGGCCCCAAGGACGGGTCGTGACAAATAAGGTTGTAAAAATAAAAAATTATAATAATTGAATGTCCTCCCAAAAATACATCTATATGATATCCAACTTTAAATATTGTATGTTTTTTGTCTCGTAGGAAATAATCATATAATATATTTAGGAAGAATCATTATTATCCATTAAAATGTGAAAAATAAACACATATAATGAGTTCTATGATAATGATATAAGAATATTTTGTTTTAGAGTTTGATGTCAATTGTATATAAGGTATTAAACCAAATATTTCCTTTTTAATTTTGTAATCATTTATATAATTATAATATATTTTAGGGTTCACAAATGTTAATCTGATAATTTTTTTGAGGAAATATAAATAAATTGATTTTTTTGGGTGAGGTAAATAAATTTTTTGAGTATGTGGAAATAAAGTGTTTGGAAAATCTATCATTTTTCATCACTATACATTTTGATAAGTTTAAAAATTTAATATACATTATATTCTGAAACAATGATGTTGATTTTTTTGTTATTTTTTAATAATATTTGAAAAATCATTGAGAACACTTCTATAGAAACATAATCTTCATTTAGCTAATATGATTAATCATCAATATATTATACTCCTGAAGAAACCTACTTCTTCTCAAAATATTTATATCATGATATTTCACCATAAAAATTTAAATTCAACATAGAAATTTATATATAACCATAATCTAATTCTTTTAATTTTTGATAACATTATTTATGAATTACATATTCAAAATGGATTTCAATGTTTTCTGTAAAATGTAAGGACATATTTTATTTCATTGTGAGATCATTATTATTATATTAATTATGCTTTACCTATATGTGATGTTCCAATATAAAGTTAAAATTTAATTTACATAAGATATTATCGCTCCTGTAATATAAAGTGATAAAACATAAACATACAATCTCATTATAGTGATTGAATAACAAAAAACACTTAAGGGACGATGATATTTCATTAGTATTAAATGTTTTCTTGAAAGATATTCATAACACCTTTTTAAGTGAATTTTATTGTAATTAATCTTAATGAATATTCTCAATAAATGTATTATGTTGAGTTCATTTTTTTTTTATTTTTTTCAATTATTTATGACAAAAATATTTTTAAGGAAATTAAAATTTTTAGATGGTGGATAAGATCCCTCAACTTAATTTCCTTTATCTTGCAGTGATATTATAGGTTGCTAATATGTATAAAATAGAAATATTATATTTTTTTGCACATGAATATCATTTTTTTGGTATTTAATATAATATAAATTAATTTTTTTATAGATTAATATAAAATGTAATTTTGATGGTTATCTATGAAGTTCATGTCAAGGTTTCATAACACAATTCAAATAAAATAGATTAATATGCACGTTAATAATTTAAATAGTTTGATTAACATTTTTTCATGTTTCATATTTTTTTATCGACATAATGTAAGATAATTTCAAGAAAAATTTATTTCATTGGAGGAAAAATAATAAAATTAAAAATAAATAGGTTTAATAGAGGAGGTAATGTTATATATGTTGAAGAAAATTAATATAGTGAAACATTATAAAGAATTATAATGCTTAGGAATGATGTTTATAACTATTGGTTGTGATACATTGTGGGTAATGACATTTCCATTAACAATTCACATTATTTTCCAAAATAATTGTGCATCTTGAATACATCATGTTATCAAAAAAATGGTGGATAAATTTTTTATATAATTATATGATAAGATAAATTCCAAATACAATCATTGGAATGTTGTGACAGAATTATATGCTTTTGAGAAACTTGATGTCAATAGAGGAAAAAATTTAATAAAATAAAAAATCCATTAATATGATATCATTTTTTTTATATTTTCTGAGACTTTTCGTTTTAAATAGTATTTTTAATAAGGTAATTAGTAATATTTTAAATTTTATATTAATTTTTGGTGTTATACATCTATGAAAAATTGAATTTCCTATTACATTAGAAGAAAAAGTTGAAAATTTAATTCCAGTGACAACATCAACCCTATGTATTTCTAATGTAATTAATTTTTTTGTTTCTATGTTGTTGGAATAACCCTCAACTGATTTTGAAAATCAATTTTCGATAATGGAATCTATATTTATTGATATATTTAATTAATATTGAATAAAATAAAATTCTATGTGTTTTAATTATAATTATTAAAGAAAACATTTGATATTATTTTTAAATTATAATCCCTCCAAAAAACATTTAATTTTTTTAGAAATATGAATCATTAAAATAAAATTTAAATAAATTTTTTATTTGTAATTCATCATATAAAAATTAGATTTCTTGTTGGATTTTAATTCATCTTCAAAACATCAAAATGTTTTTTAAATTTTAATGCATCCAAGGCACTTTTGATGATGTGTAAATCGTATTTGATAATAAATTTGTTTTTCCAATATGAATTTAAGGTTTTTTTCATTATTAATAAATTTTTCTCTTAATATATTAATATTAATGAGGGTAAAATATAAAAGAAATGTTATTTGATATTAATAAAATGATATCATTGTAACATACCATGAATGTAAATATATTTCATTACTAATGAATACATAATATAATAAAAAATAATATATATTCTTTACATAAATATCAAATATAATATAATATAAAATAACATGGGTAATTTTCTTGGGTTTATGTAAAACTTATAATATATATATAACATAATAATATTTTTTTATTTATAAATAATAAAGAACAATAATATAAATAATTGGATCATCATAATATTACTATAATTTTCATATATAAAAAATTTAAAAAATAATAATTAATAAGATTCAATGAAATTTTATTATTTTGATGGTAACAATAGAAGAAAAAATATTGAAAAAAATATATTTTTCCATTTTGAATTAAAAAAATTAAATAATGGTTAAATACAACACATCTATCAAAAAATTAATGTTAAAAAAGATAACATTGGATAAGAAAAATAAATAATCAATTTATATTATATAAAACAAATATACAAAATTTATTCGATATAATCGATAATCAATATGATATATAAATATATATTTATGGAAATATGATAATTATATAGTAAAAAATAACAAATAATACAAATTAATGATGAAAATATGATTCTAAATGAGTTTAACTAGATTGTTTGATGAAAGAAAAATAAAATCTATAGATATTAAAAAAACTTATCCCAAATATTGAATAACAACTAGAATAAAAAAATTAATTCATAATAATTCCACCCAAAATGATTTAAAATTTAGAAAAAAAATTAATCATTATTCAAGAAAAAACAACTTCAACATCACCTGGGACTATTTTTTCATTATATTTTCTACCAATATTGACATAAATATCTGTCATGTAATTATTATTCACTAATATAAGCATATAGTCCAATTTTTTATAAAAATATTCATACATTGTAGTATAAGACCCACAATCAAAAAAATAGTCTAATTACATTCCCATGATAATCTATGGGTATTTTAATATGTACAGTTTGTGTATAAATTTTCTTTACAATATAGATGATAAGAAATTTCTTTTGGATATATATTACTACAGATTCATTTATAAACATGTTCAAAAGTTCAACATGGGGATATATGTTGATACATTTAATATAAATTTACTTATCTTCTAGATAATATATCAGAAGAGATCCTTGTCAAAATTACATGTATACAATAATATATATCAACAAAAAATTAAAATTTTCTAGGAATAATAGTTTCTAGGACCTGATATATCATGAAAGACTATTCATAATATCTTCTCCTATCTTAGTTCATAAGCTTCATCATAAATTCAATTCAAAACACTCTAATAGAATAATTAACTAATGTTTTCACATTCACATGATCTTTAATAATGGTATTCTATTTTACATATAAACCACATATTTTAGGAGCGGTAAAATCCATTCCCCGTGATAAAATCGAGACACAATAGAATTAAATATAATATAATAATTATTTTAATAATAATAATATAATAATTATATTTTTAATGGAATAAATATATCCATAGTTTATATATATATATTTTCTCAGTATATCCTCAACGCCTAACAATCTATTCCATGAAGACTCAACTTTGTCAACAAAAAGATGAATTGAACTAGAAAAAATAACTTTATGAATTATACCATTGAATTAAATATAAAAGATAAAAATAAATTAGAACATATCACTATTATAGATGGTTGAAAATGAATTTTTTTGAATTTATATAAATTAATAACACATTTATAAACTCTCCTTTAAAATTTATATGAAATATTATTTATAAAAATATATAATTTTTTACATATTATAGTATATAAAAATGATTAGAAATAATTATAACCATTTGTATGGGGTCACCTAACAAAAAAAATTGTGGTTCACTCTACTAAAATAAAATAAAAATTTAGAATATAAAATAAGGTATAAATTTACCAAATTTTGTAATAAATCTATAATATTTTCCATTTTAAACCATATAAAATCATGAAGGAAATATTATGTGTTAATTTATATTAATTGGTTCTAACATATTAATGTATTATTCAATATATCATGACTCATTAGAATAATAAGCCGATCTCGACTAATGAAATTTATAAAGGATATAGTGACCACATATACATAAAGGAAGAGGTTCCTTGGAACCATGGTATATATTTAGGAGGGAGTTTCCAATAGTTATATTACTAAAGGATTTATGTTTATTGATGTAGTTCCAATCCTTCCTTGAAAATGGATCAATTAAAAAAATATAATCAACAACAAGAAGTCAAATAACTCATGCATTATTAAAAATATATAATAGCATTTTTTTGAATGTAATGGATAACATTATAGTCAAAAATTCGTAATTGAAGACAATTTTTTCTGATAATATTTTCAATATAATGTAAAAATTAAATATATTTAATTAATGGGGAATGATATAAAAAAATAATGAATCCACCATAATAATTTGATAAAAATGAATTGAGTTCATGACTTCCACAATGATGTTTTTTATGTAATAGAAAAGGATAATTAGGAGTTAACAATGTGGATATCAAAACTATAGAACAACATATATAAATCTCAGATATCTTATAAAAAATATATTGTTTATTTATAATCAATATCCATTGATGTATGAAAAATTTTATAAATTTTATTTTAATTTATTATTTAAATAAAAAAATCATATGGTTAGGCACCATTATATTTTTCTTCTACCAATGTGATGTTAGTGTACTAAGACTACATTAAATCTGTATATTGTTCTAAATCAAGTAAATCATAGAAAAAACCATTGTTGTTTTCATCAAACATGCCTCCCTTAAATTTTAGAGATACAATGATTTCATTCCCAATACCCTAATATGAAACTGAATAACATGATAAGGACATAGAGCCGATGTGGTCATAGAATCATGACAACCAATTCTCAAATAAATTCAATTATAGACATATATGAAATGCGAGGATGGTTCCAAAACATCATAATGTTAACATATTATAATGAATTATGTATGTGTTCGATTACTAGTATAGTAGGGCATAAGATGTTTTTTTACTCGTAAATACTAGTTGTGAAAACCATCATCCTTGAATAACTATTTTTAAAAAACGATTTAGTTGTATTATTATTTCTACACTATCTTTCAGTCAATCAATTTTCATTATTTTTGAACTGATAAGTTTATCATTATAAAATTTAAAATAATCATCAAAATGAAAATAATTTATTTATGAATCTTTAAAGTTTATTTTTTTCTATGTATTATGTTACTAAATGTCCTTTATTTTCTATGATTACCTAGATTACTAAATTATTAAATTATGGAATTTTATTATGAAACATTTAATATTTCACATAATATAACTTAATGATTATTTTGAATTTATATCAAGATATTTCATGGGAAAGGGTAATTGAAAAATTAAGTGTGTTGAATTTTTGAATTATTCCATTATATGGTGTTTTAGAATCTTTAAATTTCAAATGATTAGGGATGTATTATTGATTTTTTTGGATTTTTTGATCAATGTGTTCAAATTTTATAGTCAAAAAATCAAAAAATGGTCATTTCATATTAGTTTTCATTGATAATTTAATTAATTGATCTTATGATATTTTAAGTTACTTAAATTGGATGATAGTATTTGAATACATATCTGGGTTAAGTGTATATAGGAAAGTTGTTATAGACAACATGTTTAAATTAGATGATCAAATATATACTCTAACTAATGTTTAAATTCTATTTCCTTTTTAGGAGTACATAATCCTCTTTTTATTTTAGGTACCCATTTATATGATATAAATATGTGCAATGAATTTTTTATAATTTCCCACAAGATATATCCACTTTATGTTTTCAAATTATGGGTCGACTAGACATTTTAATTGATATTTCACTACTTAGTTTAGCTATGGAAATTATTAGTTATATTTTTAGTTGAATGTATTAAAAGAATATGTTTTTTTTTAAATTCAATTTTAAAATTTTAATAAAAATTTCTTAAAAAATATACAAGGAAAATTAAATGGTAATTCATCTTCAGATATATCAATATACAGTTCATGTGTAAGTAGAAGTAGAAATTTATATTAACTCCTGAATTTAAAATTTTTACAAATAAAATTTATGATTTTAAAGATAATTAATTTATGAATAATGTCTTACAACTAGTTAATGATTCATTATCCAATTCTAAACTATTCTTTTTTTTGTGATGTTTAAATCAGACGATGATGAATATTATTTTTTACGTTATGTATGGTGAAAAATTCGTTTAATGAATACCATTAATACTAAAATGAGTGGAGATATGATATATTACATTAATATTGTTCTTTTATGCATATAATAAGTAATTTGATTTATATTATTAAAACTATATTAATATGGGGAAATTTTCTCATGTTGATACATGATAATGATTTATTGCGGGAATGTGGGTCTATTTATCTCTCTTGAGAAATATGGATATAATATATATTTATAATGGGGATTATAATACATGTAATAGTCTAAAATAAACCCATGCGATGATCTTGAAAATAAGGATAACCAAATTCAAAAATTTAGTGTTGGATGTTAATACATTATCACATATCAAACAGAATAAATCATTTTTATAAACCAAAAATCACGAAGGAGGTCATGATTTAATTTATTAAATGTATGTAGATTAGTTTAATTTTATAATTTATATGAGATAAAAGAAATACATTTATGTAGATTAATTGTACATGTATTTTTACTTTGAAATATGATATCAATATAATTCATCATTTCTCTACAATATGAAACATAATAAAAAAGAATTTGTTACAAATATATTTTATGATGTTGCAAGGAATAATGTATATAATGTTTTATTGAGGTATTTTTTACACCAATTACAACACTAATATATGATCATTGGCCCATTTTTGTTTTTGGGGGCTTCAAATACCATAATGAGGTTGTTATTTTTTTCAAAAACAATATTTTATTTTTAAAAAAAATTATTCCTTAATTTTTTTTTGATTTGTAATATTGAGTCAAAAAATATATGGTCAAAGTATATACAATATTAAATCTCATCTTTGGAAAAATATATTTTTAATTTTTTTCAAAAAAAAAACAATGACAATACCTTCTTGAAAATACATTTGATGAAAAAATGGTTTAAAATTTTATGCGATTATATAAAATATTGTTCTCTTTTTAGATAATATTTGAATTTTATGATCATATAAAATTTTTAAAATCATTTTGGTGAAGAGTGGGAAACATTATGAGAAGTATATAGGGATGATTAATTACATTAATGAGTTTGTCTTTTTTATTTGGAAATGAAATTATTAATTAGAATATATTTTATGATCATTTAAAATTAGTTACTCATTTCATTATGTTACATTTATATATTAACACACTTATTAAGGATTATATCTATTGAAGTCAATTATTTTCTATTTAATCATTAAATTTGAGTTGTTTTTTCAAATAATCAATATGAGAGAAAATTTAAATATTAGACGGGGGTTTTCTAGGAAATATTTAATCTTTTACCTATTCTTCATTCATGTAGACACTAAGTATAACACAATTATATTTAACTTATTTCAACAAAAATATTTTTTGAAAAATTCATGATTTATTCTATATAATAATTAAACAATAATTTATTATTTTTATAAAAATATCATAATAATATATAAATATCATTTCTATGTTTCATTTGATTATTCCAATGGAATTATTCAGTGTTCCTGATAAAAATTTGATTCATTCGGATATGAAGAGGTTTTCATTGAAGTGTATTACTGAATGAAGAATGTATAAAAATGATATATAATTTAGTGAATCATTTGACATAAAATGTGTATTATTATTTGTGTTATGAATGTAATGATTCTAGTAAATGGTTTATATGGAATCTATTTAACAATGTTATATGATTTGAAATTGAGATCATTAGTGTGGAAATTTTTTCTAGATTAGTGGCGAAGGTAATATAATAGTTATGTTAGCAGATGATGGTCATGTGTATTTATGTTATGATTGTTATAATATATGATTATAATTTAAATTTCATCTAAAACCTTTGATTGGATTTTGTTTGACTATATACTTCTTGAATGTTCAAAAATTTCATATGCACCCCACTAATGTCTGGTAACCTAAGTATTTTACATATGAGGAAATTTTATCTTGTTTTATTCCCCATCACCCATGTTATCGAGGGAATTGATGGATACCATCACAAAATATACCCAATCTCTCTCAATATATAACTTGTTTGTGATGTATAAAAGACATATGTAATATATATATTAAATAATGGTTAGTTTTTTTATAAATATATACTAATTGATAACTTTGTGGTTATGATGGGGTTATGTGGTGGATCACATTGATTATGTGAGGGGTGAAAGTGGTTTATTTCATACATGGTTATGATAAAAAAATGTGAATATGAATTGTGGTTATGATATGGTGATGTTGAATGTGATTCCAGATATATAATTATCATTCTGATTAGGTATTTAGTTATGTGTACATCTGCATATGGAGGGGATTGAATAATATGAAACAAGTTGTTAGGGTTTGAGATAGACTTAGTCATTTATTAAGTAAATGTGGGTATCCTTCTTCAAATTTCTATAATTTCCATTAATTTTTTTACAACATATAGATATAAAAAAAATTACATAATCATTGTGAGGCAAGGTGATACCCAATTTTCCATAGGTGATTATTGGTTTTATTTTTCCTTCCACTTGAAATTAGTATTCACTTTTTATATATAATTCATAATTTATTTGGGGTGATCAATGTATTTATTACTAGCTCAATACTTGGAGTTTTTAACAAAGTTTTTTTCGGAGTTATATTTTGGTAATTTTTTTAAATCCTAATTTGTGTATCACATTTAAATATATCCCGGATTGGTTTTTGATATAATTTTAGATATTTCATTATTGTTTGATAATATTTTTTTGTAGGATCAAAATTATAATACGGCCTATTTTTTTATTCTACTATTACTTATCATTATCACATGGACCAATACATGTTGTATTCTGGGATCACCAATGCCTTCATTATTATCCCAATATAATTCCATGTGGGGGTTGGTTTTAATATATTTGTATCAATAATATAGATATGAGATAGGGTATATATTAAATATTGTCAATATTGATACCATCATGGATTTGTTAAAAAAACATAGTTAGTCAAGCATATGATGTTATAATTATGGGAGACTAGATATGAAACATGTGATTATGGAACATTATTATATGTGTTATTGATAATGATATTATTGAATATACTTGGGATAATGCTTATGTTTTAAGGAATGAAATTATACAGAGGTAAATACATCATTCTTGATAAAAAAATTTCCAGAAATTATAACTATTCTTTTGAGATAAAATGAATTTAAATAAATTATTTCAATATTTTTGGGATTTTGGTTTTTAATTTTTAACTTATAAAGATGTTTGGTGATAGTCATTCATGTGTTGTTTATATGGAAGAATATTGTTGTACCTTTTTTAGGAAACTATGAGGGGTTAAATAAAGGGGCAATGGGTCATAGAGGATTTCATTATGTGAGATTCTTCATTATAATGTTGTGTAATAATATTAGAGTGTCAATAATTAGGAGATGAAAATCATAATAATTCAGTTATATACCCATTTTATACTAATATATGATACATATGCGAATTATATTTTATTTGATTTTATTTAGTTAACATTGTTATTTTTTAGTTCCTATTTCAATTTTTTTAATTGAGATGAGTAAGATGTTTAATGAGAATATTTATGAATGTAGTCTAATAAATATTCATTAGTACATGATGATCCTTATGATGTAAATGAGATATTCTTTATATTCCATAAGAAAACATGAGATTGAAATACTTAATAATTTTATGCATATAACATCATTTTCTATAGATCCTTTCCAAAATGAAATGCCTAGATAATGATTCTTGGATGTTGAACTATATACTATAATTTTCAAATCTATATAACTTATTTCCATGTCATGCATATCTATAGGTATTCGATAAGGTAGAGTTAATTGGGAAGATTATTTTGAATTATAAATCATCTCAATATAAATATTATTAGATATTTTATATAGTGGACATCTGGATATAGGATCATGGATGAAGGAATAATTGAGGTTTTTCCCAATGGGGTGTTCATCCCAAATGTCCTAATAATATTTTTCATTTGTTTTTTGTACCCATTCATCTATTGAAATATACAATTTTGATTTCATTTCTTATAGAGGTCATGGGGGTTATTATTTCTAGAACTCAACCATCCTCTACATAAATCATGGATTATAGAGTCAACTTTTTATTTAACCATAAGAGTAGTTTCATATGAGGCATCAGCAACACCTATATCAAAATTCTTGTAGAACATAGGTGATATATGTAAATATTAATGACATACCTCATGACTCCCCTCATCCTCAAGGTAATAATTTTTAATTAATTAATGGATTTGATCATCAGTAAGTCAAGTACAGTATATGTATATGATATAATTTGTAAGTTTTTTAACGAGTTTTCTTAGTTCTAATTGTTATTAGGTTTTAGCCATGTAAATTATATTTTATCATGTGTATTTTATAGTTATCAATGTTTTCAACGTTTCTCCATGTTTCTATTATTCTTTCATCTATTTGGTTTGTTTTATTGTAATATGGGATTTTCCAGGGTTTTCTATTGTTTTTATCCCTTTTTATAAATATAATAGGATTTATGAAATTTTTGAATAGAACATATACTCACAATTCTTTTTTAATATATGGGATGACGATTTATGACTAGAAAATGTATATTTGTAATTATTAGACCTTAAAACAATACTGTTGTACCCTATTTTGTTAGAGTAGCAATATTAATGTTTTGATCAAAATAAAAATGAAACTCATTAGGGAAGCTATGAGAGGGTCACATGGTACTCATATAAATATAATTAATTAGATGACTGAACAAGAAATATATTGAAGAAAATTATAGGTTTTCATTGTAATTTTAATATAGTGTGTTTTATAACTAATGGGGGAAATTAGGAATGAACCAAATTGTAGACCATGTGAGGAATCTAGTTTTTTTCAATGGTTTTTTTATTTTGTATAATTTTTTCTTGTGTTGAATCAATTAAAAAGTAAATTTACATATAAAAATTATAAATGGTTGGTCCATGTTTGAACATTTTCAAAATTCATTTAAAATTTGAGATATGTGAGTGGTTCCATTTTATGTATGGTTTGACCAGGTACATTTTTAAATTTTTGTTTACTAAAATCAGTGCCCACCATGGTTCAATTAATGAGGATGAAAATTATATAGGGTCTATGATAAAGAATATGGTAAAGAAACATTAAACTCTATCACTCGACATTAGTATATCAAACTTAACTCATAATCGGTTACAGTCATCCCTATATATCTCTAATTATTTTAACCAAGTAATATGAGGAACTCATCCTTTATAAGTTGATTCTTTATATACATCTATGATAATAATATCTTTTTTTTCCAATACCTCTTAGTGTTATTTTTTGTTCTCAATTCATTTTTCATTTAACAATATTTATACATATGCCCATAAATTTTGATCCGATTATAATAAAATATGGTTTTTTGTAAGGTATTATATAGATCGTTAAAATTTAAACCAGTTTCCTTCCCAGACAAAAATTCAACTTTATATTCTACTGATATATAAAAACATATTTGATGGATGATATTCACTATAGTTTCCTATCAGAGGGAAATGTCTATAATATTATTCATGAAACTATAATTACATCTTGTTAGGATTATATTATGATCCCATTATGAGTTTTTAAATGTGTTTCTAGGGTGTAATAAGGGGTTAAAGCTATTTTCCCCATATATTAAGTTACTAGGAGATATAAGAGTACTGAATATATGTACCTTATACGAGTACTAAATCCTAAATTTGATAGAGGTTTAATTTTTAAAGAAATTATATGAATTTAATTATATATTATACAAATATTTTGATGGTTTTAATGGAATGGTTTTCCTGGTGTATCAAGAATACCAAAAAATCAACAAATTAGCCTTTTATATGGAAATTCATTTTATATAATTTTTCACTAAGTTAAATTTATGAATCTCTATCGTTTATATAATTTCATCAAATAAATAATCAATTGTTTTCAAATGGGCTGTTGTTTCTAATGGTTGATGTAAACATTTACACATAATTGAAAATCACGTTTTTATGACATATTTCTCTATCCATTCACCCTATAAATATTCTCCTTTATATGCCTTTATAAGATGATGGTCTATATATATTTCAAATGATTTCATATATCATCAATGAAAATGTGTTCCTAAAGAAAATTTAGATTAAAATAATTAAGGATATAGGATAAAATTAACGAGTTAGAATAGAGGACAATGGCCTAGAAATTATAGTTTATCTCCTTTATCATAGTATATAAATAGTCATTCTTCAGATCTGATGCCTCTATCACTCTATCACCACGATTTGTGATCCTTCTAATCAGTGGTGTATGTATTTTAGTATTCAATATTGATGACACTTTTTATTATGAATCATAAGTTTTATATATTGATGAAATAGTAAACTGATAATGATTATAAAATCCATGAGCTGATGACTAAGAAATAGGTTTTGGACAAAGAACACTAATTCTCCCAAAAATAACCAATTAATGGCATAAATTATGATTCCCAACTTGGGGAAAAATTTAAAATTATATATCTCATAGTAATTCATCGTATATAAATTAATAGAATTATCCTAAACTAAAATTTTATAGTAATGATATGTGAATATGAAGGCTTATATGGAATCTAAAATTTAACAATTAAAAGAACTCTTAAAAAATTTCATAAGAAAATTATGAAAATAATATATTCAATCTAATGTTTATACATAGTAAAAAACTATTTATTTTTCATGTTAAGAAGATTGTATTACTATTCATACATAATATGTACCATAAAAAGACCAAATGGTTGATGCATAAAGGATTTAAAAATTCAATATCTTAACAAATCATAATGATGTGATGATTTCAGATGTTGAAAACAACAAGGGTATGGGCAGGGTTAGTTATGATTCCTTTAATTGGCCTAATATTTTCATGTCTAATAAATAAATTAACTATTTTCTTAATTTAATTAGTGATTTGGAATTATATCCTTTACCTCTAAATAATATTTATTTTTCTCCCACCACATGTTAAAATTCTATTTTATAGGTTGATTTATCTCACATTGTGATTTAATCATCAATCATAAATCCCAATATTCCCCCAAGTATCTTATCGATATAATGTTATATACCATTCCAATCAGAAAATACGGGATTATTTAATACTAAAAAGGTTAGTAAACTCATTCACGTCATGATTTTTCCTTGATTCATAACAATTTATCATGTATATGGATATAGATTTTTTGATAAGGACCTTCTTATTATGATTGAAATTATTTTCACATTGATAAGGATTTATGAAACAAAAAAGGTAATATTAATGAAATAATATATTTCAGTGAATTAAATTTCCCAAACATTTTTATCATTACATTATTAGTTCAATAATTGAAAACATTTTTATGATATCTTTTTTGAATCACACATAGACTTCCACAAAAAAAATTATATTCAATTATTGGAGAAATATAATTTGATTATTACCTTTATTTAAAAAATATATATTAATTAAAAAATAGGACAACCAAAAGGGTATGAATTCATATATCCAATTGCACACTTTTAAATAATTTTTTGAGCTTCATGACTGATATTTTATCACAATATGTAAGTCCCATATTTCATCTAAATATTATTTATTAATAAGAACCCAGTAAAATTTGGACTAACTCTGGGACGAGAGATTAATTAGTAGCTTCTTATTCCTTTTATCGAGGATGAAAAGTTTTCTCATTATAATAAATAACCATTTATTCATATTATTTTATTTTTTTGGATATTCTAAATTCTTTTTAAGTATAACATTCTAATAACTAAGATATATAGTGGAAGATAGACATAAAACAATATACTATATTCCATTATATTATTTCTATCAGAATGATTCTCTATTAATTTAAAAAACCACCAAATAATTAATTAAGAAGTATATGCCAAGGATATTCGATCCAACCATAGAGAATTATATTTTATATATTGTGGATACACTTGTTTTTTCATGACTTATATACTTATACAATATTTTGGAATCAAAATTATAGAATATTTTCTTACATTATAATATCAATTATTCTATGAGAAATACACTAATTGGACAATAAGATATTACTTTTAGTAAATTTATCATCTCAAACTTTTGATATTAATTAAAACCTCTATTTCTTAAAAACATGATTATTTCTTTACACAAGATTTATCTTTTTAAAATCCCCCGAAATATATTGGTAATGGAAAATAAATGTTTGAGTTTATCAGTGATGTATCCATGTATCATATCTTTCAATCTACAAAGATATTATATAATTGTCCCCATATGAGGTTTTGGTATACTTTGGTTGTGAGATTTCTAATAATATTTTCAAATTATATTTCATTTGAATATTCTAGGATCTAGTTTATGGATCATCTATATAGATTAATGTGATCTATATTTGGTAATGGTCTATTTATTTAACTATGAGAAAGGGAAACTATACTTCTATTACTATAATATTAAATCATTTATAGGAATATTGTTTAATAAACATTTAGAATACAAAAAATTGGAAATGAATATTGGTGTCATGATATTCCATATTAAATATATTGTGCATGAGTTAGAGAATGATGCTGACATGACTGATTTCCCAATAATAGTTTATTTTAAAAAAATATCATTAAGCAAATTGAAAATCCTATTGATGTGTAATTGGTTCTCCAGAATGAAATATAAATAATGAAATATAAATGAGAATATCAATTTCTTATCATTATTCTATTCCATAATTAAAAATACCATCCCTGATAATTTTATATTATCATAAACTCTGGAAGTAATATTATTTATATATTATTCTCATGGATATATATTGCATGATGTTTATAAAATTAACCACACTAACATCATTTTAAATTTAAAAAAATATGCATCAATATGTACTATCATTTGTATAGACTAATTCTTTGAGAACCATGTCATCATATTTTCTTTCAATTGTTTAATTTTTTTTCTAGATATTTTATTGTTTTCTTCAGTTTATAATATTTTTTTGGAAAACTATTTGTTTATAAGGATTTGTCGGTTTCCTGTGGTTTTCATTGGTAATGTGGGATTTAAAGTATCTTATATAGTTTTCTATGATTATAATAGTTTTTTATAGTGTACTATGATATACCAAAATTTTACATGGCTTTTCAAGGGATCATAATAATTATATTGTGTTATTATGGTATTATAATGTTTTCCCAGATTATCTATGGTACCACTCTATTTTTAATTTTACTGGTTTCTTTTTATTTCTTTTCAATTTTTGTTATTTTATTTATTTTACTCATTGTTTTGGGTGGATTATATATTTTTTATTATTTTTCATAATTTTCAAGGTTTTTTCATGATTTTTTTAGTAATTTTCTATATTTTTATGGTGTTTTCGGGTTTTTGTTGGTTATTGGAGATGTTTTGTGGTTCAATGGTTTTAATATTGCCTAAATGGTTTTAGTATTTTTTTTATTGACATGATTTTTATTGTTTATTAAATATTTTCTAATGGATTACTGCTTTTTTAGAATTTTTTATAATCTTTAACGTTATTCCTTGAAAATTCATAATTTTCAATAATGTTGAAATATTTATCATTGTTTTTAATAGTTAATTTTATATTCTATGGTTATCATTATTTTATATAATTTTTCATTATATTTATTCATATTCATATACATACTACAATTTATAGGGGTTTCAACAGTATTTATGATGTTATGGGTTATTATGAATTGAAGAGGATTTCGGGTTTTCTGTAAAATTACATTGTAGTTTATATTTTTAAGGATTTCTATGTTTTGCAAGATTGTCAAAGATTTTTCAAGATTTTTTAATTATTTGAAAGTATTATCATGGGATTTAAAGACTTTTCATTGTGTTTTTTTGTTTTCTAATTGTTTATATGTTTACATTGGGTTTAGATATTTTCTCATTGTTTTATATGGTTTCTATATATTATAATGACGTTTTCATTATTTTTTTTGGGTTTTACATAGATTTTAATGATTATTTAATGATTTTACTGAAAATTTTAATTTTTTGGAATTTTCATATTTTTTTGTATATCGTGGTTCACAAGGTTATCTTCTCCTATTACAGTGCTTTTCTGGATTATTTATTTATAGATCATTTTAAATTTTTTGTGGTCATTAATAGTTTCCTAAAACATTGTTATTCATTTAAATAGTTTTATATATTTTTTAATAATTTATATGTTTAATAGTATTTCCTAGATATTATTAGGTTTTTTGAAGTCTTTTCCTATTTTTCATTGGATTAATGATATTTTAATTATTTTTTAGGCATCATAGGTAATTATATTTATCATATTTTTCTATTATTATTCAATATTTTTTATGGTACATTTAATGATTAATGGTTATTTCATTACTTCAATGTGTTTATTACAACTTCTCTAGTTTTTTCATTACTTTGTAGTGTTTTCTAGTGTTTTACAGTGTTTTTAATATGGTTACCCTGGTTTTTTGGGATTTACATAGTATTTCGTGTTTTCTAGTGGTTTTTTATTTTTTCATGGGTTTTTAATATTTTCAATGCCTTATATGTATTATAAAATATTACTATATTCCAATTATTGGATAATTTTTTAGTTTTTAAATGGTATTTCAAATTTTGGTGGGGTATTTTATTTTTTTATGTCTCTAAATATATCTCCAGGTTATTTTTTCTATTTCTATTATTTTCTGGGATTTTTAGTGCTTGGTAGATATTTTATATTTGTCAATGTTGTATTAATATTTTTTTATATTTTTAGGTTTTTAGGATTTTTTAAGTTTTTTTGGGTTTTTTGTGTTTTCTAATATTCTTTTGTTTTTTGCAATGGATATTAAAGTGCTTCATTGATCTCATGATTTTATAGGTTTTTAGCATTTCTAGAGATTTTCTAGAATTCCTATAATTTTGAATATTTTTCTTAGGATTTCAATTATTTCATTTTTTTCCATGTTTATTTTGTATATCGATAAATTTTAAGGATTTTAATGCATACAATGGTTTTATAGGGGTTTTCTTTGGTTTTCCTGATTTGTTGATGATGTTCAATGTTTTCATGGTTTTATTATTTTTCTTATGAATTTAAAGTTTTTTAATGTCTTTAATATATATCAATTTTTTCATGTTTTCAATATTTTTTCCATGGTTTATAAATGTATTATATGACCTATGGGGAGATTTATGTTCTGTATCATTTTAAATGGGGATTTTCATGGGTTTCTATTTTTTTATAAACTTTTAGGTTTTTCATTATATTATTTATTTATAAATAATTTTAATGATTTAAAATGGTTCCCCAAAGGTATATAATTTTTTTCGGTATTCAACAATGTTTTTATGATTTTAAGGGTATAATAAGGTTTATTAGGAGTGTTTATGGTTTTCTAGAGGACTTCACGTTTTTTCAATTTTTTTATTATTTTTTATTATTTTATATTATTTTCCGTGTTTTTTCATTTTTAAAAAAAAATTAATGTATTTATGAAACTTATAAATGAATATATGAAATAATTATATCACAGTATATGTGAAAATATATTTTAAAAATGATAAAGAATGTGTTTGTATTTTGTGAAAAAAGAATTTTTATATAACATATCAAAAATAATATAATGTTTTGAAAGAAAATTTATTTTCCTAAAATAGATTCATGAATTAATATTTTGATTTCTTATGATTATAATATAATTCAATAATACATTAGTTAGTATATTAATGTGTTATGAAAATAGTTATATTTTTATAATAAGAAGTTCCTAGAAAAAATGATTCATTTATTTAAAAAGTAAATTTATCATATTATGAAAATTATTCACATAAAATGGGATTCATTTTCTAATTATATATGTGAAAAAATTGTTAGGCGTGTGTTTTTGTGTTTTTTTCTAAAATAGTAGTATTTTTTTGAAGAGTGAAAACTTCTTATTTCAATATAAGTAATTCAACGAATTATTTATTCATGTATAACGTGGATAAAATGTAGGAACCCATTAGATTGAACTCATATTGTATACTTAATTTAATAGGACATATAGATCAATATTATTAATAGTAGTAATAAAAAATAATAATGTAATGAGTCAGATAATCAAAACCCACTCATCCCCTCTAATATAAATACCAACCCTCACCAACCCTTCTCTGTAGACCTAAAAATTCTTGAATATTTCTTATTTCAAACCTCATAATGATTTTTTAATTCCATTGTTCTCAAGAAAACATCCAAACTCATGGACTTTAAGATAATTCCATGATGAATAATTCATGAGGTAAAACCCTTAATCCTTCAATTTAATTTTATTTAATTTATATTTTTCTCTCATTCACCCCTCACCGAACAATTCAAAATAAACTTCATAACACTAATAACATTCATGTAAAATAATGTTGTTAATTTAGTTTTATGTCAACAACCATTTATCATATATTTTCATTTTTACTGTAAAAATTAGAACATCAAGTATGAGGTGTAGATTTACCACCTTCGCAAATGATGAGTTTTATTTTGGAATTTCACATTCAACGCTTGTCATAAATCTATTTTTATGGTTAAAAAATATTATTATAAATTTATTCAAACATTTATAATGCTATAGAACCAATATATATATAATAGTATTTCATAATACAAACCCATTAAATGATTATAGAAAAAATTACCATATAATCTAAATGGTTTTCATTAAAACTTAATATAATGAAACATTAAGGTATCTTGATTAAAAAAAATTCTAGCTGAATATTCCCATTTTAGGTGTTCCTTCATTTATGTAAACAGGTGAACCAATCATGGAAACTCAGAAAAAAAAAATTAGAAATGAAAGAAATGAATCATATAACTCCTCAAAAAGGCCTTAAATAAACTCACTAGAATTATACTAATCCAAAGAAAATAATACGTGGTTATTAATTATATCAATAATCAGTCTATTTTTAATATCAATGACATTATGTACAAGTAAAGAACACTTTTGTATATATTGTAAGATATTCTCCCTAAAGAATCATTTTTCATTAGGGTTGCGCTTTCTTTGTATTTATCATAATTTAATTATTAATTATTCTTATATACTCTTTATAAATAATATTTTTATGTCTGATATATATTTATTTTTTTTGAATATTCTTTCATTGATTGGAAATTCAAGATTTATAAGGTTCCAATCTCAATTCATTATTATATATAATCCCCATTAAATGGATCATCCCAATTTCATACAAATTTTAATGTAAAATCCATACACTATTTTAATATCAAATAATTTTATAATTACATTGTTTTTTGTCATAGAAAACAATATTTCTTCATTTATTGTTTTATCCAAAATAGTTATATATTTAAATATTTAAATAATCAATAATTTTTTCCCTTAACCACACTTATTGTAACATTTTTTTTATAATTTTATTAAAAACACTTTATTTTTGTTTTAATTTTATTGGACAAAATTTATCATGATTTATGCCAATTTTCCATTATGAATTACAATGTTTGATTTTAATCCATTATTTTGTGGACATCATTTTGATATTCCAATTTTTTACGACTTATTCACTATTATTCCATTTATCTTGGGTATGATTACCTCTCTATTATTTTTATCATTATTCTTAATTATTTAATTAAACATAAAGGCTTTTTATAACATGAATGTTATCCTTATTTTAACGTTATACCATTTTTACGTATAGTGTTTTTTTTGAATTTTTTTATAACTACTAAAATACTATTAAATTAATATTTTACACCATATAAATATATTTTTTATAATGTAATATTTTTTATGAATTATTCTTATGAATGATGAGTGATTTGAAATTGTAGTGATAGGTAGATCCCATTTACAGATTACCCCTTGATGCATTGATGAGTCTCATGATACAAAATAATTATTAAAAACCCCAAAATGTTTTTTCTAAGAATAATCATTAAGGTATATACACACAAAAATAAAGCGTTTTGAGAGTATAATTTATCAGGTGTCATATACACGACATAAAATTATTAATATGTTTTTATTTAGGGTTCAATAAACACATTCCATGATATTTTGCAATTTTAAAATTCTATGGATTCATTTTAATTCACGGAAAATTAATGGATATTTTTCTTTTTTTTCACCTATACATAATGAATATTATTTATTTTCATTGATTCATTTTTTAATAATTCATTTAACACATACTGAGGATTTGAGATCACCATTTTATTTTTTCCCATCTCCATGTTATGAAGCTGAAATCATTAAATAAGTTTCAATGAAGTATTTTATTTTCCTTGTTATGTTTTATGATTACTTTTCAATTTAATTCTGCATTCATGTATTATGATGTTATTTGAAGACATTATACTGATCTATCATTGGTAATGTCATATCATTTATTTATTCCTTTATAATAAAAACCACTAACTTGGTGCTACTAGGATTAGGGTTGTTATAGATGGTATTAGAGAATGATTATTAAAATCCTTTGGAACTACATTCTATATAAACGATAGAATAAAAATAAATTATTATAATTAATTTTAGGCTCCTAAATCAGGATGAATATGACATAACTTAGTGTGTTCTATTATTTATTGATGACACCTAATGGAATAAATTTTATCATTACATAATGAAAATGATTGAATTTACCTATTAAGAATGTAAAAAAGAGTTATTGTTGGAGATGATAGACTTATGGATATATTAGAATATCTTACATAAGTTTTGATGAATAACTTGTTACAAAGTTTTTGGATTGATTCATGAAACACAACTCTCGTGGGAAATCTAATCGACTGGTTCCTGAGCAGTGGATCAAGCACCTGGAAATGATATTTCTAGAATTTGGATGTAATGAAAATATAAATACAGTATTATAATTATATTGTATCAAGGGATATTTGTATCAATTATGTAAATCAATCTAGAATACTAAGAAGTAAGTTAAAATAAATGACATTGAATAATGACCTTCAGATGAAATATTCAATGATAGATAATTCCCTCCTTAGAAAGGAATAAAAAAAATTCCATAACATGTTTATAAGGGACGAATGGTGTGTTCCAAATTATGAGGCCGTAATCACAAGACTATCCATGTATGATATATATTATATACTTGATTTAGATGATAAAATTTACCATTTATTTTAAGGTATTGACCCTAGTTTACAAAAGACATATCTTCTAAAACATTTTCATATATGATGAAATTGTGTTATCATCCATCAAAATAAAATAGAAATTTTCTAGATATAATATTATTAATAAAAATAAAAAGAAGACAAGGTATTATTGTATCCAAGGAAAATGGGATCCATCAAAATATGTATATGTAAATGATGAAACTCCCATTATATGGAAATATCCTGAAAAAATGGTCCTGCTAAATTCATGAAAGGCATTTGATTTTTTTTAAATATGGAGAAAATTGTTATCTATCTAATGAATGTAAGGGAATGAAACAAATAAATAATTTTTAATGATGCATTATAATGAAATAAAGATATATTAAAAATAATGCCCCAAAAAATAGGGGAGTATACCATAGAAGAGACCATGGGGAGATATCCATGCTTATGCAATCACCACAGTTGAAGAAGATATACCCAATGATGTGGTATCATGTAAATTAATATTATCGTTATATTTATCAAATTCATTATTTGATTCTAGATCATCACAAACATTTATATCTACAAAATTTTTCATGAAAATAAGATATTTTCATTTTGATTTAATATGAAAATTTTTATTCAAAACCCCAAAAAGAAGTCTTATTGAAAAAAAACATTTCGTTCTATCCCCATTATGAAAACAAATATGCTTCAGTTTTCAACATTATCATCAATATGATGGTTGAATATTATATAATCCTTAGTATGCACTGGATAATGAATAATTTGTGAATATATATTAAACGAAGAAATAAATTTTTATTTTTTAGGACGGTGTAGAATAACTTATCCTTAAATAAGGAACATAATCATAGAATTCATTCCATGATCAACCCCAATATCTCTATAGAATGAATTTATTTTTGTGAAAGGATAAAAACATTTGGTATGATGGAATAATTATTTAAATTGAGGATTTACAATTGTGAAGGATGAAATTGATTAATTTCCAATGGAATTACCTATACTCTGCTAAGAGAATGAACTTGAATTTACTATTTAACTATTCCCTAATTTAATAATAATATCAACGATTAATTATAGAAATAAATTTATAACTAGTGGAGTTAAATACAAAACAAAAGGATTTGATTAATAGTTGATTTATCCTCCCAAGTGTTTCTTTATGGGGATACCATATTATCTTTGGTAAGAAGTATTATGTATTCTTCAATCTATGAATAGAATATAGAGAAATAAATGATATCAAAATAATGAACATCTTCCCTCATCCTCTCATTGATTAATTATTTTATTAACTTCAAGGAGGTCCATAATTTTCAAATATTTACCTTCAATCTTGATATCAATAATTACATGTACTGAAGAAAGATATTCTAAAAATATTATATTAAACATGGTATGATCATTATGAGTTTACAGTAATGAAATTTGGACTGAATTATTCACCATATATTTTTATGTAGTTAATAATTAGAGTATTCATGGAATATCTTAATAATATTTTATATAAGATATTGATTATACAGTGATTTTCACCAAATATATGTGGACCATTAGATCCAATTCTGGTCTATTATATTCACTCCTAGAAGAAATTTGTTATATTTGATGTCTTGTAAGTGTGAATTATCACTTCAAATAGAATTTTTGGATAGCTATATTTTATCTAACGATGGAATCTTAGTTGATCATCTAAAGAAAAGGGAAATCCATGACTGAGCAACACTAATGAACCAAACCGAGGTACGTAGATTCATTAGATTAACAATATACTATTAGTGTTTTAGCATAGAATATTATATGATTTTCTTTCCCATTGACTTTGTTCACTGGTATAGGGTTTATGTTCATATTGAAAAAACATTATATATAATTTTCTGAAGATTCGAATTGATTAATGGTTAATGACATAGTTTTGACTCTTCTATCATGAAATAAACGTTTTCTAATATATAATAATGCATCTATGAATAGATTAGGTTGTGTGATTACATGAAATAATAATGTTATTTCATATGAAATAAGGCAGATGAATATTCATTAACAAAATTATCTAATTAATTTTTTAAACATAATAACCATATGATTTTCAATTATGATATAAAGACATTGTATTTATATCGAATTATGTGAGAGATATATATATCAGAGAAGATTGATATATATATTTCCAATGAATGAAATCAACATGAGGAAAATATAATGGATTGAGTTAAGAAAATAATATTATTTCTCAATTCACTACCACTGATGAAAATAAAATATGGTATAAGATAAATTCTGAAAAAAAGGTTACGATATTCTGAACCAAAAGATTATTATGGAAGATCCAATGTTCATGGATTTAGTAAAGCTAGATAATGGAGTTTTTATGGTAGGGAATCAAAAACTTTTTTCATATGATTTATAAACTATGTTTACATGATAAGATAAAAGTATTACAATTTGAGGTTTATATTTTTCAAAATAAAAAAAATAATCTTAAATATGGATGTTTTAATGGAATTGTTTGTGATATCATAATTATTTAACATGGAAAAAGATTATATAATATATAAATACATCACATAACAATGGAATCTATTATGTGATACTCATATATCAACTTTCTCTACACACCATTTTAATACCATGATGTATAGTGATATGAAGGAACATTTTTGGATGGATAACATGAAGTAGTAAATTTAATACTATGTATCGAGTTGTCTAGTATTTCAACATATGAAGGCTAATAGATAAAAACCTTGATGATTAATGCAACATATACATATTCTTATGTGGTATCAGGATTACATTAATCTGTAATTTTCACACTACTACCTTGGGAACCTAGAAGTAATAATGTGATATGGGTTATTTTTTATCATCTCAAAAAAAATCACATTTTTATGCTATACAAGAATATTTACCTCTTGAGAGCCAAGAAAGACTCCATATTAATGACTTTATATGGCATAATGGTGAACCTCTACCAATTTTTCTTGATAATGATCAATGTATTATTTCAAAATTCTAGGAGTTTCTTTAGAAATATTTGGATAATTAAAATCATTTGAGTACTACTTATCACAATAAATCTAACTAAAGGTCTAAATGTACGATTTAAAAATTTGATGACATGTTTTTATTAGTATTACTTTACTTTGTGGGTTTTTCAGACAAGAAATTTCATTTTTTATAGTTTTCCAACAATAATAGTATCCATTATATTATTAAAATGGCACCATATGAAGCATTATAAGGAAAGATATTTCACACATTAGTTTGTTGGGATGATGTTGGATAGAAGAAACTTATAGGTCAAAAAACAATGAATATACAAATACAAAAGTAAAAAATATTCAGACTCATATAATAGCATGTCAATTTATTGAAAAACTAATAGATGAAAAAAGTGAAAGGCTTTGTAACTTCAAGTGAGAGATAATTCATTTCAGAATATTCCCCTATGGAAGGGTGTTATAATGTTTGGTAATAAAGATAGAATGAACCCCTGGTGCATGAAACCATTTGAAATTTCATAAATATTTGTATTTATAGATTACTAGTTATAAATTCAACCAAATATATCCAATGGTCATGATACATTCTATGTATCAATATTAAAAAAATACATGACATAACCAATGCATATACTCACCAATAAATAATATATCAGGAACATGGATTGTATTACTATGTTGATCCCATCGAGATTCATGATAATAAAGTGCATCATTGGAGATATTGGTTGACTGGGATGGTAAATGTTCTTTGGAGAAACCATAAAATGGAATATTCTAAATGGGAATCTGATGATGTTATAAAGAAGAACCACCATAATATGTTTAAGGGGAATATTCATGGAAAATTTTGGGGGAGAATGTTTTTTAAGATATAAGTTTATAACCACTTATGATTATATGGTATTTATATGCTTATATAATTTAATTAATTTTATATATTATACTACACACACCATTGATTTTAAATGAATAGTAATATACTATTAAATAATAAAATTGTATTTGAAATAGTAATGTGACCATTAAGAATAGTCATGTCAGAATTAGAATAGCCAACACACTAATGAAAGCATAAATAAAATTTAGGAATCATATGTATGAAAATTTGATATAATTATGTCATAGTAAAAGTAAGCATATATTTTAAATAATACTAACTTAACTATTGGTATTTTGGAAAAACATAAATGTTTATTTAAAAATGTGTGATTAATATAATGATTTTTATGATTTTTCTCATAAAAAGAATAATAAATTAATATTTTATTTCACTTTTATTATATGATAATTCTATGAGACCTCAATTATTATTTCAATTTTTCATGCAATTATGTATAATTTTAAAAACTATTTTTTTGAATAAATAATTATTTTGATTAATTATATGAAATTTATCATATTTAGATAAATAAATTTATAAAATGAAGTTAATCTTTAGATTATACATGTTTAAAATAGTGATGGTGTATTTTTGTTTTTTTTAAATAGTTTTATTTTAATGAATGGTGAAATAAAATAATTAATTATATAACTACATAAATGAATGTTTTAGTCACTGATGATGCATTTATTAGGTAATAATCCATTATTTATAACTCACATGCTATATTTATTATACATAGTCCCCATAATTATTTATATTTATAGTCTTGAGAAAAAATAATAAACAAAATGAATTAAATAACAAAAAACACCCCTCCTCTCCACTATAAATACCACCCAACTCCCAAACTTGTCCATACAACTACAAACCATAGCATATTTCTTATCCTAAACCACTTACCTATTTATCTAATCCTTTTTTTCTAAAATAATACCAAGCCTAATCCCATTATTGAGGTTTTTATGAGGAATGATTCATGATGTGAAACAATTAATCTTTCCCTTTCATTTTCATTAAATTTGTTTTTTTCTCTTTCCCTCACCTCCACTTCCAAATGCAATAAGATAACTCCTTTTTATATACTATAATAATATTATGATAATTATTTTTTACCCATCAATCCTACTATTTTCCAAAGTTTATTCTAAAAATTGAAGCATCATACATGAGGTGCTTATATAATACATTCTTGGATGATTTGTTTTTGTTTTTCAATTATTCCATCAAGTTTTGTTATAAAAGAAAATTTTTGGTTAAAATATTATATAATTTATTTATAACTACATATTTAATGTTTTGAAAAATTATATATACATATTATATATTTATAATAAAAAAATACTTTGTAATGATCAATAAACACCAAGATACTTTAAATGGTTGTAAATAATGTTTTATTTAATAGATTATTGTCATAGTTGGAAGATAAATGATATATGAAACATTTAAATCACAAAAATTTAAGTTAATAACAATTTTGGACGACTGTTATCATTTTAAATGGCCATTTGTACATGTATACATGTAATATAATGATGAATACCAAGGGAATGAACCATTCTAATTGATAGAATTGAAAATTTTATATCATCAAAAAGGTTATAAATGAGCATTATAAAATTATATTAAATCAAATACATGTTTAATTGTTTTTGAATTAAGTTAATAATGAATCTAATTTTATTAACTAGGGAATTAAGAAAAAGTTCGAAACACTTTTAGACATTAGGTAAATGATTCTATGTTATCCTCAAAAAAAAATTTGAGTTATAAATTATCTCTCATTTGTCAAATGAAATTCATAATTTTGATAATTGTTTTCCCGTAAATTATATTTTAATTTTCTATAAACATGAACCTTAATGAAAATTTAGTTATATTACTAAGAAATATATTTTTTAATAGGTTTCCTTCTCAATTTATCTAGGTAACCATGACTAATTAAAGGGATCGTCCTAATTTCTTACCCATTTTCATGTACTATAAATACATCTTTTTATCACTAATATGTTTATAAAACTCTTTTTATCACGAAAAACTATCTATTTTTATTTAGATTTTTATAAATATAATTATACCTTCTCAAATTAAATACTCTTTAATATTTTCAATTAAATATGACAATGGATAAATCTAGAGAAATCCTTCTCAGAAAATCACATTGAAGTCCCAGTAATAAAAGTTCCCTCAAGAAAATAATAATCCAAAACACATAGATCATTTATGTTAATCATTCAAGCTAGTAAAATCAATAGAACACATATTTATTATTCATTCACATCCCTTATTTTTGTAATTGTAATTTTCAAAAAATTCTTGAACATATAAAATATGAGATAAGTAAAACTTTATTAAAAATATTACATCATTGTCAGCCAAATTAATCCATGTTTCAAGTGAAAATGTTATTGTACCACTTTGAAATATTTAATTGGATCGTTTTAACCAAATTTTAGAGATCCAATAATGGATGTAAAATGTTCCAAAAGAGATTCAAATTTAAGAGGCATAAAACACTACAACTCTAGGGAAATGACGCATTGCTTAGATAAGACAACAAAAAAATAAAAAATATAATAGTAGTAGAAATTACATTCCAAGGGTATAGCTTTAAATTTTAAATAGTTATTTTTTATGCTCATAAATAATACAAATAAAAATTAATTTTCCTATTTATGTTTATTTCTCAGTCATAATGACACCCTATTAATATATATACAATGTAATTGCATCTTATTCATCCATCCACACATCTACTGTATCTATTATTCCCCCACATCCTTATAATTTGTATAGGAATCTCTGTACAGTTGATTATTCTTTCCCACATCAATTTCCTCATCTGAATAAGAAGATGAAATTAGATCATCCTCAAAAGGGATTATTAGAGGGAGAGTGTCCTTCCTAGTGGTTGGAGGTTAAATCTTCTTCCTATTACCTTCCAATCATCTTATGAAAATTTTTCATTTGAGGTAACAGTACTCTCAGCAAGTACTCATTTTTCTATGATTTGGGGTAATGTATCCATCAGAAGCAACCAATGGGTTTTTTCCTTTTATCTCACATGATTTTAGAAAGGCATCCTAAATATCATTAGGTTCATCATAAACCACTATCACGGATTCACTAGTAGTAGAGAGTTCACACTCCATATTTTCTCTTGTATCATGTGACTTATTTTTCTCCAGAAGGGGGAGTAGTATTGACTCTTTTTTCCTTAAGAACAGAATAAAATAAGACTGGGATATTAATGGAATGGCATGCAAAATGAGAAATAATGGAATTTTATATAATCATCTCCTTGTTTACCTCAAATTTCTACCCTCTATAAGTTGGGGGACAACATTAGCAACATGACTAATAATAATCTCATCAATTATAGACTTTCAGTTTCTTTTCTATTAAGATATGACTTTCTTGGTAGTATAATGTTCTACTTTAATATCCCATTCCTTATGATCATGTCCAAACATCAAACAATGGTGACTTTAATTGGGTAGACATTTATAAACCACCTCATGTGAGAAACCATATTAACCATTCTGAATCCAAATTGGGGATGGAATATCTATGGAGATATTAATTTCATTAAAAAATCTAGAAATGATGGTCCTGAGAGGTTTATTATTGCTAAATCCAAGATAAACTATTTTCAATTAGCACTAAAATCCTAAACATATATTTTTTATTAAACAGGTGGTGGGGTATTCTAGTAAAACAAATCAAAATCTGGAAAATTGGAGACTCTAAAAATGGATCCAAATTGGTGGAAATTTGAGAACTATCATCGTATAACCCCCTCCCCCAAATGAATTCCTCGCCATAGTATATAATAATCATCTTCTAAGGGGAGTAAAAAAACACATTTTAAGAATTCAAAAGAAAAATATCGAAACATGAAAAGATAATGTTTTCAAAAATAGTTCTTTACTATTTCAAAGATAGTATATAATTAGAACACTTCCCAAAAAAATCATAAATCTGAGGCAAGAATATTTACCTCATTTGATGAGAATGAAATCTCCGGTTTTAAATGGTTTCGATAGAGCTTAGGGTTTATGTGTAAATTAGGGACACAATGACTGCTTGTACTATGCTCAGTGTTATCAGCAGTTCATCAAGCAACCACATCTGTAAAGGTTCTTAGAGCTAGAGTAGTGTTTTCCACTTATTCTCCCACTGTCTGATTCATCGAGTATCCAACTCAAAGCTTGGAGAATTCACTGTCTATTATATTTTTGAACATTGTTCGTTAATGATTTAATTAAATTCCATATTTACATATATCATGGAAATTATTATTATCATACCTGTATATTATTTTTACATATTGTGTTTTTATTGAATGTTTTCATAATTCATGAAATATATATAAATTTAAATTTTCTACTTAATACATATATTCTTATAAGACATATTTCTTATGAATGAAATATATGTATAAATAACAATTCGTACATGTAGTGATGGGTGGGGGCTTGTAATAGATTGACCCATGATGCATTAAAATGATATATGTGACAATTATTTTGGGTAAACCCCATTCATGTTTTCATCCATGAATAATCATATGAGTTTATACCCACAAAAACAAGCCATCATGACGTTATAATGGTTCATGAGTTAGTTACCAGACATCCAATTATTATTTCTTTTCTTCAGTCAGTATTTCGTATTTAGTTTTTCTTGATATTTAACAAAAAAAATATGGATTCATTTTCTTTCTCGTAATAATGATTTTTTATGTTCATTACCTTTCCATTATGATTTTCAATTATTGTCTTTTTTCTACATATTATTAATTCATGTAACAATTAATGATCATTTAAGCTCACCCATTAATTTTCTTATATCCCACGATTATAAGGAATAAATAATTGAATAAGTGTCAAGGAAAAATTTGATTTCTCATTATTTGTGTTCTATGCCTAATTTATTAAGTAATAATGGAACAAAGTATGTATTTTGTTTATCAATAATACTAAACCAATAAACCATTGGTGATGTTATCTATAGTATCTATGATATTATAAAAAAATACCCAATGAATCTTGGCTACAAGGGTAAGGGTTGGTAAATTTTTAATAATTTATTGGGTTATAGAGATGTTTTAGTAATATTCAGTGAAATTAAGGTATTTTTAGGTATTTTAATATTTATGGGTTTCTCAAGGACGTAATTATTTTTTAAATTTTTTCACATGTTTTCATGTTTTTTATTTTTTTTATTTTTTGAAGTGATTTCGTTGTTTTTAACAGATCATTAGTATTTCTAAGGTATTCAAAAAAATTTAAAATAATTTCTTGTGTGTTTATGCTTTTGGAGTTTTACTGGGTTTTCTGATTTGTTGTTGTTATTATGTATTTTCCTTGTTTTACAATGATTACTAATTTTTTCATAGTTTTTATAGGACTATCCTGTGTGAAACAATGTTTTCCTGGTTTTTTAGGGATTTCATGGGTATTAATGATTTTAAATAGTTATTATTTCTTGAGTTTTTAGATATATTTTATTTTTTGTTATGAATTTTATGGATTTTTTAGCTTTCTATGTTTCCAAAAAAATAGATTTTTTCTCAATTTCTCAGTGGTTTCAGTGTTTTTTGGGTTTTTTGTGAATATTTAAGGTTTCATACAGTTTATTCAATGTTATAATATGAGTTTTATAATAGATCATGGCATTTGAGTATTTTCCATGATTTTTCAATTTTTTTCATAATTGATTATTGTTTCAAGGAAATTCATATAGATTTTACAATATTTATTGTTTTTCTACCATTTCTACTGTTTTCATTAATTTTTATCATTTTAAAGGGTTTATTTGAAATTTTCTATTATTTTTAAACTTTTTCATGTATTTTCTAAAATCATTACAAATTTTTTAGGGGTGTAAATGGTATTAAATTGATCTTCAGTTTATTTATTAGTTTTTTGTTTTATTTATCATTTATAGTTTTTTTTATTTTTTAGGTTCATGAGGGGTGATGAGTTGATTCTTGGGTATTAGTCTTATTTATAGTTTTCATGGTTTTCATATTGTTTATGTAATTATAATCATTTTTCAAGTTTTTTTAATGTTTTCTAGTTTCATTAATGGGTTTTAATATATTAAAGGTTATTATTTAATATTTAATATTTTAAAATTATTTTTAGTGCTTTCTAAGTAAGTATGATTTTACTATATTTCATGGGGTTTCCATGTTTTAAGGGGTTTCTTGGGGTGTATAGTTTTTGGTGGTCTTAAAATATTTTACCATTTTGATTTTTTTTCAATATTATCTTGGTGATCCGTAATATTTCACATTCTTCATTTATTTCTTAGTTTTTTAGGTTTACAAATAGATTTCCAATGTTTTATTTTTTATTTGGATTTTATATGTTTTAGAAGGTTCTTGTCTATTTTAGATAATTTTTATGGTTTTTCTCAATTTTTATTAGGTTTTTATGAATTCATATTATTTTTAAGGGTTTTTAAATAGATTCACAATACATTATTGGTTTAAAAAGAAATTTTAGTGTTTTTTATTATTCATAGCATGTTCTATTAATTTTAATAGTTTTTACATGTTTTATGAAATTACTATTGTTTTAAAAGTTTTCAGGGTTTTAATTATTTTCTGATGTTTTATAAGGCTTAACGTAGTTTTAAAGTATTTTCCTTAGAATTATACAGGTTTACATGTGTTTTAGATTTCTATGGATTTTTATAGTTTCTCATGGTATTCTTGTTATAATATTTTATTAGGTTTACCATTGTTTTTTTGTTTTATAATTGTTGTAAAGAGTTTTTTATACAATTTTAATTTTTTCTCATTTTTAGGATATTTCATTAATTTTTATTGATATTACATGTTATTCATTAGTTTTGAAAGGATTCAATGGATTTTATGGTTTACTGAGATATTTTATCTCATTCCATGTTTTTAAGAACCTTTAGGGTATTCCACAAATTTTTTATTGGATTAATTGTTTTTCATACATTACATGGTTTTTTTATTTTTTTTCTAGGTTTCCTAGTGTTTTCAATGTTTAAAAATAATTTTAAAATATTTTTTGGTTTAAATGAATTTAATATCCATTTTTATATTTTTCATAAAATTTTTCGTATTTTCAATTATTTTATAATTTTCTATACATTTTAACGTTTAAATAGAAATTTTATCTATTCTTATTATATAAATTATTTCACATTTTTCTTTTAATTTTCATGTTTTTTCAAAAAAAATTTGTTTTTCCAATTTTCATATGTTTTATCATTATAATTTTCAATCAACATCATGATTTTTTTGGATTTTCCATGTGTTATAAGGGTTTTTATGTTTTAAATAATTGTTCATGGTTTTTAGGTGCTTTATGGGTTTTTATGGCCTATTGACTTTTTTAGTTTTTTGGATTTTAATTTTTTTTTAAATAATCCTCACATTTTTATATGTTTTAATTTTTTTATAGGTAATTCATATTTCATATGTGTTTTTAATTTCTTTTTTATCACATTTAATGATTTACATAATTTTTTTATCATTTTAGGTACTTTTTTTTGTTTATCATGTTTTGTAGTGGTATTTCATGGTTTTGGGGTTTAAAAATGTTTTTCTAGGTTTTTATTTTTTTCATTTATTCTTGATAAATCTAATGATTTATAATTTTTTAAAGAGGTTTATTGTATATTAAATATTTTAAATTATTATTCAAGGATTGCAATAGTTTTTAAAGGGTTTATTATAAATTCCTAACAACATTTCTATTTGTTTATAATAATGTTATATATGATTTATGGGTTGTGATAGAATAAAATATTATCTTTTTATTTTCAAAAATATTTATTTTCTATGAGTATGGGAAAATTTAAATCAATTTGAGGTTAATCTATGTTTTTTATGATTTCCCGTGTTTTTAATGTGTGTATTCTATTTTTCTCTATTTTTTCCATTCTTCTACGGTTTTATAGTTTATTATAAATGTTTATATACTATAATGGTTTTATGAGTTTTTATTATTTTCAATATTTAATATATTTTTCTACTATTTTATTCTATTCGACTATTTAAAAAAATATTGTTTTTTTAATGTAATCAAATTTTTTAGGGGATTCATGTTTTTTATGGTTTCTATGTTTTCTAATGATTTCCATGGAATCTCATGTGTTTCATGTGATTTTTAGGGTAGATGTGGATTTTATAAAGTTATAGTATTTTCTAGTGTACTAAGGGCTTTCATATATTTATTGAAATTTACTTAGTTTTAAGTGGTTTTTATGATTTCTTAAAATTTCTAATGGTTTTATGTATTATTATCTTTTGTTTTTTTGGTTTTAAATGTTTTTTTGATTTACAAATATTGAAAAAAAAATTTAAAGGTTTTTTATTTTCATTGTGTTTTGTATATTTCAATGCAGTTTTTATATATATGCCAATATTTTCTATGAATTTTATGTGTTTTATTTTTATTCATTGGTTTAATAAAATTTTATAATGTATTAATCTTAATACTTTCTTTGAAAATGTTTTATACTTTTCTTGTGTTTCTATTTTTATAATGTGTTTTCATGGTTTTTGGGATATCATAGTGTTCTTAGGGTATTCCTTTTTTCAATATTTTTCACTAATTTTGAATTTTTCATTGTTTTTAACTATATTTTAGAGTTTCCATATATTTATTGAGTTTCACATAGTTATTTAGGATTTATATGGGTATATTGATTATTATTATATTTCGTATTTTTTATTTATTTATCTATTTTTATTCATGGGTTTCTAGAGATTATTATATTTTTATAGGGTTTTCTTGTATTTAATGTTTTTTAAATGGGTTTTTATGTTTGTTGATACATGGGGGGTTTTCAATGTATTCTATGGTTTTTTGAGTTGTCCATAGTTTTATATTATTTTAACGTGACATTAATGTGATTTAATGTAGTTTCAATAAAAATTCAATGTTTTCCATAGTTTATCATGGATTCTGACATTAATCAAATATTTTTAATGCATTCTAGGGGTATTAGTGATTTATTGGGTTTCAAAAGACTATATAGGGAGACATACTTTTTTTTATATTTTTTCATTTTCTATATGTTTTTGTAGGGTTTCATAGGGTTATAATTAAATTTTTGAAACGGTATTATTCTTTCCTATTTCATATAAGGTGTTCCATATTTTCAATGGTTTTCCTTTGTTTAACAATTTTATTAGTTTTTCAATATTTTCATTGTTTTAATGGTAATTTAGTAATTTTTATGTTCTATGAATGTTGTCAATGTTTCCCAATGATTTAATTAGATTTCACACCTTTTAGGGTTTGAAAATGATATTTTTTTCACATAATCTTCATAGGTTTATTAATTTTATCTATTTATTTTCATATTTTTTGTTATTTCATATGATTTTTAACAGTGTCTAGAAGATTTGACATTTTTTTGGTGGATTCTGTGTAATTAATGAATTTTATGGTATTTTTTGAAATATTATAGTTTATCAATGATTTAAATCAGTTTTGTAATTTTTAGTATTTATAATTATTTTTAAGCTTTTGAAAGTCATTTTTATTTTATAATTTTTTTCTAGTGTTTTAAATATTAAATAATCTTTTGAAAATTTTATTATATTTTCCTTGTTTTAATGGCGGTTTCAAGGGGTTTAATTGCTTTCTAGGGATGCATGATTTTTTATGGTATTAGAGGTTTTATAGTATTAAATATTTCAATTATTTGTATGATTTTCATTATTTTCTACTATTTATAATGTTTCCAATGGATTTTATGTTTTTTCATGGTTTTTTAAAGTTTTTACATGTTTTATCTGTTTTTGTTGAGGATTGTTGTGTTTTGTACAATTTTTTTATATTTATGATTTCTTTTCAATATTTTATATGGTTTTAATAGTATTATATTATTTTAAGGGATCTATATAGTATTTATGATCTTTAAGGGTTTTTAGTATTTTCTTGGTGTTTCTATGTTTTGATTTACTTGAATATATTTTTATGGGGTTTGACGGGTTTTCAGTACTTTTCTATGTTTTCAAAATATTTTAAATGATTTTGTGTTTTTTCATGTATTCACAGTATGTTTTATGGTTTATGATGTTTTCATATATTTAAAATTGTTTTACTAGTATTTAATGTTTTATATATTATATATTGTATTTTATTATTTTCGTTGGGTTTCTAGGGTTTTCAATGATTTTCTTGTGTTTTCTTGTTTTTGACATTATTGTTATGACATTTTATTGTTTTTCTAGGACTTTGGGGATTTCCATGGTATAACATTTTTAATTTTTTTTAAGGGGGTCCAATTTTTTCGAGGAGTATCCTTTGTCTCCTTATTTTATCTAGGATTTTTACCAATCTTTCAATAGTTCATGTATTTTTAGAGTTTGATTACATGTTTAGATTCTCTAAGGATTTTTTTTGGGTTTTTAATATTATTATGGATGTTATGATTATTTTCTATTGTTTCTTAAGTTTTCAAGTATTGATTGGTTGTCTTGGACTGTTATAATTTATATATGTGTTTATTTAATATTTCATTATTTATTAGGGGTTGATAATTAATTTAATTCATTATAATGATTTTTTACGAGTTTTGTTTTTTTCTTATTTTTTAGGTTTTATTATTATTTTTCAAATATTTTTTAAAAATTTATATTTTTTCAAGGTTGTTAAGTGTTTTCTTGTGTTTTATAGATTTAAAAGTATATTAATGGTATTTTATGGTTCTTGTATCCTTTTAACGTGTTTCATATAGTGTCTTTTATTGTTACAGTTTTACATGCTTTTATATTAAATTTAATTATTTTATAAATAGATTCAGTTGTTCACTATCATTTTTATGGATTTTTTTTAATATTTTATGTTATCACTGGGATAATTTATTCAAATTTATATAAATTTTTTATTTTTTAAAATTATTTTTCATAGCATTCATAGTTTCCCAATATTTTTTACATTAACCATGGGGTTGAATGTTTTGTAAATTTAAAATGTTTTTTCATGGTAATATATCATTCAAAGGATTATGTTATATTTCACATATTATCATAAATTTAATAGTTTTTACAGGGTTTTAGGGTTTCTATAAAATATTTTGTTTCCAACAGATTCATTAAGGGTTTTAATGTGTTTTAAATGTTTTTTAGGATTTATTTTATGTTAAGATATTTTCTACATTTTAAATATTCTTATGGTATTTGGATATTTTTTTAAATATTTCCATGTTTAGTGAAGGTTTTATATAAATTTTTCATTTTAGGAGGTTTGATGATTAAATGGTTTTATTATTATTCCTGGTGTTTTTACGGGGTTTATGTTGGTTTTATAGTTTTCATGTTTTCCTAGGATTTTGGGATTTTTTTGATTTTTCAAATCATACAAGATCATTTTAATGATTTATATGATTTAAAGGATAAAAATGGACTCCTTTTATTCTAGATGTGTTTTTAATTATTTAGTATAATTTTATTCAGTTCAATTTGTTTTTAAATATTTTAATTATTATTTTTTTGGAATATTATTAGGGTTTTCATGGATTTCCAATGTTTTCCAATTTTTATTTGGGTTATAGGGATTTCAATAGTTTGAATATGTTTTACAGTTTTTCCATGTTTTTTTTGGTTTTCATGGTTTTTCATAATTTTATGGGGATTTTAGGGATTTCTTACTCTTTATATTTTTTAATGTTTTTCAATGAATTTTAAAATTTTATGGAGTTTGTGTTGTTTTTTCATTATATGTGTCTATTTTCCTATGTTTTTAATGATTAAAATTCCATTTAATGGTATTTAATATATTATTGTTTTTTATTAAATTTTAAAAATAATATCTTTGTATTTTCTATTATTTTACTAATTTATTGTATTTTAAAAAATTAGGGTTTTGGTTTTTTGTAGTTATTTTTTAATATGTTATCATTTTTGAGAGATTTTTAATTATATTAATGGTTTTCCATTTTTATGTTTTCAAAAAATAATAACTGATTTTATCGTTTTAGGGGTTTATCTATGACATTGAAAAATTTAATGTTATTTTAATGGTTATATTTTTGAATCTATGGTTTTTATTGTTTTCCAGAATAATATATTTTATTATATTTTTCTTGGGTTTTATGGTTTAGAAGGTATTCCTTTGAATGTTATAATTTTACTATTTTTTCAATTTTTCGATGGTTTTACAGTAACTCCATATTTTTATCATTTTTAATGGATTCTACGTATTTATTCTGGTATTGAATTTCGTCTTTAATTTTTTATGGTTTCAATTGTTTTTAGGGTTGTAATGTATTTTCCAATTTTTCAGTTTTTCAATAGATATTAATATTTTTATATTGTCTCAAATAATTATTTTCTTTTTCAAGAGGTTTTCAATGTTCATTAATTATTTCAATGATTTTCCAATGTTTTTTTATATTTTTGGCTTTCCATGGGTTTCATGGTGTTTTAATTTTTTAATGTTTTATAATATTTTTCAACAGTTTCATGGGTTTTTATTATTTTCTTTTTTTACGTGGTTGTACATTGGTTTTAATGGTTTTTATGTTTTTTGTGGAATTCTAGTATTCGAGGCATTTTATTATTTTTTATGGTTTATAATGTTTTTAAATGTGTTTATGCTTATATAAACATTCTTATTTTATTGGGTTTTATCCCATTTCTTATAAATTAATAAGTTGTTCGATTTTTTAAGGGTTTTCATTATTTATAATTGTTTTGTATATTGGTTTTGTGTTTTTTATGATTAATAATGATTTTATTTATTATTTGTTATGGGAAACCATGGGTTTTCATGTTTTTCCTTATTTTATTATTAATTTTTTTGTTTTATATGGTTTAAAATATGGATTCATATTTTTTTCAACGTTTTCTATTACATTTTTTTGATTTTTTTCATTGAATTTATGGTTTTTTATCATTTTGAAAGGTTATCAAGTTAATTTAATGATATTAGTGTGTTTTACTGTTAAAAATATTTTTAATTGTTTTTAATTTATTTAATTTTTTTCATGGTTTCATCGTTTTTTTGGGTATATATAACCCTCTAGTATTTATAGGTATTTTTATGGTTTCAATTTGTTTTCTTTTTTACCATTTAATTCCTAGGTTTTCATGGTTTTCCACGATTTTATATTTTTATATTTTCTTTTCTATATTATTTCTTATTTTTAGGTTCTCAAATATTTATAGTGTTTTATATAGTTTTATATGTTTTGTAATATTTTCATTTATTTTTCAAGGAATCACATCAGTTATAATATTTTATATTTAGTTTTAGGTATTTTGTGGTTATTTAAATTTTGTATGTTTTTCATGGATTTTCAATTGTTTTTCATGGAAATTAATCATTTTAAAATTTTTAGCATTTTCATTGATTTTAAATTTTTATTGTGATTCTATATTTTCAATGTCATTATACATCTTTTCGGTGATTTTTATTGAAATTATGTGTGGTTGATGAGTTTATAGAAATTTTTAAATTTTGATGGTTTTTAATTATTTTTATGTTTCTATGGTGTTTTATTTTTTTAATGGGTATATTAAGTGTTTTCCATTGATATCTAGGTATACCAAAGGGTATATACAATTATTTAAGATATTCTATTATTTTCATGGATTCATATTATATTTTAGAGTTCATAAGATTTTTTTTGTTTTTCAATATTTGTAGAATTTTTTTATTTTTTCTACTATTTTCCATTATTTTCATGTTTTTAAAGTTTTCATGGGGTTACCATGGAATTATTTAGTTTTTATTCTCAATAATTTTTATTGTTTCAAAAAAAATTGGTTTTCGGAATTTTCAGAGTTTTTTGTGTATTTCAAAAGATGTTCTTCATTTTTTTATTGTAATTTGATTGTAAATTTTATTAATGATTTTTTGATTATTTTATCTAGATTTTTGTATTATTAATTTATTTATAGTGGGTTTATAATTCGTTATATTCATAGTATTTTCCATGGGAATCACATTAATACTTTTTATTAGTGATTTAAAGGGGATAACATTTCTTCTGTGGTATTCGATTAATTTTTATGTGTTTCAACGATTTTTTATGGTTTTGGGGTTTTAAGTATTTTTATGGTATTTTCAATAATTTCATGTTATTATGGTTTTCAATAACTCTATAAGGTTTTCCATGTTTCTACTAGTATTCTCATGACATTGATGAGATTCAATAGTTTTTTATTATTTTTGATGGTTTTTGATGGTTATTTTCTTCATTCACATATTTTTATGATAATTCGTTTTTTCATTATATTCAAAAGGTATTTATGGTTTTCAAACGTATTTTATTATTTTCTAATATTTTTATAGCAGTCTGGTTTTAGTTTTTCAAGGAGTGGTTAATGTTTTTTTTCGTTTTTCATCATTATTATGGTTATTTATGGGTTTTCAAAGTCGCATAAATTTTCCCATCATTTTTATAATTATAAAAAATATATATGGTTTTTTCAATATTTATCTGGATTTTTTAGGTATCTAATTATTTGTTATGGTTTATATATATTTTCTTGTGTTTTATAGGTTCTTTATGAAATAATGTCCTCCTATAGGTTTTAAATATTTTTAAAGATTCTAATGGTTTCAAAGGGATTTCTATTTTATATATTTTTATATTTTATGGTTCTTATTTTGATTATGATGGTCATATAAGTGATTCAAATGGTTTTATGTGATATCCTTTGTTTTTATGTTGTTTTCAAGGGTTCATTAGGGTTTTTAATGATTTTCTAAGAAAACTAGATTTAAATGTTCTAAGGGGATTTCATATGATTATAGGGTCTTCTAGAGTTTTCAAAATTTAACTATAGTTATTTTAATTTTTACAATATATTCTATTGGTGTTAAATTTTTTCATTATTTTCATGGTTTTGGAGGGTTTTACATCATTGTTTGTGTATTATAGATTTTAAGGGATTTTAGCGATTTATATAGTACTACATGGTTTTTGGGATTCTATACGATTTTTTGGATTTTGGTTTGTTAGTAGGCCATTCAATATATTAATAGGTTTTAAAGGTTTTCAAAATTTTGACAGATTTATAATATATATATATTTATTTTGAACTTTTATTATACTTTCAAGGGTCTTTTAGAGTTTCGAAATATTTATCATGATTTTAAATGGATTTAATGATATTTCACTATTTTCTAACATTATAAATGTTTTCTTTTGTTTTTATTTAATATTCAATGATTTTGAAATATTTTTGAGTCTGTTGGTATTTTTATGAGTTTTATGGGAATAGTATAGGTGTATATAAATTTTTTTAATTTTCAAGATTTTCTACGGACTTTTAAGGGTCCTTATAGGATATATACTATTCTTTATTGATATCAAGGGTTTCATAGAGATTTTTATTATTGTTATGGGATTCCAATGGTTTCCACCAATCACTTAATATTACCAATTATTTTAAGGACATTAAATACTAACCAATTATTTCAATGGTATCTATGTGTTTTCTTCATTAGGGATTTGGGAGGATTCAATAGAATTTATCCTAATTTTATGTGATATCATACATTTTAGGTTATTTAAATTACATTTTTTATTATCAGAGTTTCTAATGTTAATATTGGTTTTCTATGGTTTTGAACAATTGTTAGGTTTCAATGGATTTTAAACGTTTTATTAATATTTTAAGATATTCTTTTTTTTATCGTTTTCTACAGTGTATCAAAATTATTCATATTTTTAGGGGTTTTTAGATTTTTCTTCTGTATTTTTGAATTTCAAAATCGTATAATGGTTTTTATTGTATTTTATAGAAGATTTTATAGATCTGTGTGGTTATAATACTTTTTCCGGGTTTTATGTACTTTTTATGTTTTTTTCTGATTAGTTCTTTATTTTATATAGTTTTTCATAGGTTTTTAGAGTTTTTGTAAAGACCCATAAAATTCAAGGGAAATTTTTTCTTGATTTTCATTGGAATTTTACAAGAACGCGGTTTCAGATGGCACTTGATTTCGAGGCCCGGAGTGCCCAGAATTTCTATCTGAAGTTTAGCTCGGGTAGGTTCAGTGAACGAACGAGCGGAAATTTCTAACTTTTGAACCGGTTTCCAAAACCGAATTCCGAGGGCACCGATGGAACCGCATCGCCGGTAATTGCATAGGAACTCCTGTTTCGGAGTTACGTTATCAGGGGTGTGGATGATAAAATTTGTGGAAGTTAATTTATTATTATTCTACAATTTTTATTTTCCTTTTGTGTTTTAAGGATATGGGTGGAAGTTGGGTAACTAACCAACCTCCCTTGGGAGGTTATGAGGGTGGTTGGGCCCACACGAACCCCACCCTTTCATATTCTTCAACTCTTCAACTACCCATTAACCCCCCTTCATTTAATTTGACAACTTCTTTAATTTTAATGATGTGAGTTAAGTGTGGTTAATTGAATTTCAAACTCTTGAAATTCAAAAGGATAAGTTGTGTTAATAAATTAAAACTTGGGCTTATTTTATTAATGTTAGAGTTTATGCCACGTTGAGTGGTTTTGGGAAGCGTGAAGATCATCTTCATCACCAACGAAGAACATCTTTGACGAAGAATGTGAAGAACACCTCGGACTCTGACGAAGAACACCATTCTTCAATGAAGAACATCTCTACCGAAGAATGCAGATAACTTCTCCAACGACGTTTCCTCTTCGGACGGACCTTGACGACAACAGAATCGACGTTCGTTTTCCGCGACGCCCGACCTCCGCGACGCTCCTCTTCCGCGGCTCGTTGACGTGCACTGTTCTTGAAACCGAGGTAGGGGATTGTAATTAATTAATTTTTTCGTGTTTACATCCTGAAATTTCTTCATTAAATTTTAACCAAACGCTATCGTTTAACATGTGGGGGGGGGACCGCACAAACACAGCCGAACCACCTCCTTATATTTTTCTTTTTGGATTCTTTTGGATTGAAATGGAAGTGGCGCGGTGCCGTCGCACCGCGCAGAATTATTGCGGCATGAAATACGTGGAGGCGCCGCGCCGCGCCGCGAATTAATACAAGGACGCGACGCCATCGCGCCGCGTCAGAGACATCCGAAAATACCGCGGTCGGTACTGGGGCCGTGGCGGAGGGGCGTGGCGCCGTCGCGCCGCACCGAACGACAAGGGCCGCGGCCGGTTCCGGGGCGCAGCAGAGCAGGGTGACCGGCTGCCGGTACCGGGTCGCCGACGTCGGAGCTGGAAGGGGACCGACCATCACCGGTCCCGTTGAGTAGGAACCAGCCAGCCAAGTCGGGCCGAACGGACAGGGAGAATCCGGGGGAATTGAATCCCACATCCATCCATCAATGCGGCCCCAATTAAGGGGTTGTGGTTATAAGAAACTGGGGGGGCAGCCCCCCCCCCCCCCCCCACGTGAGCGAAAAATGGCCTAGACGTTTTGGCCGAGCAACTAACCAGCATGCCCAGTGCACGGGTCGCCGGTCCGGGCCGGGTCGACCCGGTTCGGGCAGACCCAGGGGGTCTCGGGCAGGGTCGGTCCGGGCCCAAAACCCCCGTTTTCGGACCGTTTGGGTTCAATTCCCATAACTCGGGCTACAGACCTCTGATCGACATGCCGTCAGTGGCGACACGATCATTTGAACTAGAAGTTAGTTTCATTATATCGCACTCAAGGTTTTGGAATACTTTGGGTATGGCCGGGTTGGTTCGTACAAGAAACCAACCGGTCCCTCGGAGCTGAAACCCTCATATCTTGAGCTTCAGACTTCCGATTGATGTGTCGTCGACTTTGTTGTATTCCTTTAAGTGAGACAGATCTTTTGGCTTACTCCACCCTAGGTTTGGATACAGGTGGAGTACGGTCGGGTTGGTTTTGCCTTAGAAACCAACAGGGCCCCTGGGACGAAAACGCCAATAAATCTCAAACCGGTCGTCCGATCGACGCGCCGTCTACGACGTTGGGTTCCTGTTGATGATACGGAACTTTTTGATACATCAACTCTGGAATATGTGTCAGTTGATGTATTATCCTCTCGGCTCATTGAGCGGACCCTCCCGAACAAGCTCGCTTTGTGTGGGAACCCTATAGCTGGCTGCGACTGCTACTGTGACGACGGCGACTATACAGAGATCCTCAGTGGATTCGACGGCGATGACTACAGCACTCAGCAATCCTATGTGGATCAGTGCTACCGATCTTGTGTGGGTTCGATCCTGTGTGGGTCAGCGCTCAGCGGTTCTGTGTGAGCCAGCGCCTACAGTTCCTGTGTGGGTCCGATCCTGTGTGGGTCTTTGCGGGGGTTAGTTTCATACCGATCCTTTGTGGGTCATTGCGGGGGTTAGTACCTATCGATCCTTTCTGGGTCCAATGACATAGATGTATCAATGATCATCTCTATCATCTTTCGAAGAAGTATACCTGTTTGAACTGAATCCTATTTTCTTTCCTGTGTGGATTGTGTTGTGCTATCCTGTGTGGATTATGTTTTTCTTTCCTGTGTGGAATACGTATACTTTCCTGTGTGGAATGGGTTGTACTTGGGCTCGGAGGTTGGAGCATATTGGAATTGATGACTTAGGTATATGAATGGGCATATACCTAATAAGTGTCGGTTGTTACTTTGTGTTTGTATCTTTCCTTTTTGGTTTATCCTTTGTGGATTTTGGGAGACCTTCGGGGGTCTCGGGGTCCCTACTGAGTAGCTTATACTCACCCCTACACGGGCTATGCCCGCACTACATTGTGTTGGTTGCAGACGACGGACAATGTTGATCGTGGTTAAGGCTTGCAGAGCAGGACGATACCTGGAGGTGGACCACTGGGCGGGACATACTCGGAGCGGATGGCGGGACCCGAGGAGCAGTGGAGCAATCTGTACCCACCCTTCATGTGGGATTTCTAATGGACATCTCGGCGTAGCAGCATTACTTTTCTGTTGTTGTTTTCCCTTTCCAGTTGTACTTTACTTTCAGTTTGGGTTTGTATACTGGCCCACTTACTTTTCCGCACTTACTCTTGTACGAGCTTTTACTTAGTGTTTACTTCTACTGCTTGTTTAATCTTTGGTGTTTGTTTTCTTTTCAAAGGCAATGCCTTCCCTTTTTACCGAGATTTACACCTTGGTGCTAGTCACCAACCCCTGGCCTATGGAAGGCAGGCTTGGGGTAGTCACGGCACGAGCCCCGAGGATGGGTCGTGACAAATTGGTATCAGATGATTTCGGTTCTACCGCAGAACATTGGACACTGATCTTTCTCTATGTGAAGCAATAGTGTATAGCGTATTGAGTGTGGGTATCAGTCCAGGGAGTCCAGTGTTGGTGTGGTGGCCGACATATCCATACACCAGGACCCTGACTTCTGATTTCTGACTTAATGCACGAAAACATTGATTGCATGTGTGTTTCATGTTTTTTTTGTGATTACTTTATAACAGCTCACACAGGTATACTGTTTGACCATGGCGCACATGTTCCTTTTCAGTATGGCCCCACGACGGAAGCCAGCTAGGGTTCTGAGAGTCGAGTGTGACGACATCCCACCGAGCGATGAGGCCTCGGTGCAGGGCTCTTTGTCAGCAGTGGCAACGGTGGTAGCTCTACCCGTTGAGCCACCGATGCTTCCAGCACCAGACGCTGACGATGCACGTCGCCTCAGTGCACTGCATGAGTTCTAGCACCAGCAACCACCCAGGTTCCGTCGGTAGATGGACCCCAGGCAGCCGAGGACTGGCTGGAGGCAGTGATATGAGTTTTTTGGTTAGTAAGGACACTAGCGGACCTCATGGTGATTCTCGCAGCGAGCCTACCACACGCAGCAGCGGGCCAGTGGTAGATCTTGATGCTCCATGTGCACGTTGAGGAATCTCTTCTCCGGACGGACTTTGAGAGCCTCTTCCGCTCGGAGTTCGTCCCAGCCACCCTCCGTGCGGTGCGCATTCATGAGCTTCTTCAGCTGCTGTAGGGCAGCATGATAGTCACCCAGTACTCGGCGAGACTTACCAATCTCTCGCGCTACTCGACAGACATGGTACGAGACTCATTCTTCTAGGCTCGGACCTTTGAGCAGGGATTGAGACACGAGATCAGGGAATCGCTGATCTCCTTCAGCATTCCGACTCAGACAGAAGTGCTGGAGCGAGTCCTTTTGATCGAGAGCTTTCTTGCTGAGTCTACACCAGCGCTGAGACCCACTGCAGGGCAGCACGTAGCAGAGTCTTCTGCAGCAGGCTGTCGACGGATGACACATGGGTCCAGGCAGACCAGACCCCCAGGCAGGCGACCTCAAAACACTGGCTCAGTATTGCGGGGCACACAGCATAGAGCCAGTCTTTCGAGAGGCAGGCAGTGCTACTCGTGCGGCGGGCAGGGCCACATGGCTCGTGACTGCCCGACCCGCTGTGCTGAGGAGTAGCAGACGGTTGAGGGACCACCTAGGTAGAGGTAGAGGGTCGACTGTGGTAGTCCGTAGGGAGCAGGCGGACGAGGCAGATGAGCTGGCCGAGCAGCAGGTGGTGGACGACGTTTTGAGGCTCTACCACCACTACCACCAGGAGGTCCACCCCGACCTCAGGGGAGAGCACAACATCAGGCAACTGATGCATACTATCATGGAGCTCCAGAAGCGGGTGGACTAGTGGGGCACTAGCTCCAGGCATATATGCCTTTTCCCATAATTCCCCTAGCTTCATAGTTTGTGTTGCCTTGTGTCCTTGTACTTTGAGTTGAAGTAATAAAAGACACTTGCATTGGTGATGTTTTATTTCTTGCCTTTTGTATGTTATTTCTAAGATGTGCCGGTTAAAAACTATTGACTTGCCCCTCACTTACGATATTCTTACTAGAGGAGACCCATTGACCACACACTGATGCCGACAGTGTGACTCATCCCTTGGAGGCAAGAGTAACGGTGGGATCTCTTGGTAGCAGTGTCGAGGCCCTACGACATCATCCATGCCATGAATTAACTAATCATGATGGGATTTACTGTTTTAATCAAGGAACGTGTTTCATCTAGGGGATGAGACCAGATTTCCCTTTTCAGCAAATGAGAAATCTTTGCAGCCTTGCAGAATGTTAAGGAGGAAGGGGAAACCCTTCGTGTGGTCAAACCGATGTCATCAGAGATTCTAGGAGATGATACAGAGATTGACCAGCGCCCCTATCATGAGGTTTCCAGAGGAGGGAGTAGGGTACGTAGTCTATAGTGATGCATCATGGACCGGACTCTGATGTGTCCTGATGTAGGAGCGGGCAGTGATCGCCTATGGATCACGTCAGTTGAGGCAGCATTAGTATAACTACGCTACCCATGACCTGGAGTTAGCAGTAGTGGTCTTCACTCTGAAGACATGGAGACACTATCTGATGGGCGAGTGCTTTATAGTTTTTTCTGACCATCAGAGTCTTATATATATCTTCTATCCGAAGGATCTGAATCTGAGACAACGGCGATGGCTCGAGTTCCTCCCGGACTATGACTTTGAGATAGTCTATACTCATGGGAAGGGGAGCGTGGTAGTTGATGCCCTCATTAGGTGGGCGGGCATTCAGCTACATTAGGAGGTGACAGAGCAGCTTGCCTCTTTGCAGATATCCTTCTTGGATAGAGATGGATCAACCTTCCTCCAGTCTCTCACAGTTACTCCTCCACTACTGCAGCAGGTCAGAGTGGAACAGCATGGGGACGCTAACTGTGAGACACGGCGTGCACAGATATCCTCAAGACAGGCCCCGGATGGTTTCTTCTTTGAAGCAGACCATGATGTCCTTTTCAGAGGATGTAACTTGGTAACAGTTGTTTTACGGGAGGAGGTGCTAAGAGAGTTTCACACTTCTCTTTTGGCGGTACATCCTGGAGTGGAGAAGATGTACCAGGATCTCAGACGACAACATTGGTGGTCGGGCATGAAGAAGGTTGTGGAAGAGTTTGTTTCTTGATGCCTCACCTGCCAGCAGGTGAAGGCAGAGCATCAAGTACCATCAGGCTTGGTACAACCCTTGGAGGTCCCTGAGTGGAAGTGGGAAGGTATATCTATGGACTTCGTGACTAGACTTCCAACACTTCCTGAGGTCACGTCTCCATTTGGGTGTTGTTGACCGACTCACCAAGTTAGCTCACTTCTTACCCATCAGAGAGCAGGGCTCAATGGAGAGCTTTGGATGTCTTTACGTTCAGGAGATTTTTCGGCTTCACGGTGAGCCATCATCTATCATCCCCGATCGAGATTCTCGTTTTACATCCCGGCTATGGAAGGGATTGCAGGAGGCGTTCGGGACGCAGCTACATCTGAGCACAGCCTTTCACCCTCAGAAAGATGGTCAGACGGAGAGGACCATTCAGACTCTCGAGGACATGCTCCGTGCATTCGTCCTCGACTTTTGTCGCAGCTGGGAGAACCACCTACCCTTGGTGGAGTTCGCATACAACAACAGCTACCACTCCATCATCGGGATGACACCATACGTGGCGTTGTACAGCCGACTGTGCAGATCTCCTTTGTGCTGGACAGACCTTAGGGAGTCAGCACTTGTGGGACCGAAGATGGTCCAGGCCACGACAGAGAAAGTCCAGGTCATCCAGGAGCGGATGAGGACAGCTCAGAGCTGGCAGAAGTCTTATGCTGACAGGAGGTGGAGGCCACTAGAATTCGAGGATGGCGACCACGTCATTTTGTGTGTCTCACCTCGACGTGGATTACGGTGATTTGGATGAGGCAGCAAGTTGTCCCCATGCTTCATCGGACCATTCCAGGTCCACAGTAGGATTCGCGAGGTGGCTTATCGTCTGGCTCTACCACCTCAGTTGCACCGGGTGGACGACGTCTTGCACACATCTCAGCTGAGGAGATACGTGCATGACCCGACACACATCATTTACCATGGGGAGCTTGATGTTGATGATGGGGCGACTTTTGCGGAGGTCCCAGTGGAGATCGAGGATCGACAGGAGCGGGTCCTACGTAGATGGTCGATTCCTCTAGTGCGCATCAGATGGCAGCACGGGATCCTCCAGGAGAGCACTTGGGAGCGGGAGGCTCAGATGCGTGCTCAATACCCTCATTTGTTTCCCTAGTTTTCGATGTATCTTTACGAGGACGTAAATCCTTGAGGTGGGAGTAATGTAAAGACCCGTAAAATTCAAGGAAATTTTTTTCTTAATTTTATTTGGAATTTTACAAGAATGCGGTTTCAGACAGCACTTGATTCCGAGTCCCGGAGTGCCCAGAATTTCTATCTGAAATTTAGCTCGGGTACGTTCAGTGAACGAACGAGCGGGAATTTCTAACTTTTGAACCGGTTCCCGGAACCAAATTCTGAGGGAACCGATGGAACCACAGCGCCAGTAATTTCTTAGGAAATCTTGTTCTGGAGTTGCATTATCATGGGTGTGGATGATAAAAATTGTGGAAGTTAATTTATTAATATTCTACATTTTTTATTTTCCTTTTGAGTTTTAAGGCTATGGGTTGAAGTTGGGTAACTACCTAACCTCCCTTGGGAGGTTGTGAGGGTGGTGGGGCCCACACGAACCCCACCCCTTCATATTCTTCAACTCTTCAACTCCCCATTAACTACCCTTAATTTAATTTGACCACTTGTTTAATTTTAATGAGGTGAGTTAAGTGTGGTTAACTGCATTTCAAATTCTTGAAAATCAAAAGGATATGTTGTGTTAATAAATTATGAATTGGGATTATTTTATTAATGTTAGATTTTATGACACGTTGATAGGTTTTGGGAAGCGTGAAGATCTTCTTCATCTACAATGAAGAACATCTTCGACAAAGAATGTGAAGAACACCTCGGACTCTGACGAAGAACACCGTTCTTCAACGAAGAACATCTCCTCCGAAGAATGCAGAGAACTTCTCCAACGATGTTTCCACTTTGGACGCACCTCGATGACAATGGAATCGACATTCATTTTCCGCGACGCCCAACCTTCGCGACGCTCGTCTTCCACGGCTCACTGACGTGCACCATTCTTGAAACCGTGGTAGGGGATTGTAATTAATTAATTTTTTTGTGTTAACATTCCTAAATTTCTTCGTGAAATTTTAACCAACTGCTATCATTTAACGTGATGGGGGGGGGGGGGGGGGGGACAGACCGCACAAACACGGCCGACCCACCTCCATATTTTTTCTTGATGGATTCTTTTGGATTGAAATGGTAGTGGTGCGGTGCCGTCGCACCGTGAGAATTATTGCGGCAAGAAATATGTGGCGCCGACGCGCCACGCCACGAAATAATACAAGGACGTGACGCCATCGCGCGGCATCAGAGACATCCGAAAATAACGTGGCCGGTACCGGGGCCGTGTCGGAGGGGCACTGTGTCGTCGCGCCACGTCGGACGATAAGGGTCGCGGCCGGTTCCGGGCCACGGTAGAGTAGGGTGACCGGCGGCCAGTACCGGGCCGCTGGCGTCGGAGCTGGAAGGGGACCGGCCATCGTCGGTCCCGTTGAGCAGGATCCGGCCGGCCAAGCTGGGCCGGCCAGACAGGGAGAAGCCGGAGGAATTGAATCCCCTGGCCGGCCATCAATGCGGCCCCAATTAAGGGGTCGCAGTTACAAGAAACCGGGGGGCATCCCCCCCCCCCCCCACGCGAGCCAAAAACGGCTCGACCGTTTTGGCCGAGCAACCGACCAACCCGCCCAGCGCGCGGGTCGCCGGTCTGGGCCGCACCCAGCTGGGCCGGGCTGGGTCGACCTAGACCCAGGTCGGGTCGACCCGGTTCGGGCTGACCCAGGGGGTCTCGGGCCAGGTCGGTCCGGGCCCGAAACCCCCGTTTTCGAACCGTTTGGGTTCAATTTCCCATAACTCGGGATATGGACATCTGATCGACGCGCCGTCAGTGGAGACACGATCCTTGGAACGAGATGGTCGTTTTGTTATATCGCACTCAAGGTTTCGGAATACTTTGGGTACGGTTGAGTTGGTTCGTACACAAAACCAACCGGGCCCTCTGAGCAGAAACGCTCATATCTTGAGCTTCAGACGTCCGATTGAGCATTGGACGCAGGTGGAGTACAGTAGGGTTGGTTTTGCTTTAAAAACCAATCGGTCCCATGGGACGAAAAATCCAATAACTCTCAGACCGGGCATCCGATCAATGCGCCGTCTACGACTTTGAGTTCCTGTTGACGATACGGAACTTTTGGATACATCAACTATAGACTATGTGTCAGTTGATGTATCAGCCTCTCGGCTCGTGGAGCGGACCCTCACGAACGAGCTTGCTGTGTGCGGGAACCCTAGATCTGGCTACGACTGCTACTGTGACGATGACGACTGTACAGATATCCTCAGTGGATTCGACGGCGACGACTACAACACTCAGCGATCCTATGTGGATCAGTGCTACCGATCCTGTGTGGGTCAGTGCTCAGCGGTTCTGTGTGAGTCAGCGCCTACAGATCCTTTGTGGGTCTGATCCTGTGTGGGTCTTTGTGGGGGTTAGTTTCCTACCGATCTTGTGTGGGTCATTGCGGGGGTTTATACCTATCGATCCTTTGTGGGTCCGACGACAAAGATGGATCAGTGATCATCTCTATCGTCTCTCGAAGAAGTATACCTGTGTGAGCTAAATCATGTTTTCTTTCCTATGTGTATTGTGTTGTGCTATCCTGTGTGGATTACGTTTTTCTTTCCTGTGTGGAATACGTATACGTTCCTGTGTGGACTGGGTTGTACTTCGGTTCGGAGGTTGGAGCATATTGGAATTGATGACTTAGGTATATGTATCGGAATATACCTAAGCAGTGTCGGTTGTTACTTCATGAATGTATCTTTCCATTGTAGTTTATCCTTTATGGATTTTGGGAGACCTTCGGGGGTCTCGGGGTCCCTACTGAGTATCTTATACTCACCCCTGCACGGGTTATGCTCGCACTACGTTGTGTTGGTTGCAGACGACGGACAGCGTTGATCGTGTTTGAGGCTTGCAGAGCAGGATAGTACCTGGAGGTGGACCACTGGGCGGGACATACTCAAAGCGGACGGTGGGACCCGAGGAGCAGTGGATCTATCTGTACCCACCCTTCAGGTGGGATTTCTAGTGGATAGCTCGACGTAGAGGCTTTACTTTTCTGTTGCTGTTTTCCCTTTCCAGATGTACTTTACTTTCAATTTGGGTTTTTACACTGGCCCACTTACTTTTCCGCACTTACTCTTGTACCATCTTTGACTTAATATTTACTTCTACTGCTTGTTTACTATGTGGTGTTTGTTTAATTTTCAAAAAGGAATTTCCTTCCCTTTTTACCAGGATTTACACCGTGGTGCTAGTCCCCATCCCCTGGCCTATGGAAGGTGGGATTGGGGTAGTCATGACACGATCCCCGAGGATGGGTCATGACAGTTTTCATGATATATATGCATTTATAAAAGTTTCATTAGTGATTATGGTTTTAAATGATTCACATATTTATATTTTTTTCTAGTTTTGTAATGGTATTCAAGGGGTTCTAAATATTTTATATTGGTTTTCAAAATTTTTTGATTGTTATTATGGGAATTTTTTATTTCTGAATTCTTTTTATGGTTTTTTCGTTTTTTGGGTTCCATGTTATTTCTATTTTTAGGAGTCATTAGGTTTCTCTGATAATTACATGGGTTTTTAGGATATCTCTGTATTCACATAGGGTTTTTTAGATTCCCGCAATTTTTAGGGTTTGTAATGTTTTTTTAAGAATATTTCAATTATTTATATTGAATTTCAATGGTATTACGTTTTCCTATGGGATAATAATGGATTTATTTTATTTTATATGTTTTAAAAAAATCGTGTTTTTAGTTTTCTTCATCATTTTGTATATTTTTTATGTTTTTTATTTCATATCGTTCTTAATTGATTTTAATGGTTTTCATAGGCATTCAAGGTTTATCACTGTTTTTGGTGCTTCTCATGGTTTTCAAGGGTTTTGGGTTTTTATTGATATTCAAGAGTTTTCATGGGAATATTCATTGTTAAAATTATTTTCATGGTTATTATGTTTTTTAAGAATTTAAGGGGTTTTCATTATTTTCTATGATTTTATTGTCTTCATAGGTTTTTCATATGGTTTACTAAATTAATAGTTTTTGAAAATTTTATTGTGATTGAAAATATTTTTTTATATTTATTTGGTTTTAATAGGTTTTACAGGACATTCCAGAGATTTCATCTTTTTGATTGCATCACTAGGGTTTTCACGGTTACTAGGGTTTTCATGGTTTGAGGTTTTTTTTAATTTTCCCAATTTTATAAAATAATTTTATGGGATTATCAATAATTTTAGAAGGGTTTGGGGGGTTTGTATGTTTACCAAGGAAGATATGCAGGATTTTTGGGGTTTTTATGATATTATTGGTTTTCATTGTTATCAATATTTTTCATTGATTTAATTGTGCTATCCAATTTTTTTTAAAATTTTTAATAGTTTTTATATTATTTTGAGTTTTTTCTAGATATTTTCTAGGTTTTAGTAACATTTAGATCTCCCATGTTTATCAAGGTTTAAATTTCATTATTTAATTATTTTGATCATTTTACTTTATTTAATACTACGTTTACAAATTTATCAATAGTTGTATAGATTTAGAGGGTTTCAATGATTTTCTAAGAATTTTCTACATCCATGGGTTTTATTACATTTTGTATGATTTTTTAGATATCTAATGACATTTCAAGGATTTCTGTGGTTCTGTAGATTTTTTTCTATATTTTATAGTTTCATTACGGTTTTAGTATAATTTTTATGGTTGTATTATTTTTTTAAGTCTTCCAAGAATTATTATGCTTTTTTCAGGTTCATATGAGTATTATAGTTATATATGAATATTAAAATGTTAATAAAGTTCAATTCTAAAATTTATAGTTTCTAATTTTTATCAAATTTCACTGTAGTTTATTAATTTTTTTCACATTTTTTATAAATAATCAATTTTATTGTGTAATTTTATGGGTTTTCATGGTTAATTATTATTTTCAATGATTTCTCTGGGTTTCATGTTTTAATGGTTATTTGGGGATTCATAAAATTTTAATAGGTTCTTTAATGATTTTAAAAAAAAAATCATGTGTTTTATAAGGGTCTATCAAGGGTTTCTATTGATAGCCATTATTTTCCATCGTTTTTATTTTTTCAACGTTCATCATGATTTTTCAAATTTATGCATTATTTCTTTATATTTTTTAGCATTTTTTCAATTTTTTAATCATTTTCTTTGCTATTTCAGGATTTTTTTTTCTTCTTTTGTAGCATTATGAAATGTTTATTATGGGTTTTCCATGTTTTCATAGTTTTTTTATAGTTTTCATGGATTTAGTTGGTTGTAAACATTTTTTGGTAATCCTGATTTTCTGTATTTTTCAACAGGATTCGGATTATTTAAAAATATTAATAATCAATTTTTTCTAATATATTTTAATGATTAATAATGTATTTTATAGATTACTAATGTTTTCCTTGGTATTTGTATTTATTTTTAGTTCATTAAATGTTTAACTCAACTTTTATTGTGTGTTTCAATATATTTAATGTTTTCTCGACTGTATTATATGTTGTTTTAGGGTTTTCAATGTTTTTTACACTCTCATTGGGTCTCACATGTTTTCAAGGTTATTCTTAGACTTTAAATATCTATAATGATTTTCACGTGGATTTTATATTTTCTTTTAGTATCTCATATTCTTCATGTTATCTTATATGATTTAAATGATATTCATCTGTTTGTAGGGTTATAACAAATTTTATCACCTCATTCATTTTCTTTTAGGGATGGTTTTTAGTTGGTCAATGTTTCAAGTTCTTTTAGTAGTTCTAATATGATTGATGGTATTTACTGTTATTTAACAAATTTATTTGCACCTAATTAATTTAATTTTTTACAAGTATTTCTAGGTTCTGCAATTTTTTCATTAGTTTTTGTTGTTTTTAGGTTTTTGGGTACATGAATAATTTTTTTGGGTTTCCATTAATTTTATCATAATATTTACTTATCTTTAGTTTATAGTTGATATTTTAATTTTTTCATGTTTTTTTTCGACATTATTTCAGGGTTTTTAAGGGTTTCTATATGTTTTCTTAATTTTTCATGTATTTCTTATGCTTTTATTTTTTCCATTTTCATAATATTTTTGTTACATTTTTATGTATTTTACTAACTTTTCATAGTTTCCAAATGATTTTATGTGTCTTAGATGGATTACAATGTTTCGATATGTTTTTTATATTTTTTAAAATCATGATGGAATGTCTAGGTTTCATAAGGCTTTCCATTATTTTATGTCTTTTTATTCTTATCTACTTTAATTTATGTTTTTATTGGATCATAAAAGTATACTATATATTCCATGTGTTTTTAAGGGGTTATAGTTATTTTTTGATCATATAATGGTTTTCCACTGAATATTAATTTTAAAACTTTTTTAATTGATTGATTGTGTTTTTAATTGTTTTTATTGGTTTATATTATTTTCCACTATTTTTTATTTATAATGCTTCTCATGGTTAAATTGGTTATTATACGGTTTGGGGGTTTTTAATATATGAACATATACTCCCCTAATCATTTCCTACGATCCATTTCTATTGATCATGTGTCAACATCCCAAACCATCGTATGAAAATAAATGACATGATATATGGATATTGAAAATAAGAAGGAAATAAAGGATGGTTATTGTACATCACAAAGGGAAATTATCACAAAATAAATATATCCATAATACACCAAAATTGATGATCGATCATTTGATAAGTTGAAGAATACAATATGAACGCAAGTGTTCAGGATATATACATAAGAGTGAGTATTCATTAATAACATGTAAAAAGTATAATGATGAATTAAATTAATATCTAATCGGGTGATATAATTTTATTACACATATTTCTAAAAAACCATTAATCCTAATTAACATAAATGAAAATTTAGAACATGTTCATGACTTAATAAGATAACTACCACAATTTTTAAAATTTAATACACCATTTAAAGACAATTAGGGAACCATAACACCTTTTTTTCCTTTTTGTGCCTAAACCATGACATTACAGTTTCCATGGAAATATTGGGATTGAAATTCATAGGACCAGATTGGTTCACATTTAAAAGAATTTTTATAAATTAATTAGAGTTTTTATGGGCCTTTATTATTCCACTAAGAATGTTTTTTGGATTACCTTACAATTTCATTATTTACAAATTAATGAACATGTATATTATTTTATCACACACTATAGTCATTAGGACTATAATACGTTGCAATTGGTCATCTCCTTTTATTTTCTTTTTATTATCCATTTAAAATCCTCCTTAAATGACTCAATAAATATTTGTAAAAAATTATTCTGATGAATAAAACTTTATAAATTCATTACATTAATTTTTTTGTCAATATGTCTATAAGAATTTGTTTAGGGGGGGTGGTGGAGTATATACAAAAAATAAAATCTGGGAAAATGTTGTAAAATGTAGTGGTTTATATTTCATCATGTAATAATGTTGCAATGTATTATTATAAAATATAGTATTAAGATATAACATAAGGCACAATAAGTTATATTTTAGCTCCCTTATCGGTCTAGGGATATTTGTAGTATAGCCATTCATATTTAGTGTTTTGTGGTTTCATATATATTTATTATACTGTGGAGTTGTTCTTGTAGTGTAGAGTCTTTCAATAATGATTTAGGTGTTTGTGTTATTTATATGTCTCTACATCGTTGTATTGACCTATTTGATGATGTTACCATGTGTTTTTTTGGATAATCCCAAGGACCAATATTTAAATTTTATTAGTTCAGTGGGAAGATGCCTTGTATGGTGTAGCATTACTTGGTCTTCCATGATATTTTGGAATAATCTCTTTGGTTTACCCTGCCTTGTTTTATAGAACCTATTTTTAAGTGAACACCATCCACATTATAGTAGATCATGTGGGGTTATGTCGTGGTCTTATATAATTATACTACATTTAAAACAGTGTATTCCCTTCTAAACCAATATTATTTTTGTTAATTCTTATTAATATTTAGTGACACCATGGTCTCTTTGGGAATAATTTTACTTCCTCTCATTGAAGTCTTGATCATATACATTAGGAGGTATATTCCATTATATTTGAGGTGAATTTTATCATTTTATTCTATGTTCACACATTTTTCATCCATTATGGAGAGGATTGTGATGTGGTTTGGCCTTAGTTTGGATTGGATATCATTGTTTTTTAGGTTTTTTGGGGATCCTCTTGAACGTTTATGATCTTGAGGGATTTTCTTCATTATAGAATATCAAATTGTGAAGTGTCGTCAATTTTGGGGGATTACAGAAATCATTTTCCACCTAATATAAAACTGTGTATTATTCGATTTTTTATCACTTACAAATAATTTTATTATTAATATATATTATTTGATATGTATATTCATAATATTAATATATAATAATAGTTTATTATAAATATTTAATAATTTATAATGAATGTAAATTAGATTTTAAATTGGTTAATGTATAATTTAATAGGTAATGGGAGTTGTCTATTTATTAATTATTTAATAGTTATTTATTGTACAATAGATATATTTTATAATGCATGATGTTGTGGTCCTATTATTTCTATTATTTTTTAGGAACCTAAGTACCTCTATATGAAAAATATTTTAAAAAAACCATAATGCATATGAAGATGTTTGAAATATTATATTTTATGTTTTTATTATTAATATTAATTAATTTTGATTGATTCTATCTAATTTTGGAGCCTCCACGTGAATAATTAAATATCATGATTATTGGTTTTTATTATAATGGTTAAAAGGAATAATCTAGTGATTTTTCATATGGAACTACGTAATTTATTTTCATTAAATATGTCAATTTCATGTGAAATAATAAATAAATTAGTTTATACCATGGTTAATGTGGGCATGATGATGGTTTTTTGTTAGATTATAATGGACGGAATAAAATAGTCAATGTCTTCAATAATATTTTAAAGGGTGGAATGAATAGTTGAACATTATAATAAATAATATATGTGTTTCAATGAGTTATTAATATATTTTTAGTAAACTATTGATTATTATGCTTAATAATTATTCATGAGTTGAAAATGATGAATAATAAATGTATTTGAAAGAGGATTGAGTTTATAAAACGGTTCTTATAGGTGAATTAACTAAATAATAAATTTAATGGGGTTAGAAATTTTTAATTTATCATTCTAGGAAAGGGGCATGATGTTGTATAAATTTTCATTCTTTTATTTCTCATAGTATGTATAATCATATGAGAAATGAATGATTAAATTGATGTCTGTAGTGTATTTGAAAACCATACATGGTATTTATGAGATAACACATTATAGGTTTCCCGCATGGTATGGGTGGACATGATTTATTTACTTCCAGATTATAATACCTTACAATGATAGATATAGAATTATTGATAATGGGATGATGACGTGATATATAAATTTTTGAACATGCATGAAATTTGAATATAACGAGGATGATGTCTTTCATATACTTAATACATTCCTAGTATAGTTTTTTATCTGTGGATTAGAAAGAAAAAAATATGTTCTATAGTTGGAAACGATGATATAAGATATTTTAATGTGGTGATGCAGTTACAAATATGAGACCACATAATGTTGGCCTTGGATAAGATTTTATGATATGTGGACACATGAATCATGTTTTAATGAGCTTTGGTGATTTATAATATATTTCTAATGATGGTTTATTTTCATTTTCCCTATCATATCTGGAGATAGTTCATCCTTTCATGTTTCTACCATTTTGAAATGTAATGAAATCACTTATATGAAATAAGTATAGAAATGTATGGGCCTTGTATTAAATTTTTTTTAAAATGGTCATAGAGTTCATGTTATTTATTGATATATGTTAAAAATTTATATTAGATTATTGGTTGTGGATTTGGTTTTGGATGTATTAAAAATTATTTAAATGGAGATATTCAATGTACAACTTCGAATTCAATTATTATATACCGTATACTTACACATAATCATATATATATTTTATTATTCGTAGTTTTATTGATATCACTCCTTCCCAGTCATAAATATATATTTTACTTGAATATTGATTTCTTTTGTATTGGGTAACTTACTAGGTACTTCCACTTATTTCAAGATCTTAGTTTTCTATGTGTTTTTAATATAGAATAGTTTTTATTATAATTGGTGTTCATGTCACTTATTTGGAATCAGTAGATGTCTTTGAGTTATACATATTGAATAATCATTGATCTACTTAATGTTTTATATTTTATATGTATATAGCATATGGTTTATTGAAATTTATCTACTGTAATATTTTTTTCTAGGGATTTTTAATGATGGTAATTTTATGATTCAACATTTTCTAGGAGCGTAACGCAACCCATTTGTGTATTTTATAACCTTAGGGCTTCTCACTAAACTTTGGATATTATAGAATGGTTATGGAAGATAATTTATACATCATTGCAGGTATAGAATGGGTTCCAATTTGGGTATATGATTATAAAATGGTATGAAATATTATGTTTGATATAATGGGTTAATAATCTATTTAGGAATATTTTGAGGGTTTAATGTGAATTTTATGGAAATAGTCAAATGAGATACATGAGATTGATTTAATATAATGATATATTAGAGGATATAGATATATAAGTCTTCCTATAATACATTTCATGAAATTTTACAACCCCTTAAAATTTTTATCTTAAAGAATAATCATATCATCATATAAATCATTGGTCTAATCATTCATTATCATCATTTGATACATTTGATTATTAATTATGAGTATTTTATGTGTTTTTATAATTACTCACTTATTCTAAGTTTTATAATTTTTTTTATCATTACTGAACTAATTATATACCTTTTACATAAACAATAAATTGAAATAAATTATAATTTATTTTTAACTAAATCTTTTTTTTGAACTTGTATGTGTTACACTATATTTGTATCAACATATTTCATTTTGGGTTTATTTTTATGTGGTTTTTGAATATATGGTAAAATGTTGATCTATTCATATGATTTATAATTTAGTTAGTAAATAATTATTATTCCTATCAATTTTATATTTTTTTTTTATTTTTGAGAGCATATATAAAATAAATATAGTAAATACCGAGTTTATATACTTCATTAAGTTATTTTTGTGTACTTTTTGAGAGTATTTAAATTTCAATTAAATATTTTATACCTTATGATACTGTGCATTTTTCATATATAATACGAATTTTATAAGTGTCTATTAAAATGATGAATTTTGTTTCTTATTTTAATATATATATATAAAGATATGAAGAATTATTAAGAGTAACATATTAAAATATAAGTATTTTTCTATAAATAAAGAAATAACTACTTTTATAAAAATTATATGTCATGTTTCGATGAGATATTTTGTTTTACACATAGAAATTTAATTACAATTCCTTTAGTTGTTCATGAAATATAGATGATACCTTATAACAGTATGTTGTAGATTATTTATTACACGAAGACTGACTAATTATGAAATTTTGTTGTATGGTTTGTTATGCACACACTATTACATATTTTACCATGTATATTGTGAAATAGAAATTATATATATAAATAAATATGTAAAATAATTAAAACATTAATTTAATATGAAATGATATTTTATTATAGATGAATTTTTAATGACTTTTGGGTGGAGAGTGTCGAGAATAATTTATGAGGATAAATCATGAGAATATTATCATTTTAATTATTGTGTGTATGTTTTTATGAAAATATTACATTATAAATTGTGATGAATTTTCTAATTTATTAATTTCATTGTATATTTCAATGTGCTATTTGGCGATTAATTTACTTATTGTGTTTACATGTTTTCTTTAAAATCATTTTTTAAAACATATAATTATTTTATAAAGGATGCCATCATGTGTTGTTTTCTCAATAAAAAATTTACTCTAATAAGTTATATTCTATTCAAAGTCAATTTAAAGTGATTTTTTTAGCGATGTTTCATTTTTCTATGATTTTATTGTCCTCATTGATTTGATTGAATTACTTTCCTGGAATGTTTGAACACCTAATGTTTCTAATTAAAGTGGTTTTTTGAAATATAATAATTTTAGTGAAGAATCTATTCTTACACAAAAGAAAAATTTCTATGAAAATATTAATGAAGTGTTAATTCATTATTTTATTCATATTATGGGGTTTTTTTGGGAATACTATGCTTCCCAATCTAGGATTTATGTTTCATTTTTTGGTGGTTCTTTGTATGATATTGGTACAATCGAATATTATATAGGGGGTATGCAACTTGTTTTCTCTGTAGGAGAGATTATTTGTGATCATTGATGTGGGTATGATGGTTTTAATTATTTAATCGGAGGAAAAAATTTCATATGGTTTTATAGGTGGGTTTTTTGGAATTGGTAGATGTTTTATATACTAGTTTTTTATGTGGCTATGTAATAAGATTAGTTGATTAGTTGGTGTGTTTCTATGTGAATGTTTCAATCCAATAAGTGTGCGATATACCTTGTGTAGTTTATATTGACATTATTATTATTCAATGGAAATATAAATTTTCAGAATTTTTTCATCATGTTACAAATAGAATGTGGGTAGGTGATTCCATGGATAGAGCCTTGGTGAAATATCACCTTAAAAAATTATCGATGATCATCAGTTTTTCAGCATGCCCAAATATTAAAGTATGGTTGGAAAATATTTAAAGTTTACTTTAGGTCGGTGATGTCCTTAGATAATAATCATGTCATTTACCTTTTTTTATTTTTCTATAAGGTTATTGGAATATATTTGAAGATTAATTGTACTAAAATTTATAATATATACCAGGGGTATTTCCTTTGTTATTTAATTAGGGTTTCCTTTTAAGAGAGACATTTGTGATCATTTGAAATGGTATCAAGTGGTTTAGTAGGGATTTAAGATTATGTGTCACATTATGAGAACATTTTTCAACCTATTTATTATATTTCCATTTTTTCTACAAGATGATAATGAGGTATAACATATATTTTCTAGTCTTACTTGATAAAAATGATAAAATACTCTATGATTCAATTCATATTCATGTATTTATAGAATGTAAGAGATCGATAAATTTTATGGATACAGATTTTATTGTAATGGGGTTCTCTAGTGAAGGAGCATTCCAATAATTTTTGAATAATGATCTAAATACTCAATGTTATGATACTAAAATTTTGTTGAGGTGTATATTGAGGAAACATTCTTCAGTTATATAATAGAGTCACACCCTTAGGTTTAGAAGCTCATGTCACTTGGTGTATGATAAATAGAACAATTCCCAGTTTAATTTTTTGGGGAATTGTCTACATGACTACCCAATATTTTATCATGTTTCATTTTTATCATTTAGAGTATTAGTTTAGGGAATATTTTATTCAGGTGTACTCCTTTAATGGAATCCTAATTTTTCATTATAATCAATTTTGATGTCTTATTATATTGACATATAAATGAAAAATTAAATTTCATTTCTTATATTTCCAAGGAATATTTTTATTTTAATAATTCCAAAAAGAATGGGTGGTTTTATTCATAGAGGGTTCATTTTTATTTATTTTAGGTGAATTTTGTAATAAATTTGATTTGGTACATAGTAGGTTGATTGGAATTAAAATCTATAGTGGTTTTATTCTTTTTTGAATGTTATATTTCATGGTATTTGGTATTCATTAGTGTTATTATTATTTTCGAAATTGTGTTTTCACATTTTTTTAGGTGGATATGAGTTTTTTACCATTTATGATGTACTTCCTAGACGATTATTTTGGAGTTAGATGTTGTTTTTCCTTATTTATATTTTTTATTTTAATGGATGTGTATAATTTATGGTGTATTTTTGGTAATGGATTCAAATTTCCCATCGTATTATGTTATGATTGCGGTGGTAAGATATGCCAAATATTGACTGAAGTAAGAATAGTTTGAGTTAATACACAAATTCCTTCTAGGTATAGGTTATATAGTGTGAATCATTCCACTGCATCATTGATTATAGTTGGAATTTATGGATGTAGCAATGATATAGAATCTTTGGGGAAGTGATTTCAGATATCATATGGGGTATCTCTTCCCATACAATGATTTTTATAGTTTAAGCAATAGATTTGTACATTATTTGGATTTGGAGATATGTCATGCATGGTAGGATTTTTATTGTGGTGTGGAGGCTAGAGAAAATGATTATGTTTTCTCTACTATTTTAAATGACACAACCACTTGTCATTGAGATATGAAATAGTGGTACACTAGGTTCATCAGATATTCCCAATGACCATGGAGCTGATTTGGAGGTGACTTGGACTGAAGCACTTTATGTTGTAAAATTTTAGGCTACTTAATGGTTTTGTGGAAACTTTTAAAGATTTCAGTGGGGCCTCCTTTTATGCACCATAATTTTTTGTGACATCCATATTTGGTACGGAGTATCTGGTGGGGTTATACCATGACATTATAAATTTCTAATTTGATTAAACAAGGAATCCCCTCTAAAATCCCACTTTATTTTATTCATCTCCCCTAACTCTTGATTGACTCTATGGTATGTTTTGGAGTAAATTAAAATTCTTTCAATCATATATTTATTTTTTCCCTCTCATTTTTCTATTCTTTATGATCGATTTTGAATTTATTCCTTGACATATATATCCTCTATGTATACTTACAAAAAATAATTAATTTGTAGTAATTTTGATTTCTTTTTAATGTGGGATATTGTGATTTTTTAGGATTTTCTACTATGAATTATTTCTTGATCACACCCCTTCATCTATTTAATTGTGCATAATATTGCAATAAACTAGTTGATGTAAGGTACATATAAATTTTCCTTCTATATTATTGAATAATATTCTTGATTTACTTATTCTTAAATCATCAAAATGTGTTTCTATTATCTTCTAAATTGTTTGATTTGGTCATCCTTGGTTTTTGGAGAGGTTAATAACATATGGAAATATAAATATAATTTATATTTGATATAAATGATATGTTATAATAGTTATGAGGAAATTCAATATAGAATTTCATTTTTATGTGCTGTAATGATTTCATGATTATATGTTTTTATTTGGTTGTATTGGTTGATGGACTCTTCCATAATTTTTTCTCTAATCATTCTATTAATTTTCCATGACCCCTATATAATTGTAAAATTTGATAAACTGGGTTATGTAAATTCAGATGGTTCAAATATATAATCATAAATATTTTATTATTATTAATTGTATATTCTTGATTTTATGTGATTTTGGTTCCTCTAATTGAATAATTAACAAAATAATTTTTGGATTAATAAGATAATGGTTATATGGATTAAAATATCAAAATTGTGATGGAAACGGGAAAATATATTAATAATATGATTGATAAAGACATTTCAAATATACCTGATATGATATAATGGGGTGATTTTTGCGATAATGGTGATGAGTCAGTTGTTTTTTTGTAATGAATGGAATGAAATATGTTCTAGTTTTTTATAATATCATTATAGGTAGAAAAATCTTAATTATTTATAATTATCAATATACTAATGGGTTGTTGGTTGTTTATAGATTTTTATAAATTGAGAATGATTTTTCTATGTGAACATGAATGCGATAAGTATGATAAAAATTATTTCATTTGAAAGGGGTGTGGTCTGATAGATTGGTTTTAATAATTATGTAAATGGTGTAATAAATTTAAATTGGTTAAAATTAAGTAATTTACCATACCAAGAATATTTTGGAAATATGAAAATGTTTCTTATGTGATTTCATATCACATGTCTTAGTTATTAAATTGATAATGTTAGTTTATTATAGAAAGTGTTTAATTGTTGTGTATATTCTATTATTTTATGATAAATTATAGATGTAATTGTATGGAATTTATTGGGTAATGAGAATAATATGGTGTTACATTTAGTCTACTATGAGTTGTAGTTGGTACACTCAAATGGGTTTTGATAGATTAAAGTTTTTAATATAGTGTACGTGAAGGCCTGGTATGGTATTTTTATGAAGATACGTTGTGGGGTCATTCGTGGTGGGAGGAGAGGATATAGTTGATTTCATATATGATCATGATAACTATTGTGATTTATATAGATGTGATTATGGTGAGATGATGAAGTAATTTATATATATATTGGAGGCATTCATGGCAGTAGGACGTTATGATATTGATGTCTGTCATGATAACAATACCTTACTATGATGTTCATCAGTGGGTGGAAAGGAAATAAAATATATGTTTTACATTGGATGATTGTATACATTAAATATCAATGTTGTTGTAGATTTGTGGTGTTATAATTATACATATGTGGTAGTGGAATGGTGTCCTTGAATGAAAATTGTTTAGAGGTGAAAAAATGATTTGTTTTCATCTATGGGTTATTTATTATGATAAGTAATTGATAATGGATTCATTCTCATGTTTTGTATTTCATTTTTAGAGAGGTATTCTTACCATCCTAGTAATGTTTCATGATGTAATATAACAATTGATTAGTAAGAGTGGTTGTATTTTATGGTCCTAATATTTATGGTTATTTTATCATATTGGTGGGTGTGATTGTAATTCTAAATATCATTTAAGATATTTATTAATTTATTATGAGTGTGCTTAAGGATGTTGCGGGAATGATGAAAATGGAGGTATATGATGTGGAACATGTAATTAGATATTTATTTTTATGTTATTTGACTTGTTAAATATATTATTCTATTTTAGATATTTCTTTTTTTTTTATATCCCTCACTCTCAAAATTTCATATTTATTTCACACAAATTTTTATATCTTTTAATAGGATGTTCATATATAGTACTCCCATGTACTCACCTAACATTACATTAAAAAAATCATAATAGACTAGTTGGGATTCATGTATTTTTTTAGGTTTCTTATGTGGAGTATGAATATGACTTAGAGTTGTAGATCAGATTTTTTTCATTCATATATTTATTTATTTTCTATATGTTATTTAACATATGGTTTATTGAAATTTTACTCATGAAATAGATTTTCCTTGCTGTTGATTGGAGGTTGTTTTATTATTCTTAGGTTTCTATAAGGGAAATAACCAAATTTTGAATGTATTATACCAAAAAGTAGTAGATCAAAACCCAATAGAAGCTCACAAATTATTAGGGTAATTGGACTAATATTGGATATGGTGATTCATCTCTAGAGATATTGTTTAGTTTTGGAGCTACAATGGGCATGAGAAAAGATGACGAAGGTTTCTCTTATTCTCCAATGACGAAATCCAAACATAAAAAATTCTATTTTTATCTTACGTCTACTATAATAACAAGATCAAAATCTTCTTATAATTGGACGAGGGCTCAAAAAAATTACTAAATCTCTATAAGTGATGATTTTGATTGGGGAGAGTATGAGAATCATAATCCACTGGATGGTGATCGTTATGGTTTGTTGCATTGTTTTTTGGTTTTAAATGTGGTCAATTTTACCTTGTCTGACCCATTTCCCATCATGTCTTTCTGGTCTGATTGTGTCTTCCTTTTTTCATGAATAAAGGGTCTCGACCCCATCCTTTTCAAAAAAACTGTTTTATACCATCAGGGATAATCTCCAACTTGGGTCTTATTATAGGTAGGCCTCATAATTCATTATTTCCATATTTTTTGGCTCTCAAATTCATCCAACTAGGGACGGACAAAAAAATTAACCTCATATAATATGTTATAAATAGTATTATAGATTAGATATATAGTTTCAAATCTATAGAGATCAGAAAAATAAGTTTAGTACTTGCATTTTCATATAATTATATAAGTCAATCCTATTAGAATTAGTACATATCTTCACTTAAACATTGGATTTTTCTTCTCATTAAGGATTATCTTTTTAATTCCTCTACTCTAGGATCATATCCATCCTAAATTTTACAAATACCGATTCTCCTAGATGAAGCACCATTTTCATTGATTATTATTTTTATGTTTTAAATATTTATTCATTTTTTCGTCAATTGTGGAATTTTATATTTCATATAAAATCTTCACAAACATTTCTTCTTTCAAAAATTACATGACTAAAAATCATTTTTATAGTTAAGGGTAAAATTTTATTGGGAGAAAAATATTTGAAAATTATTGCAAATTTTTATTGGTGTTAGTTTATAATAGGATCATTCTGATTGTTGTTAATCTAATGTGAGGAAGGAATCGTTAATTTTTATTATAAGTACTGAAGGTATAACCTTCTGAAAAAAAAATATTATTGACCAAATCTATTATTATATTTATTTCACTCCTAAGAGTGAAATTTATAGATATATGGTTTAATGTTTCTTAAAAATCATCCACCAAAAGTCAGTAATGAAATTATCATCCCTATCATAGAAAACACATGAAGATATCCCAAGAAATTTAATAAAATATAATATAAAAATATAATGAATTATTTGATCAATTTTTTAATCAAATAAAATAAAATTAGCTATACTTTTAAACTATTACACAACCAAAAATAATTTATCCTTTACTAGTTTTTATATTGTCACTCAAAGAAAAATATATAATGAAATTTTAATGAAATGAATAGAATAATTAGTAAAGCTAGTATATAAACAATGTGAATGAAAATAAGATTTATCACATTTAAAAATACTTCAATTTATAAAAATGTGTATTAGCTCTCAATGCATTTGATTCCAATCAAAATGATTACACAATGATGAAAAATTATTATCAACCACAATGTGATAGATCAATCGATCACAAATATATCATTTAATAATATATTCATTAGTTGAGTAAGATATAATAGATTATTTCTTTGTTCAATAATGAAAACTATCATGATTTTTGAAATAAAATTTTTATGATTTGGACAAAAAATCTATATTCCAAAAAATTAAACATAATTTTTTAAAATTATTTTCACCATTTGAAACACATGTATTTCAAAATTTATATTTGAGAAAAGAGAATATCTCATTAACATGAATTAAGATATAGTATTCAATTTTACATATTTAAACATTGTGACATGTAAAAAAATTACAATGAATAAAAAATATATTTCACCAAACTGACTTAATATTCATGGTGAACATTGAATTTTTAATATTTGATAGTTTGAATGAATCATAAATTCTAATGGAAATAGTTAATGTTACAATTTTTTTTATTTATATTCAATTATATTGTTATTTTTCAATGGTAGAGTAGGTCAAGGAAGACCAAATTAACTTTACACTAATCTTTGTGAATTAATGTATTTCATCTAATAATACATCAATGTTTTTTCATCCATATTCAACAATTTCAATCCCAAATACCTTGGGAAATAAAACTATAATTTAGTTAGGGGATTTTTTAACTAAACTATACGTGTTGAGAATGCATTATATTTTAAATTTCATGACATTCGATTCCCTATATTTTTGACAAAATCCTTCAATATGGATAAAGTGGTCAAAAATTCCCCCATAAACTTCTAAAAAAGGTCACATGTACATTGAATTTTCTCACCTCATAATTATTAATTAGTTTTTAATAGTCCAAAATGGAATTCTTATAATCATTTTTTACTCTCATACAATATAAAAATATTGATTATTGTCCCACTCTTAAGAACCATATATCTTCGTTTTTTATGAAAAATTTCTCATTATCCCCTCAAAACACTTATTTTCTATATTATTTTATTCGCTTTTAGCGAACTCATTTTTTATGTCAATCATCAACCCATTTTTAATTTTAATTTGTTCATATTTTTTATTTTTTTCAATTATTGTTCCTTATTATTTCACCATGTTTTGGAACATTTATTAATAAAATTTGCATCACTTTCTCTTTAGCACTCAGATTTCCAGTTATACTGTATTTACTAATTTTAACCAAATATAGTGAATCGTTAGAATGTAAAAAATTTAAACAAAATTAAAGATAGAATTTAAAAACAAATCAAGAGGAAAAAAAAATTACAATGAAAAGAATCATATAATATTAAGAGGGTATTATCCATTAAGGATCATGATTAAAATTAATCATTTATATTTTTATATCTTTTCCCTTTCGGGAATAACAATACAATTAATAAAATAAATCATCAATATATAGGACTATAGGAAGAAATAATTTCAAATACTTATTTTTTAAAAAAATTTATAAATTTGAGGATTTCGTGAATATTTAATTAATTCATTAATTAATCATACTAGGTCTTATAATTTAAAAGTTGGATTATGGTGATTATAAATGAGGATAAAACATAATATTCTAAAATATAGTTATATCAACCCTTATTCTCTATGATTTCTTTTAAATAAATTTAAAAATATATAACATAGAATAACTACACAAGTAGGATCCAATGATTTAGTGTCTAGGGAAATCATGGACCAAACATTACTTTTAAAACATTTAAAAAAATATTTTATTCCTTCTTCTCTACTTTCATATCGGCTCTTGACTTTTCATTAGTACAAGTAGTCACCATAAGATATACATCCAAAAGGGGCGATCTAAAATCAGCATATGATGATAGATTTGAATATAAACAATCTTACAAGGGATGAGAATATCAAAATCATAATAATAATGTTATGAAGCATTAGATAATAGAATTGAATGAGGCAATACATAAAAAACGAAACATCATGTATTAGTGGTCAACTACCACACATATTTTTGAATAGAAGATAGAATCGTGTTCACACATATTACAATTTAATTCAGGACATTTCTACTTTACCAAATGCATTGGAGCACTATATATTTCTAGGCACACCTATAACATAATTACATTTACATTGCGCTTTATAATTATGCGCACACCCATCACATCACAACATTATCATTATCATGAATTAATAATCCTAAATATATAAATCATGGAAATATATATACTCTATAAATTAAATTGTTTCCATTTCATAAATCATACATTCATAAACATTAGGTTCCTAATGATTTGTGGGAATTACATTCTTAACATAGAATGATCAAACATGAGTGAGAAGTAAAAGGTGTGTTTTTTAAAGAAGATTTCTTTAAGAAAAAATAATATTTGAAATAAACTCTAGTAGAAAATATATATATCCCTTAAAAAGAAAATATAATGGTGAAGAAATAATTTTTATGCAATAAATATACTAAAAATTTTCAGAAATATGGAAAACCCAAATAAAGAAAATATGGTTTGAGAATTCCCCTAACCTAGTATCAAAATCCTTAAAACACTTTAATGTCCTAGATAATGAGACTAGATTCATTAATTATCAATTATATAGCCTTTTATAAATGAATATGGTTCATTATGGCTTCAATACATTATTTTATGGGCCTTTGTATGAGTTATGGAGTTTAAATTCATTTTTCTGGATTATTATTTTTCTTATTATTCTTGAATGGTTCGCATGTACACGTGAATAGAAGATTGTGTAGAACATTGATACACATCAATAATTTATATTAAATATAATTAATTATATTACAGTATTTTAAATGATCTTAAAATGAATTGTTTTATATTCTATATGAATTAATCATTAGTTAAAATTTATTTATTATCATTTAGATTAATTTGGGTGGTTTTTTATCACAATAAACATGTTTTGTTTTATTATTTAAATAAGTGTAAAAAGGTTTATTCTAGAATATAAAATGGGTAACAGAATAAATATTAAAATATTTTTTCAACTATTTTTTGTTTTATTGATATCCTTGAAAGTGTTTAAGTAAAATGGAAGTGCATTTCCCATGAAGTATGTAAATTAACACATTATGGAAATTGATTTATTTTTTATAATCAACAAAATAGATGGGGAACTATAATGAATAATGTCCCATTAAGATGATAGAATACTATTATATCATCATACTAGAGTTATTATCAAATTTGGATAATGAAAGTTGAGGAAATGAGATTAAAAGAAATAAAATTTGAAACAAAATTTAAAGAAAAGAGACAGAAATATTACCTCTAAAATATATCTTTTATTGGTGCCTATTTATGGGATAGGTTTTAGTATTTTTATGAGACCATGGGCAACTTTTATTTTGGGTGGATTTTGGGTATATATTTATCAAAATTTGGATTATGCACTGGGCTTTATTTGTGTGAGGAAATGACGTTGTGAGTGGTTGGATTTATTGTGGAGGGGACATCTAGTTTCTCAATATTATATTCATTTATTTATTATTTATCCAAAAGATATAAATTATTTACGATTCTTATGACATGAAATATTAATATGTGCCTGTGATATTTATCCAAAGGCCATTTATATCATCCATAACTCAAGCATTATACATATATTCATTTGTTAACATATTATGTTGATTTTTGAATTTCATTATTCCAAAAAAATAAAGAAACTTAGAAAAATCTAAAAAAATCACCAAGACTAATTTTTTATGTTGATAATGGAAAAATTATCTCAATTTTTGGAAAATATTTTTACTTAAATGAATATTTGAAAATTAAAATCATAATTTTCATGAAAAAATACATCTTTTAGAAATAAAAAAGATTATCTAACACTTTTAAAAACTAATTATGATATCTTGAAATTGTCATATAATAATAAGAAAAAAATAACTTGTTTATGGATAAATTTTATGAAAATAAATTGTCTTTTATGTTATTAAATTATTCATTAAATATTTATTACTTATAAAAAAACAACAATAAAATGTAATTATATCATATTTTCACTTAAGGATGGATACAATTAATTTTTACTATCATTGGTATGATTATTACTCACTTGAAAGGTTTAATATCTATAAGGGTCATATTACTATTCATAAGCATGAAATTACAATTAATAAGGGTGTGTTACTATTCACCAAAAATTTAAGTATGCCCTATAAGAATCAAAAAATTATACTGATCACAACCATGTTTGTAAGATTTTTGATATTCAGAAAACCTAAGTGGAAAATTTATCTTTAATGTTCACATAGTAATTCATTTAATCATATTGTGGCATTGTGTCTTTTAATGTGATTTTATGTGATCATGAAATTACTACAAGAAGGGAGAAATTGTATTGATAATATTTTGGGTCCTTAAATATTTCCTCCTTTTGTAATTTTTCCATAGAAATTCCGTTTTACATAAATAGGTGAGGGTACTAACCCTTTATCACATCCTATTGTTCCCATGTTTTTTCTCATATATATTGTTCCTCTATAATAGTTGACATTGTGGGTTGTCTTGTTATGTCGATCCTTTTCTCTCTAGAATAGAATTGTTGATGGCCGCACCTCCTAAGAGAGATCATCATCTAGATATTCCTCCATTCAGTCCAGCATGTGTGTGGGATATGATATGTAATTTATTAGGAGTGATACATGAAACTTATCATTAACATGATCCATATTCAATGGAATTTAAATACAATATTCCATAGATCCTAAGAATTCAAGTATTTCTAAGTAGACAATATACCTTTGTCTTACGATCCTATTCAATCAAAACAACATGACTGTCTCCCATGGAGATATTTGACAGAAGACTTTATCTCCCACATCGAACTCCATGTTCCTTCAAAGATTGGATTTATCAGATCCATGTACCTGTATTTCTCTACCATCATCGCAACTGGATAAGGATTTACATCTCTTTCCATTCATAACCTCATGTGTAGCTATCTAAATACTCGAGTGAAAGCTATTTTGGTATAAGGACTCAATAAATTAGAGATGTTGATCACTTTAAACTTTGAATTAAAAAGATTAGGGTGTGACTATATCATTATGTGACTAGATAGTTCATTCATATTGGCTATCAATTTAGGGGTGGTAGGTCGTGATGAAATTCAACTCAGTAGTCAATGAATGATGAAGACCTATTCAAATATTTGGCGAGATTATAGGATCATGATCAGAAAAAATAGGTAGTGTAACCCCATGTATTCCCACCACTTCCATCAATTATATATCCTTTTATCGTTTTGAATATGAAAATCATCCATAATAGTGATAATCAGGGTCCTCATCATGAGTCGGTACACCACAACCCATATCGATTCATTTTGTATGGATGTCATTAAAAGACTCGTGAAAATGTCCAGAGTGAAATTCTCCATTCTCAACAAGTTAAAAGGAAATGGATGTATCCTCCCTTTGTAAATTTTTTAATCTACTTTAACCTACTGATATATCAACCACCATGAAATATATTCCTCAATATCTTTATTCATGTTATCCAACCAGAATCGTTCTTAGAGAACTCGATACATCATGGTGCTACCAAGAAGGTAAAGAAATTTGAGATATTTTCATTGTTCAATAGCAACATATTATCTTGGGTTATGGAGGAACAAAATGAAACATTCCAAACTGAATAACACCAATATCATTGATATGGAGATCTGGAAACTTCCCTCCCTTTACTGCATGTCACATCATTTGTAACTCTAGATCATCCCATTTTGACTCCTTAATCATCTCTTGAATAGATGGTTGGGGAATCATTTGGGCATTTTAGGATGTATTTTCTGATGATATGATTCTAAAATCTATCATTTTCATATCCATGAATATAGGGTCTTTCTCAATCTGAATCATGGATAGAATACTAGGTTCTTCTCTGCATATAGCATCAACTACATTGTTTACCATATGAGGGTGATAGGGAATAGAGAAATCATTGTTTTGACTAGATGTAAACATATAATTTGATGCATGATGATCAACTTTTGTGTGAATATATAATTTACACTCTTATGATCTGTATAATTTTCACACTTCCCACCATAGACATAGTACCACAAGATTTTATAGGAAAAAACCCATGCATTCAGCACCAAATCATGTGTAGGTTTGTACTTTTTACGGATATTCAACTTCTATGAGGCATAGGATATCATATTTTCTTATTTCATGAGTTCACAACCCAACATTTTCATTGAAGAATCATTGTACATCACAAAACATTTTCTAATTTTCTATAATGTGAGTACAAGTGTAGTGATCAACCATATATTTAGGTTCATTATGGTTTCCTCACATTCATATACCTATAAATTCTTTTACACATTCCTTTTAAACATCGTTAGAGGTCATGATAATCGTGAGAATTTTCTTAGAATACATTGGTGAAGCCAATCCTTTCCAATGGAACTATCGATTTCTCTCAAACTAGAGGGTCTGTTCAATTCTCAATCACCTTTTTTTTAAGGCTCTATAGAAATTCCCTCACTTATGATAATATTTCCCAAGAACATGACAAACATCATCCAAATAAGACATACTGAACCTTGCGTACAACTTATACATTCTCAATATTTCAAACTAAAGTTATATATGTTCTTCATGTTGCTCATTTTTCATGGATTATATGAGAATATCATCAATAACAACGACCACAAATTTGTCAAGGTAGGTTCTAAAGACTATATTCATCAAATACATTAATATTGAAGGGTTATTAGTAAGTCTAATGAAAATACCTATAAACTTATAGTGTTCACACTCTGTATGGAAGGAAGTCTTCTAAATAACTTCCTCATTAACTATTAGGTGATGATATCCAGAACGGAGGTCCACCATTGACATGTACAGAGGTCCTCTCTATTGATCGAAGAAGTCATCAATCCACAGAAGAGGATAAATGATCTCTATAGTGTTCTTGTAGAGCCTCGATTGTCGATAAACATCTGCATTGTTCCATCAATCTTCTTGACAATGATCATTGGTTCACCCCACAGTGATAGACTGGGTCGTATGAACCCTTTGTCCATGTTCTCATGTAGATTCTTATTTAACTACTCCATTTAGATAGGATCCAACCTATAAGGACTCTTTGAGGTAGGAGTAGCTCTTTATATGAGTTCTATGGACATCTCTACCTCATGATCTAAGTGAAATCAAGGTAACTATTTAGTAAATTCACAATTGTATTTCCTCGTGATGGGAATTTTATCTACGTTGACAAATTCCATTAACTTAACCATTTTAGTGAGTTGTGCTTTTTAATAAGGAATCAACACCCACTCCCAACAAGGATTTTTTAAAATATATTCATGATCATCCATGAATAGTTAATGGATCATGGGATGGATTGAAATATGATTAGTTATTTCATTTTCCCATCATTTTTTAGAAGCTCTATATAATGAGAGCCAATCCATTATTATTATAGTGTCAAATTCCAACATGGTTTGTATCATCTGATTCGCTAGAATAATCAACCCACATATAATAATATGAAAAGAGTCCAAAAATTTGGATTTAATGATTTCTCCTCTTGGTATATTTAATGATATCTCTACTTCACGGTTTGGAGGATTTGATTCAATAGTTCTATAAAATATTTTAGTTGTAAAAAAATTAATAGAAATTGAATCAAATAACATTCTTTCCATTAATTTGATAATTGGCAGTGTGCATTATATGACTTCTTTTTCTAGCTCAATATCCATAGTAATGATGGAATAAAACATCCCTTGATCCTTTGGATCTGGTTGTTGATGATGCCAATTACCCTCATGGACTTTATGTTTAGTGCAATGGATTGCATAGTTCTATTACTCCCTTCATTTTTGGCAAAATAGTATGGGTGCTTCTCTACTTTCCTCCACCACATTTTCATTCCTTATCATGAATTTTCAACACTATTGTGATTTGTGGGTTTATCTCCCAAACATGAAGCATTCCCCATCCCTTTAATGAAATTCCCATGATGTTTCGTCCCAACTTTTTTACATGCATGTGGATGAGTTTTCATTCATCCATTATCATTAAATACTATAACTTAAACCTACATCATTCATTTGTTATCACCAAATCCTTGGGACTAGTGTCCAAACTGCATCTCCCCATTAAGTGTTAATCAAACTAATTCTTAATAACTCAAAATATCTCCAATATTAATAGATTCCTAATCCTGTGGTTTTAATCGACTAAATATCTATCAATTTTTCTATCATTGTTGATACTAATCTTGAAGTATACCTTGCATTCCTTGTGAAATTATCTTCATAGACGATGACTGATTCATCATCCTTTTCCTTTATCTCTGTGAATTCTCTCTCCAACATTATACGATGAAATTTTCGGATATAGAAGTTATGAAAAATTATTGTAAAGTCTTTCTACTCCATCACATTAATTTCATAACTTTTCTTGGTGTTCTTAATCAATTCCCAGCATTGGATGGTCTCTCTATTAAGAAGATAAATGGTTAGAGTCAAATTCACTATCTGAGAACAATGATTCACAAAATAGATCTTCTCCATCTAGTTGACCAATAATTATTCCATTAGTGGATCATAGGATACAATAAATGTCAATGGTCATTTCCATATAAAACACATTATGTACTGTTTCTCCCTCTCAGATGAAGGAGTAAATTCAATATTATCCAGGTTATTATTCATATCCTGAGAAAACCTGGTAAGCACCTTAATGATGTTTTGAACTCTCCCACCCAATGCATTGTGGTTCTTGTTCAAGAAATCACCGCATCATTACTCATATGGTTGCTGGTATGCGTTCTCTTAGTTCCCACCATTTATAAAAATAGTAACAAATAGAAAAAACATAAATCAATATGTCATGAATAAATAATTTATTCCTTTTTACAAATGATATTAAAATTTTATCTTTTATATCCTTATGTTTAGAAAAGTTACTTATGTAAAAACAAATACTTATTCTCATACCAGGTTGTTCAATAAAGTTCTCTAATAAAAATTACCATGTTAACAAAATCATTTCACTAATACCAATTATAGAGACCTTGTTTTTCATACATTTCATTTAAGTTATTTTATTGAAAAATAACATAAAAATTTTACACAATATGGATATAGTATTTTATTATCTTTTTAAAACATAGACCAAACATAACATTAACAATATAAACATAAACATTTATTTAATTCATTCTTATATATCTTTCTATGGGATATTGACTTATCCTTAGTACAAGCAATCCCTTGAAGATATTCATCAAAAAGGGTTGAGATAAAACCCTATGATGAGAATAGAGAAGAATATGAAACAATGTAACATGGGGTGAGCATAACATCATCATCAACATCATCATCATTAGATGAAGAAATAGATATTATAATATAATGTAGAAATGTATATTAATGAATAATCATGTATTCGTAAAAAACTACTAAAAACAGTTGTGAAAGAAGATATCATAATGTTCAATGATATTTAACATTAACTCCATCAATTTATCGTTATGCCCAATTCATTGTAGTACTATATAACTTTGGGCACACCCATCTCATCCATTCTTTTACATTGTGTTGTATAATTCGGGGTGCAACCATCACATCATAAAATTAAAATTATCATGCATGAAACATTAAACATATATAAATTATGGACAGAATTAACCCATGGAATGGAAATGTGTTTCATTTTATAAAGAATACATTAATTAACATTAGCTTCCCAATATAATGCGGGAATGACAATCTCGATATATAACTATCAACCTTGAGTGAGAAGTAAATGGTTTTTTGAAAGAAGAGTAATTTTGGAAGAAATATGATGGATATAAACTCCAATGTAAATCATGTATATCATAGAAAATGTAATATAATGATGAATAATTAATTTCTATGGAATAACGATACTAAATATGAAGTATATGGGGGAAACCCCGAAGAAGGAAAGTTGGGTTTGAGAATTCTTCTTACCTTGTATCCAAACTATTTCATCACATTAATGTCATATATAATGAAATTAAATTGATTGATTAATAATTAAAAATCATTTTATACGTGAATATGGTTCATTATGGTTTCATTAAGTTTATTTATGGGTCTTTTGATGAGTCTTTGGGTATATATTCATTGTTCGGAAGTGTTCTTTTTATTGGTTTTCATGAATGGTTCACTTGAACACATGAAAGGAAGTTTATGTAGAACATAGATAAACATCCATAGTTTCTATTAAATGTTATTAATTATCTTACATGATTTTAAATTATCTTTTAATTAATTATTTCATATACCTTAGGAATTAAACATTAGTTAAAATTTTATGATTATTGTTTTAGGGTAATATGGGAAAATTTATGATCACAATGAACATTTGTTGTTTTATCATTTAGAATAATGTATAAAAATAGTCTATAGAACATAAAAGCAGTAAATACAAACATATTAAAACATTTATCAACCATTAAATTGTATTATACAAAACATTAAATGAAATTATGGAAAATAGAAGGGAATCACCCATGATGTTTATAAATAAACAAATCATGGGAAAAAATTCATTTTTACAAACAAAGAGAGATAGAGTGTGAGGAGTATAATGAATTATCCGGGATTTACATGAAAAAATACTAGTATATCAATCATACAAGAGTTATTATGAAATTTGGATAAAATAACATGAGGATAATATAATAAATGAAATGAAATTTTAAAGGCATTAAAAAGAAAAAAGGTAGAGAGAAACTACCATTTGAATATATCTTCATTGAGAGCCACTCTAGGGTAGAGGTTTTAACCCTTTTATGAGACCATTGGTTACAGGATAAGGATGTGGATCTAGGGAATATATTTTAGTAGAATTTTTTGTAGGAACAATTATTGAAATGTGTTAGGAAATGAGGTTGTGAAGGGTGGTATTTATAGTCGATGTTAGAGGGGTTTTCTCAATATTATATTCATTAATTTAATATTTCTCTAAATGATAAGAAATAGTGAGGATTTTGGGACTAAAAATTGTAAAAAGTGTATTTGAGTTTGAACCAATGGCCATTCACATCAACCATATCTCAAGAATGATGATGAAATTCCTTTATTAAGAATATATTTCAAATCCTCAAATTTAACCAATCCAAAAAAAATTAATGTATTTTAGAAAAATTCCAAAAAAACACCATAAAATTTTTTTCATGTTTAAAATTAAAAAATAAACATTCATTATATGAAAAAAAACATCCAATTAGGTTTAATTTAAAATTTATTTAAAAATAATAATTACTTGAAAAATTCAAATTTTAAAATTAAAAAAACTTTTCTAAGACTTTGAAACATTAATTGAGGTCTCATTAAATTTAATTGTAATCCTAATAAATCAATATAATTGTTTACGAATATGTTTTATGGAAATATATTTTCTTTTATATTATTAAATAAATAATTAAATATTCATGACTTAAAAAAATACCAACTCAATAATGTAATTATATCATATTGTCAATTATAGGATTGTGAAATGCTATTAATATTTCATTGAGAAGGTCAAAATTCACTAAGATGATTTAATATACATAATTGTCTTATTACTATTCATATATGTGACATTAATATATATATACGTATGTTATAATTCAATAATAGTATATATTTTTTCCTTTCAGAAACTAATAATCTTACTGATCACAACCTAATATATTAGATTTACATAATTCAAAATACAAAAGTGGAAAATTTATTATCAATATTCACATAGTAGATCATTTACAAATTTTGTGGCACTATATTCACTAATATTATTTTACAGGATTAATACATTACTACATGAAGGGATAAATTTTATTGATGAAAGGATATGTAATTAAAATAGTGATGATATATTTTTCATCAAATGTTATAGATAAATGATGTTTATAAGTGATTCATAAAATAAATGAGAATTTATGTTGGATTTATTTTATAGGGGAATGGATAAAAAAGAATATTTTAAAAGTTATAACATGATCTTTTAAATTTCATGTATAAAATAAACAATACAAATCCATGACACACATGAAATGTTTCTATGAATGATGTTTAACATTTATGTGTCGATTATACATATATTTAAGACAAAATAATAGAAGAGTGTATTTGTGGTGAATATAAATACATAATGGATTATTATTGATGTATTCTTGACTTTAAAGAGGTATGGAAAAGAAATATGAATTTTAAAATCTAGAACATGGTTTCTTTAGTGTGTGTTCAAATACCAAATTGTACAAACCCAATACATGCTATGAAATTTTCACACAAATATAATCAGTATTCATGTGTGAAGTCCCCATGTATCTAAAAAACATAAAAACGTTTCTATCAAGGTTCATAGGATGTGTAGTATTTTTCATGGTTTATCTCATTTTTTTGTGGTTTCCAATTGTTTAATATGGTTTTCAATATTCTATAATATTTGTTCATATTATTAAAATTTTATTCATGGATTTTAGTAGTATTACAAGATTTTCCAAGGGGTTTTCATGTTCTTGTGAATTTCAACACCATTTCATTGTTTTTCATAATTTTTCTTAGAAATTTAACAATTTTCATGATTACTTAAAGTTATCCAAGGGTTTTAATATTTTTATTTATTTAATAAATTTATATAATATATTTTATGAACTTGTAGGGTTTTAATGTTCTTTTTATAATATATTGTATCTCACAGTTTTTTATGTAAATTTTTAGGGGTTGTAGATATTTTTAAGGGATTTTGGGTTTTTATAGGTTTCTATGTATTTAAAGCGTATTCCATGTTTTACAATGATTTATTTGGGACATCCATTATTATATGTATTTTATATGTACTTAAAAACATCTTATTGTTTTAATAGTTTTTTCAAGGTTTATAATATTTTATATTGATTTTTTGTTTTTAAATAATTTTATACTTAATCGTCGGTTATTATTGAATTTATATAGTTTTTTAGTAATTTTAAGGGTTTTCAACTATTTTCATGGTTTTATAATGATTACCATACCACTACATTTTATTGGATTACTTTAAGTTTCTAATTATTTATAAATTATTTTAAATTATTTTATGTTTTTATAGTTTCTTAGTGTTTATGGGGTTTTAATAGTTTTATTTAGATTCCATGGTTTTAACTATAAATGATAACAGAATATAAAAATATTCTATTAATATTAATCATATACGGTTCTAAAAAAATGAATTTATAATTCATCAAAAAAACCATTAAAAAAATACATTATACTATCTAGTACATAACATATTCTAGTGGTAGGTGATGTACCCTTGTCTCCCTTCTGTTACGGGTTCAAGCCTCGCGACCTTGAAGGACGCAACAAGTTTCCACCTGACCTCTGGGTTTTCCTTTTTATAATAATACAAGAACTATTTTATGAAATTATGTAACCTTAACAATAGTACCCAATGTAAATAATAATCCATTCCAACCTATAGACTTATCCAAAACCCTTTTGTCCAAACTCACATCCTATAATTTAGAAAGACGGAAAACACAATGAAAATATTTTCATCCATGTAATAACATGTGAATACCTTCATCATGTATTATCATAAAATATTGTAATAACCTAAATTATGATAAAAACATATTGAATATTTCATGTTCCATTTTTCCTTATAGAATACATGATATAATCCTTAAATAAAAAAATTGAATACGCCAACAATGATGGAATAAACAAACCATTAATCATTTCCAAGGATATCAATAATATCCAATATAATATATCCAAATCAATAATCTATTATTCCCAAATCAATTCCTCAGTATCAAGACCATATTAAAGTTTGATTTTCCTTTATCCATGTATTTTCCAAAAAAACATTAACTTGATATTGAGTCACTTTTCATGGTACATCAAAATCTCATATCCTTAATAAAATAGGACTGTAGTATAATCCATATATACGCCATAATTCTTATAACCACTACATCGTTGATACAAAGCTCAAATGAAATAAATCGTTAATAAAAACATAAAAACACTAGTCATTACTCTTCATATGTGATAGTATAATAACCTGGTTATTATCCAATATCATAATTTGTGTCATAATATGATGATTTAGACATTGATTCGTATAGTGTGATAACTCCTTGTAGATAAAGCATTGTACATATGAAACTTTTCCCCCCTTGAAATCACGTACTTGGTGTCCTTTTTATCCATAATTATAACAAACTCTCATTCCCATGAATCATTTACTAAGGTTATTATTACAATAGTTACCACATATGGGAAAATCCTTCTTTCCCCTTTTCCCTTTATCCATCTTTCCCTTAACCATCCTTTTCTCATATTGCTTCCCTTCAAAGCCATATGACGTAGATAATTCTATATTTATCTTATTAACAATTGATACTATTTCATTATATGACGATAACACATGGGACACTATTTCTCTTCTAAATGTTGTCTTAATACCATGAAATATATTTTCCTTCTTACTCATTAGATCATGTGTATTGCTGGAGTTCTCATTCCATCTACTCAGTTCCATTGCTAAATAATGACATACACTAGGATAGTTTATGGGCAGTAATTCATAATTCCAAACATGTAAAACTCTTAACATAAATTGAAAATTATATAGGTATAATCCATAATCATATAAAATATTCTTTAAGGATGTATATAATCATAAATTATTCATAATGGATTGTATAGAAAATGATAATTATCATTAGAATATGCCATCGAAGTGTGGTATCCAAGAGTTCAACAAGGCCCATTGTCATGTAATAGGATACCTCAGGTCATGCACAAAACTCTTACTCAGAGTATTTACATCGGGGTACATCTATTCCAAAGATTCCTCTAACTTCTCATATCTATATAGAGATGTATTTTTTAGAAAATTTAAAAAATATTTACATTACAGAAAATTTAGTAAGTTCGTCTATACTAATCCTCTTAGTCTATCTTAAGGTAATGTGCTTTAATCATAGTTCAACTAATTCTAGTTTCCATGGTATGTACTAAACTTGTCTGATACCAACTATAACACCCCAACCACAGTTACCTAGATTCAGTGCATTATTACATAACATTGTCATGATACAAGGATTCATGTCCTGAAAGACCAATCAGTTTAGTAGCCTTGGATGTACTAGATACATACATAAGATGTACATTATATCATGAATTAATGAAAACAACATTATGTACCATTTTAACACACTCATATCCTCGGCATATCCAAATAGGTTTATCATAATATACTATTTTAAATCCTAGGAAAAATAAAACATAAGAAAGGGGTGATCTCATATGCTCTGTAAGGATAACAATATAGAAAGAACGATCATAAATAAGCATAAACATTTAATACAATTTATAAAACATAAATAATCACTTTAAAACTAAAATTCATAATAATATGGAAAATATAAATAAAACATTTTCATTTACTTATTCACATGGATATTCTACTGTCCGGATTATCACATGTGATATCAATAGTTAATTTCATAATGATGGAATGCAAAATGTCAAACATCATAATCACATAGTCAAGGCCTCATGCCAAGACTATAAATAAGATTTTTCCAAGTCCTTTTTCCAAGACACTAGTTTGTCTCAGAGACATTTTGATTCATCATGGAGCTATAAAAAGCTCCATCCATCACATACTATATCCAATGAATTCCTCATTTTAAAAGGTTAAAACATCATCTTAACATTCTTATTAACTCTCAATTACGAAATGTAAAAAATTTAATTATAAACCATGAATTGTATAAAAATAGAACATCCAAATTCAAACATAGAATATCTCATTCAATAAAATATGTATGATTGTATTATAATAAATCTACCTCAATGAAGAATAATACCACCTAAAGGATGATGACTTATTTGAAAATGATTGGTAAAACTCTGTTAGAAATATTCCTTTCTCCGGGAATCATTTAAAAGTCACACAATAACTCAAATAAGACATTTAAAGTCCATTTTATATTCTATGTGTCTAATACTAAATTTATTATTTTCAAAGGAATTTAAAATATAAAACATTCATGTCAATATAAACAATTCTTTAAACCAATTTGTAAAACATGCACATTAATGAGAAAGATTTAGATGAATAAATATTTAAACCATGTAAAATGATTTTTTATGTAAAGATTCCCTTAAAAAGAACTTTTGAAAACACTTATATGAATCATTAACATGGATAATATGTATGTCCCCATAAAAACATACACATAAACAATCACGAATAGAAATGAGATTGAGGAATTAACCCTTACCGATTTGGTGTCATACAAAATATGCACCCCATCAAAGAAGAATCAAACAATTATGATGTAAATACACATAAATTAACATATATTACATAAATAATAAAATAATTTTCATTAAATACACCACAAAAAGGGTAATAGTGGAAATATATCATGAATCTCATGTGAATAAGAAGTGAGATGAAAACCCCTTACCATGATGTACTCAATCGAGTCGTATGAAAAAAGTTAATAACCAACAAATTAATCACAGAATACCATGAATATAAAATTAATCATGGTAATATATATCATATTTCAATATAAAATACACCACATGAAATTAATAAATGGAGAAAAAGGGAAATATCATAGAATTAAAAGTGATATAAGAAACCCCTTACCTCGTGACTGACTTGACTTATATGTCCTGTGTTATTCCTAAATAATAAATGTAAGTTAGTTTCTAATTCTTTAATATCATTCTTCATGTTTATTATTCCTTTTATATCACTTTTTTATTTTTATAACATTTTGTTAATTATTCGATTTCATATCGGAAATTTTATCGACGTTCGGAACATTAGTAAAAAATGAACATGTTATAATTAGAAATTGTCCATGTGGTCAAAATTCCATTATCTCGAGAATTATATTCATGATTTAGATATCATATATTTCTCATATATCCAGTGTATATGTATTTATAATATTCTATAACATTTAATGTTAATAATTGAAACATGCAATTCACTGAGATGGTAAGCCGTACGTACACATGAACGCTACTTTCATTTCAATTTTCTATTTAATGTAATGAAAACATAATAATAAAAAGATAAATTATAATTAAAATATAATATAATATGTTATATATGTTACATATGTTCATTAACACCATCCATTATATGTTCCACATATGGTATGAACGAATCATATCACTTTGAGGGGGCGGTAGTCTGCACTTCCACAAATGAAATTATCTTATATATACAACCTGAATAGAATAAAGGTATGAAACAAAAGAGAATTAAAGAAGATTTTAAATAAAATAGATATCATATATAATTACACTTCTATCATAATGGCCACTATAGGAGGTGGTAGTAGAATATGGAACGCTCATTGTTTCGTGAGGCAGTAGTTCACCATCCACAAAAACATTATGTTCTATACCAATTATATGGAGGTGTGTATGATTTTAGTAATAATAATTCTCATAAAAAACATAGAATATATAGGATACTATTTTTTTTATAAAATAAAAAAATTACAGATAGTATATAGGGTTAGATAAGTAAAATAATTGAATGGAACTTAAGAGGAGATGTTGCCTTTAAATCGGGTAACTCCCATTGGTATAAACAAAAGGCTTCCTTTTAGTGTTGTATGACTAAGTTAATGAGTATAAAAGGAATATAGGAATGTTGGGAGCTTAATTTGGTACAGTTTTAATGATCCAATAGGGATTAGTGGTGTGAGTAATAGGTTAGAGTGATGGGTTTTTTTAAGGGAGGGGAGGGAATCTTTAAATTTTTTTGACAATGTTATTTTATTAAAAAATTATTTTTTGTTTATAAAGTTCCCAAACTGATTAATTTCAAATATAAGATAATTCATGTTTGAAATAAATTAATCCAATAATAATTGGAAAGATTTTGGATATTGTTTTAGTTTTTATATTATCATTTATTTAAATCATTCATTAATGAGTCAAACACTCCTTCATTATTGTGTCATTAATAATTTTCATTATTTTATGTCTAAAAATTATTAAAAAACCATGATGTAGGAAATAGTTTTATATTTCAAATGAATATTTATAGTGAAAAATATAACATTTATAACCCAATGTAAATGTTTTTTTACTAAAATATATATGTTTATGTCAGTTTTGTCTTTAATTTAAATAAATTTATATAAATTGTCATTATCACTCTCAATTAGATCAATGGGGTCCCAAAATAAACCAATTGATACCCATGGTCTGATATGTTTCAACTAATATGAAACATACACATGTTAAGATAATTTTATATTATTATAATGTTATTTTGTTACCCTTATTTTTCGTATTTACCCTTTAACCATGGTATATAATATATTTACTAAGGTAAATATTCAACATGTAAAAAAATAAAAGTACCATATTTACAAAATTTTTGACATACTGATTCCAAATATGGAATCCATGTTTCCAAATTCAAAACCCATAAGTGGCATAAATTAATTTAAAATTAATTCTCATTGTCAAAACAAAAAAGCATGTTTTTTAAAATAATAACAATCAAAAGGATGACATTTGTTTATGTGCAATTTCAAACTGAATTTACATCCAATGTCCTACATTGGATTAAATGTTAAAAATAAAATCTAATTAAAATTTAAAAACACTAAAATTTATCATTGAAAACAATAAATTATATCATTTAAAAAAGTTTTTTTAAAATCAAATTTAGTTTTTTTCACTATTCATAAAAATATTAAAGTTATCAAAAAAGTACAAAAAAAATCCAAACTAAATTTTTATATACCTACTATAATGAATAATTTAATTTCACTACATTAAATACATATAAGTGTCAAATGTTGGATTTAAAAAGGGTTATCTAATAAAAGGAGGAAAAAATACATTTTTTGAAAATACCAATTTTATCATAAAAGTTTAATTTTCCTTCTATTCTGTCAATGAAACACAAAAAATGAATATTAAAATTATATAATATATATATGAAATTTAATTATTGTAAAATTCTATTAATAAGATCTTTGGATTGGTTAGTTTGGTATGTTGTGGTGTGCTCGATCTCAGTGTTGTGTGTAGCACAAACTGTTGAATTACTTTCAGAAGATATCATACTATGAATTCTTGGGGTGTTACATGAAACCCAAAAACCGAAAAAATCATTTGAAATTCTAAAAAACCTACATAAATAAAGAATCAACTAATAAAGATATACTTTTGAAACCTTATAAACCATAAATTAAATGAAAAACAAATCTTGTAAAATCCTAAAAAACAATATTCATAGTAAATTATTTCATTTAATCAAAACTGATGAAATCCATAAAACCATAAAAAAAATGACATAAAAACAAAATTTTTTTAAAATATTATCTCTATTGAAACCCCTAAGAACCCATAGAAAAACATTCAAAACCATTAAAAAACTAGATAAAAAATTAAAGCTCATAAAATAATAATAATCATATGAATAATTCTAAAAAACCATCAAAAAATAAGAAATCCCCTAGAAATACAAAAATGTATTATTAAACCAAATAAAATCATTATAAATCCCAAAAAATATCAAAAATATCAAAAAAATATATAAAACCATTAAAAACATTTATAAACCCTAAACTTATTTACAATCCATACAATGAATCAAATATCATAGAAACCTTTAAAAACATTAAACATAATAAAAACATCAAGAAATATTTAAATCCCTTATAGAAGAATGAAATCCCCAAAAACATATTACAACCTAAAAATTAGTTTGAATCCAAAAAAAGGTCTACAAACCAAGGAAAATCAATTTATAAGTCTAAAATAAACTATTACAACCTTATCAATCCTTGAAGAAACAGATTGAAAACCATTATATCCTTTAAAGAATGATTTCCCCTTATTAATCAAGTAGAACTCTTTAAAACCCAGAAAATATAATAATATTTAACCCCTTTAAACCCCCATGAAATATCATGAGAAATATTAAATCTCATACAAAAATTTAAAACCCATGAATCAAATTGATTTCCTCGATAAATAATGAAACTCACGAAAACCCTATAAATCATGAAAACTCATGAAAAAAGATGGAAATCAATTAAAGTCTATAAAACCATAAAATAATTGAAATTACCTCAAAAACAATGAATGGTGGATAAAACGTAGAAAACCGAATTAAACACTAAAGAAACCTAACACATCTTTAAACACATATAATTCAATAATAATACATTTAAATAAATTAAACCCTTAAACACCCATAGAAGATTTTAAAACCCCTTGAAATCCCTAAAAATATTATTAAAACATAATAGATCCTTAAAAATAATACTAAACTTTATAAATAACTATAATTCCCCATAAAAAATTTTAAGACCCTTAACACAACGAGAAAACCTAAAATCCCTAAAACAATTGAATATCAATAAAAACCTCAATAATCTATGAAAATCCAAACAATTGTGGAAAGCCTTGAAACCCATAAAAACTACTGAACATCATAGAAACCATTAAAATTCATCAAATTTAATTAAAATTGATAAAAACAATAGAAAACAACAACAAACAACCTATAAAACATTGAGAAATCTAGAAAAAAATATTAAATAAATAAATACTTTGGTAATTCATTAAGGTTATTTTAAAACCCCCAAAAGGACCATTTAAAACCCTTGAAAATATTAAGCACTATATTTATACCTAAAAACACTAAAATCAATATAAAATAATGATCACTAAATGTATATAATTAAATATTATGAAAATTAAAAAAAATTAAAAATTAGAAAAACTACCCCAGACACTATAAAACAATGAAAATAGCAACAAAACATGTAAACCCCATAATATTATAAAAGTCTATAAATTCTTGTAGTGTTAAAAAAATATGTGAACTACTATAAATAGCTTATATATCATTAAAAACAACTAAATGTATATAAATTCTTGATACGTGATGTATTACCCACTAGGAAGTGTCATATGAATCATTTATAATGTTCATGAGTTGAGCACTCAGATCGCTACAAGAAAACAAGTGAATGTAGTGTGTGGATAGTGAAAATGAGATGGAATGGGTAAATTGTCAAGGTAGAACCCAAATAGAACTAGTATATAAGAATTATGGTCACAAGACACCACAAATTATTACCAATCCATTGATTAGTCATGAATTAAGCAAGACCACACAGGTTGTAGGAAAAACACACCATAATAACACTACCTTCATTCATAGTGTCCAAAGCCTACAAAGGGGTGGCTATTTATAACCAAATAAACATGAAATTCGAATCCCAAATTTAGTGTATTATTACATTAGTCTAATTCCTACTTTTCCATAGTCACAAAGCCTAAATAATTCTTTCAAAAACATTTGCACTTGACCATGACTTTAGGAGACAAGTAGGACACCCTTTTTGAAATGTAAAGAAAATTAGCCCACCACCTTTTGAAATTAAAGATTCCATAGTGAGGTGAGCTTGAAATTCATATCACACCATGGTTTGGGGTTTAAAAATAATTTTTTTGGCCTTAATTAATCTAATTATAGGCCCAGATTCTTCCCCCCAAGCAAAGGTGTGGGCTTCCTCTGGGAATTCCATGATTAACCCATTTAAGGGCTCCATAATTCTCTAGGTCTTATCCCTTGTAATTGGTTCTCCAATTCCATGAAATGGGTCTTTTCCACTTGTTTGAATTTCATCATCCTCGTAATTCCCACCACCAATCCCACGATTCCCATGTGTGTCATGATCCTCATCATCTCCTCCCTCCTCAAAAGGTTTCATCCTAAAATCATAAAATTCAAAGAGAGAAAGAAAATCAACATTATAGGCATCACTAACAATCCCATACATGTCAAGTAACTTAATATGGTAACAATTATCATAGATATTCTATATAAAGTGGAATGGACCATCACTTCATGGATGATCATTTTATTTTCATTTCATAGGAAACCTCTCCTTCCTCAAGTGTACCCACGCCTAATCTCTAGGTTGAAACACCATTTTCCACCGACCTTTGCTTACATTCTTCGTTACTTGTTCATTATTCCACTAAATTTTATCCATTACCTTTGCATGGTTGTCCTTTAAATCATTTCATTCATTTCTCCTTCATGATTATAAAATTGATATGTAAGAAATGGTAAAATATCAAGTGGAGTTAATGGGTTAAAACCATACACAACTTTAAAAAGTGAAGCATTAGTAGTGGAGTGAACCACTTGATTATAAGAAAACTCAATGTGAGGCAGTCGTCTTTTTCCAATGCTTTATATTTTTTCTAAGGATGGAACACAACAATGTGGAATGTGTTTTATTTAACACCTCAGTTTGACCATCTTTTTATGGGTGTGGAGTAGTGAGAACAAATGTATTGTTCATTATTTGTTCCAAAATGATCTCCAAAATTGACTAAGGAATTTGACATCCCTATCAGTCACAATGCTCTTGGGTAATCCATGCATCCTAAAAATTTCCTTGAAAAACTATTCAGTGATATGATTTGCATCATTGGTTTTAGAAAAAGCAATAAAATGAGACAATTTACTAAACCTTCCCACCACCACAAAGATATTATCTTTACCTGATTGTGATCATGGTAATCTGAGAATAAAATCCATTTAAATTTCAACCCAATGATGATAAAGAATGGATAAATGGGTTTATATGCCATGTTAAAGCACTTTAATCCCTTCATGTCTACAGACATTACAATTTCCACATACACTAACCACATCCATACGCATGTTAGGCCAATAAAAATGTTTAATAAACAAAGAAAGAGTTTTCTCAACCCCAAAATGCCCCATTAATCCACCACTATGAGTGTTTCTAACAAGAAATTTACACATGGAACAAGATGGAACAAAGATTTTTTTTACAAAAAAAATAATCCATCATATTTGTAGAAATCCCTTTTTCCATGTTTTTGTCACAACATCCAATATTCAGAAAAATACACATGATTATCATAAATGCTTTTTGAAAATTTCAAAACCATGTATTTTAGAATACAAAGAAGTGATAAGGGAGTATCTCTTTGACATAGCATCGATGAAAACATTTTTTCCCATGTTTTTTAATAATGTTTGGAAATATTTTACCTAATTCAATCCATATTTCATGCTCCCTATTAAACATTCCATGTGACTTAAGAAATCTTGGGCTTTCATGATCATAATTAAAAAAATCCCTTTTCCTAAAGTAATGTTTCCAGTTTTCTAACTTTATTTTGACATCATACAATTTCTTTTAGTAGGTATAGTAGGACAATGCATACATATTATGCTTCTCATTAAATAATGCAATAGTATTAGAGTCTTTCATTAAAATAGGCCCAATTATTATTCTAGAGGCATCACACTCAACATAAAAAATATTAGAAAAGTATGGACGAATTACGATAGGTGAATTGTTAATTACCTTTAAGTTTTGTGAAGGACTCTTCATGAGCTTTTCCCCACTAGAAGATCACCCCATTATTAACCAACTAATTCAATATTGCTGATATGGTTGAAAAATACCTCATGATTCTTCAGTAAAAACCTTTTAGTCCATGGAGGCTCCAAACCTTGTTGACATTCTTTGGGGTTGGTCAGTCCTGAAGCGCCTCGAACTTCTCTTCATCAACCCTCCTTTCAACAACTCCTTCCACAAAACCAAAGAAAACAAGAGAATTTAAACAAAATGTACAATTTTTTATGTTTTCTAGAAACCTTTTTTTCTTGTGATTCTCGAAAAACATGTTTCAAATGTTCATTATTTTCATCAAGGCTCTTAGAATAAATAAGAATGTCATCAAAATACACAATTCCAAATTACCCAATGAATGGATAGAAAAAACAATTCATTATTCCCATGAATGTGCATGGGGTATTAGTTAGTCCAAAAGTCATAACTTACCATTCATACAAAGTAATCATAGTTTTAAATGCGGTTATCCATTAATCATCCTCTTTTATTATAATTTTATTGTATTATCTCATTAGGAAAATTTAATAAATAAGCACGCACCATGGAGTTCATAAAGAATATCATCCAAATAAGGTATGGGGTAGAGATTATTTATTGTGATTTAATTGGTAGCATGATAATGAACACACATTCTCCATTTAACATCTTTCATGGGGACAAGGATTACGGGTACCACACAAGAGAGGAAATCCATCGATAATTTCCTCTCAAAAAACATCACCAAATTCATGAAAAAGTGACACAACACTAGAAGCCATGGAATTATTAAGAGAGTTATTTGTAAAACTATCTACCTAATACAGAAGCACGAGAGTTTATTCCCCCTCTAAAACTCTCATTATCTCTATTTTTTCTTTAAATAATATCACTTTTCCATCATAACTAATGTTTTCACTCTTATTTTCACTCTTGTTTTCACCTATTTTATTTCCCTCATTTTTTTGGATTTCAGTCAACACTCCTTTTTTCACTCTTTATTTTTCGAGTTTTCTCATTCTCTCTATTTTTTTCCTTATTTCATTTTTCTCTCTTCTCATAATCTCTCTCAATAATCACATGGTCTTCATAGGCTTGAAATGGCCTTATTGGTGTATGAATAACCGTCTTCCTATTATACTCAAATGAATAGTGGTTGGTGTATCCATCATGTGTGACCTTCCTAGAAAATGTCCACGGACCTCCCAAAAAAATGTGTCTAGAATGAATTAGAAATATAACACACATCACCTTATCTTCATACATACCAATAGAAAATTTAAATTTTTAAATCTTAGTCACTATGACATACCCGCTATTATTTAACCATATCAATCTATAAGACCTAGGATTTCTAGTCATAGCGAATCCCAAATTACCATCCATAAAAACACTTTATACATTTGTATAACTACCCGCAACAATAATCATACTAAATACCATATCTTTTATGAGGAATATAGTATGAGAAATTTGATACATTTTCTCTTGACCATGTTCTCTTTCAGGATTATAACTCAAACCATGACTTACCACAAGAATTTCACCAGGTTTGGGGATTTCTACTGCGATATCTAGATCGTCCTCCAGTGATGGAAATTCATTATTGCATTAGCAGTCAATAAGAACATCTCCATATTCCAAAATAATCATTTTCTTATTGTTTTGGGGATTGTGAGGAAATATGTCCAAATCCTTGTTATTTAAAATATTTTATATCAAGTGATTTCGAAACAACCATACCCTTTATTTTACCTTTGGATTATAGAAATGATGGTTTTAGTTTTGTCACATCTTTTGAATATATTTTCTATTCCCTTATATTCTCTTGTGGTTTGGAATCCATGAACTTGAAAGAAGTTTTTGAATCCTTACCATAGGAGGTAGGCTACATCCTTATTTCCTTTACATGCCTTCCCTCTTGGGTATCCATGTGAAGTAGATCCTCCATTTCCATATAGTGGTGCATGTTTAATATTTCATAAAAGTCATGGTTGAGGACGTTCACAAACCATTCCATGGTGGCCTCTTTCTCCTAATCAATTTTCACCCGAATAATGGTCACATAAATATTTTTGTGATAATCCTCAAAACTCATGGCCCCTGATTTCAAACCCTACAACATGACGAACAAATCAAGATAATAGTGTCTAGAAATGAACCTATTACACATTACCACATTCATATCCCACCAACTGTGGATGGGTCTTTCTTCACTTCATCATTAGCTCACTTGTAGTTGGTACCACTAAATACTATCATAGTTTGTCTACTCCACAACCGCCAACATCACTTTTTTCATTTGAATATGTGTGTCAAAGAAAAACATGTTCGAACTTTCATTCCCATTACAAGTACGTTAAAAGATCATTCATACAATTAAATGACTAGGTCCTCATCATTACTCTTCCATGACTGTTGTATTTCCTTTATGGTGTAGGATTTCTCCAAATTGGTTAATCGTGAAAATCAAATAACTCCTCTTCTTCTTTTACAACCTGACTCAATAGTGGGTCTCTTGATTTGGAAGGGGATTGATTTTCACCATCACAACATTAAACCTTTTGAATTGTTCCTATACATCCCTCTTGAACAACATAATTTCTACATAATTTCTGTTACACATCTCTTCCATTTAATAATCCAGTGAGAAAAGTTTAAATGAAATGAAAATGGACCTCACACACTCCCTCACATGTTTACACTCATTTTTTTGGCTTTTATCAAAATGTTACACGCTTTCCTTTTACCACTCAACTAGATTCCTATATCATTCCTAACAAATTTCAATAAATCCAAAATGACTGTTGATATGTAGCAACCTCAAACTAGAATTCAAAGATAAAATTCAATATGGATTCAAGATAAAATATGTAGGAAGGGGAGGAAATAGATGAAACAAAATAAAAATGGGATATAGAATTCAAAATGATGAAATTTTTTCGAGACTTTGATTGTTTTGTGAATTTTTAGTAAATAAAACACCAACAACATGAATTTTTTAATATTTAAATGATATAAAAGAAAGAATTTGTAACATAAAAGGGAATCAACGTGAGATTTTCATGGTTTTAAAATTGTCAGATTTTTAGCAAAATTTGATCCTAATGTATTCATCTATTTATAGCCTTGATTTGGATGATTACAAATGGAAATGAAATAAGAGCTTCTCAAATAAAATAATGATATACTATAGGTCCAAAAAGATGACGACATTATGTCTTTAGGTGATAAAATGAAACAGAATTGTTGCTTTCCCGATTCAAAGAGAAATAGAAATGGAAGAAAGGATAATAATTAAAGAACTTTATTTCAGGAAAATTATCTCTAATACAAAATAATATGCAATGAAATTCACACAAGGAAGTGTTCTAGGAACCTTGTATATAGTTCTCACATTGAGCACCCAGATCGCAGTAAGAAAACAAGTGATTGTAGTGTGCAAATAGTGAAAATGAGAGGGAAGGGGGAAATGGTCAAGGTAGAAACCAAAGAGAACTGGTCTTTAAGAACTCTAGCCACAAGATCCCATAAAGGATTACCAATAAATTAATAAGTCAAGAATTGAACACAAACACAAAGCTTTCAATCATTTCATACCATAATAACATTACATTCATTCATGATGTCCAAAGAGTACAAGGGGTGTCTATTTCTAGCCAATGAAACATGAAATTCGAATCACAAATAGGGTGTATCTACAAATTAGTATAATGCATAGATTTACATATTCAAAAATCAAACTTAATTCTTTCACAATGTTGGAACATTACAATGACTTTAAGAGACAAGTATCACACCCTTGAAAAAATATAAAGACAAGTATCTCACCACCTATTGACTTTGAAGATTCCATGGTGGGTGGGATTGAAATTCATATCACACAATGGTTGGGGTTTTTTAAAGAATTTTTGGGATTTAATCAATTTAATTATTGTCCCATATGCTTCCCACAAGAAAAGTTGATGGGTATCCTCTTGTAATTAATGGATTAACCCATTTAAGGCCTCCTTCATTATCTTGTTCTCTCCCTTGTCATTGGGACACTGATTGTAGAGACCCAAAGCTTGACGTACATGGACATTACATTACTTTTTCTGAATACTTATTACATAAAAAAACAGACACACAAGGACCGTAATAGTTTAGTGTCTTCGGAAACATAAAATGTAATCTTCTAATCGTGGTGAATGATCTTCAACATCTCCCATAAAGATCTTCCCCTTTTTTTACCTAAAACCTTTCTTTATATCCTGGGGAAAAGAAAACATAAAAGGGTGACCTCAAATGCTCATTAAGGGTAAACAAAAGAAATACCAATCACATCATATACATAAGAACATACCTTTTGGAAATCTTAACCTGTAAAAGAAATCATAATTTCATAACATGGGATAAATCATAGCAGTGAAATGTAATCCCAATAATCATAACATAGAACATGAAACTTTGTGTCATACACATATAATCATAGAGAATAATTTCTTGTTAGTCAAGACTCATTTCCAAGACTATCTTAGTGGAAAAAGTCCATTTCGGAACCGAGTTCACTCCTTGTTTCAGTCCTGTTTCACTGAACATGTTTAACCTGCCATTCCAGCCATGTCTATCTCATTATAGATAAAATATTTACCCAATGCATTGGAGGGAGATATAGGTCCCACCCATCTCATAATTATACCATTCTTATGTGTGCCACAAAATTATAAATCATACATCATTGCATAACTCATGTAATAAAAAATGGGATTCTTAAACAACAAGACATCATAAAACAATTAATATAAGATAAAATAATTCATAAAAACAATTCCATCACGACATAATCAAATCAATTTAATAATAGGGGTAGAAAAATAACCCTATATTATATTAGATGGAAAATAATTTTGATAAAACACTTGAACTCCATTCTTGAGGAAAATATCTTTTTTACTTCAAAAACACTTTTCCTTTCTTAACATGTCATACAATTCTAAAATAAAAGAAGATGATTAAAAGTAAACATTAAAACTTGTAAAGTATGCTTCTTGTAAATAATTTCTTAAAAATCCATTCATGCCGTATAAGTTAAAAAAACAATTTTCTCGTAATTTTGTCAGAAAAGTCAAAAAGTACCTCGCACGAAAAACAACAAAAGATTTCTTTTGTATCTTTTACTAAAAACACACTGAAGGGTAAAATTGGATTTAAAAAATTTTAGGTGGATGTAAATAATATTAAATATTGAGGAAACATGTATGTGGATGATAAAATACACCCAAGTAAATTCCAAAGTATAAACAATCTCGGATAAAAATGAGATCGTGATATTTCCCTTACCTTAGGTCTGATTTTCTTCGTAAGTGTCCGAACCTCTTGTATAATGATTTAAATAATTTCATTGACTTATTACAGAATCATATTCATTTTATGACATCATATATGGTTCACTTATGACTTTATAGTACCCATTATTTTGTAAACTAATGTTAAAGTAGAGTTTTGGGTAAAATCATCTTATTTATCGTATGTGTTTGGACTTGTTGTTCTTGATGTTATTATTACATATATCATGATTTAATTACTTAAAAAAATGTAAATAATGATTTATGTATAATATAAATTCATTATATATACACAATATACAAGAATTTATAATATTACATAACATATGGAGGTAGGAAATGAAACAGACCGTTCTTGGAGACGGTAAGCCGTACGTACGCATAAACGCTACTTTCATTTCTATTTATTATTTTAATGGAATTAAAACATAATGATACATAGGTATATTATAATTCTAGTATAATATCATATATAATATCATTAACCACATCCTTTATACATCCCACATAAGGTATTAACGAAACACATCACTTTGAGGGGGCGGTAGTCCGCACTTCCTCAAATGAGATTATCGTATTTACCGACTATGGAAATTGTAAAGTCTTAATATAATTGGGAATTAAATAAGCATAAGGAAATCATAAACATAATATATATTATATATAAATATAGTTCCATCATAATGGCCACCATGAGAGGCGGTAGGAGAAAATCAAACAATCATCATTTCGTGAGCCGTTAGTTTGCCATCACAAAAATATTATGTTCTTCATCCAGTTAATAGAGGTGTGTGTAAGTGTAGTTCCAATAATTCTCATAAAAAATTCCTAGTTTATTTAGGATATTTGTTTTGTTACAAAATAATGGATTAAAAAGAGTTTATGGGTTGGAGAAGTAGAATAAAAGAAAACAACTTAAGAGAAACTATTTCCTTTAATTTTGGTAACTTTCTTGGGTTTGAACCAAAAGGACTTCTTGGAGAGTCTTATTCCTAATGTAAGGATTCAAGGGGAAGGATAGGGATTTAGGGATATTATTTGGTTAGAGTTTGGACGAGCCAAAAGGCTTTAGAGGTGTGAGGAATTGCATAGATTTGGTCTCCTTTTATAAGGGAGTGGAGGGGCTCTTTAGAAAAGTGTGAAAACATTATTTTATTATACACTTATCTTCGGTTTCAAGAGGTCCAAAACACATTAATGTCAAATATAAGATGACTAATATTCGAAATAAAATTATCCAATAGGAATTGGACAGGTTTTAGATGATATATTAATCATTTTAATCTTATTTATTTAAATCATTTATTAATGAGGTAAAAACTACATCATTATTGTGTCATAAATAATTTAATTCATTTGATGTCTAAAAATTATGAAAAAAATACCATGATGTAGGGAATATTTTTATATTACCAAATAATATTTATAGTTTAAAATATAACTTATATAACCACTTAAAAAATTAATTACTAAAAGGGTTTTGTTAAAGTCAATTTTGACTTTACATTAAATTAATTAATCCAAATTGTCATTTTCACTACCAAGTGGCTCATTGGGGTCCCAAAATCGGCCCAAATATTCCCATGGTCTTCCAATACTCATCCAATAAGGTTAGGACAAGTTTCAAGTTAATTTTGAATTATTATAATATTATTTTAACCTTAAATTACCCTATTTACCTTTAACCGCAGTAAATAAAAATTACCGTAGTTACTATTCATAATGCCCAAAAAAAAAAATTTCTTATTAACATAATTTAGACCCACTGATTCCAAATATGGAATCCATTTTACCAAATTCAATATACAAAAGTTGCAGAAATTAAATTAAAATTAATCTCCTTGTCGAAAGAAAACGGGTTTTTGTTTAAAACATTGCAAAAGATTGAATTGATTTAACCTATGAATTCAAGGTAAAAGCAAGGATAATGACATAAATTATATTAAATGGTAAAAATATATTCTATTTATACTTTTAAACCATTCAATATTATTATTTATCCACATAATTTATTACGATGAAAAAAGTTGTTTTTAATTAAAATATAGCGTGCTTTTACTATTCATTAAAATATGAAAGTTATCAGAATAATATAAAAAATTCATCCACAGTTAGTTTTTACATCTTGATTCTAAAGAAGAATTTTATATTTTCAAATTGAACTTATAAAATTGTCAAAATTTAGATTTAATGTGCGTTGCGACATCAAAAGGTGGTAAAACCGCATTTTTTAAAAAAATACTTATTTAACCCGAAAATTTTATTTTGTTCTCTTAACACGTTCTAGAAAATGTATAAGATTAATAATAATGTTATAAAACTCAAAATTTAGTTATTAATATTCATAAAGGCTAGTTTTAATAATATTTTAATAGCATATCTTTGTTTAGTAAAAGTCGATATTGCGTACGACGCAAGCTATCGAGGAAGGCCGCGGTTGCGTGAAATGCAAGCCAAGTCAGGATTGCGTGTTGTGCAAGAATACTTTTTTGTTTCGTATAATAGAATACAACCATATTTTATACATTGAATATATATATATATATATATAAACACACTCAATGTTGCGTAGAATGACTATTATAAAATGAACTTGAAATTGTGTGTAACACGATCCAAGAATAGCATTGCGTATACTGCAAACTAATATGGTGTTGCGTATAGTACAAGCTAAACTTGGTGTGGTGTGTAGAAGACATCAATGAAATTAAAAGAACATTTTTCATAAAATCTCAGGGTATTACATTCTACCCATATTAAAATGAATTTCTCCCTCGAAATTCGTCGGAGTTATACATGGTTTACTACTTGAAAATTTATTTAATAAAAACCCACATCGTAAAAAGGAATACCAAAACTTGGCATTAAAAACATAAGTATATAACATAACGGTTACCAAAATTAACTCATCACTGGGTTTCCACGTAGGAGAACATAGGTGAAAATATGGATATGGAATAAAAATATAACCATCAAGTTCTGATGGGGAGTGGTAGAGAACATGGATATGAAAAAGCCAACAATCACATAGTCATAAATTTTTTATGATCTAGGGAACCATCTGGTTCATCAGATATAAGAACACTAGGATAGAATTTTTGGTTTTCAAGATCATTTCCCTAATGTTTATGAATTAAAAGAAATACTTACATGATTTTTGTACAATCTCACTGTTGTTTGTGAATTGAACAATTTCCACTTCATATCATAATGAAATGAAGTTGAATTTGTTATTCGTGAAGCATTAGCAGATCATGTGATAGAATGTTGGGTCATTCTATCTGTTTCAAACAAAAGGTTAGCAAAAGTTATAAGTCCATCTTATGGTGAGATTAATCATATATGGTTCCAAAAATCGACTTATACTTTATTTATCATACCGCTTAATAAAATAAAACTACTTTCCACTAACCAGGGACTTCTTGTAAGCCAGTGTTATGTGATAAAGGCATGTCGCACTTCAGTTGTGGGTTCGATTACCACAGCCTTGTCCAACGCAATGGGCTGTCGCCCATCCTGCAGGTTGTCCTTTTTCTAAAACTACATTACTTTAACATCCCATCCATAATATCGAAAAGAAGTTCTATACTTAAACAATACTAACTTATGTACAACATAATCCATTCCAATATTTATGCTTATCTAAAATACTTCGGTCCAAGCTCATAGTATAAAGAAAAAGATTATTGAAATGTCACATAACAATCACATGAATGCCATCATTTATCCCCCATATATCATAAGATATATCTTGTTGAATACCTTAATCATGTATTCTCTTGAAGAATGAATACCCATTGAACCTTAGTGAAAATATGAATACAGTTAAAAGTTAACACTTTCCACATACCAAAATCCTCAAAATTCTATATACTCAAAACATGATATCACATAGTCCTTATATCAATAATGAGCTCATGAATATTGTCAAACATTTAATTTTTTCTTTATCCCTTCATTATGTACATATCATCTTTTTTACAAAAATATCTCAATCACATTCCATGGATACAGGTACCATAAAATTATTGAAAACCACAATAGACCAATATATAAATATTCCAATATTCCACGATACTATATACAACATTATTTTGGAATCCCATTACATAAACACTTAATCATTCCACCAAATCATTTTCATATTCAACATCGCCAATAGTGATCGCATGTGACTTCCCTTTGTCGTTTGACTTAAGTGGTTTCTCATGTCAATCATCACTAACCCTTGGATTAAGGAATTTATTAGCATAATTCCCCATTTCGTTGCACTTGTAGCATTGAAGTGTAATAGGTTCATTCTGTGTATCCCTTCAATTGTTTGCATCATTAGACATCTTCTTCCTATAATTTCGGCATTCAAATGCCCGATGACCTTCCTTTCCACATTTGAAACATTTACTTATCCCTTTAAGACAATCTCCACCATTCATCTTTCCACACTTTGAGCATAAGGAAACATTCATCTTCTTTTCACCATTATTCTGAGAATTATCCTTGAACTCCATCTTTCGTTTCTTGTCAAAACTATGAGATGGATAAGTAACACAAACATCCATTTATACCTTGATAGAACAACACACAATTTCTTCATAGCTATTGAAGTTTCTTATAGCTAATGCCCTTCGAAGATTTGGTTTTAAGCCACTAAAGAATCGATCAACTTTACTTTCAGGTTGGATGATAAATCCAGATGCATACCTTGCAAGTCATATAACATTCGCTTCGTATATACCAACATATTCATCATCCTTTTTCTTTAGTTCAAGAAACTCCTTCTCCATATTTGTTCGAAGAATACGAGGGATATACTTATTGAAAAATAAGTTCTTGAACTCGTCTCATTCCATGGACTCAATTTCATCTCTTGGACTCGTATTCTTAATAAGATTCCACCATTGATCAGCATCTCCTTCCAAACGATACACTGATAGGATGACTTTATCATGTTCATAACATTCATGAACTGAAAATATATTTTCAGTAGTACTGATCCATTGTTCACCAACAAGTGGATCAGAAGAACCACTGAAAGAAGGTGGAAGTTGCCTCATGAAGGGCTAAAAAGAATATTGTTCCCTTCTCTGCTCATTTGGAAGTCCATAATGATTCATAGCTTGTGTAAGTATAGCAATAAGATTTTGCACTCCATCTCCCATAACATTTCATTATTCAGGAGTACAATCATTGCATTGTCCATTACATTGATCAACACGGTTCCTTTGGGTTCCACCCATCGTCTAAAACCCAAAAATAATAGTATGAGAGGAAAAAATCATGCTAGGGAAAACAACACAATAATGGAGGTGTTCCTTCAATATCTAACATCTTGGGTTACCGTAATTCTACTATGGTAACCTATACTTATACTTAACCTTAAGGACATCCCTAGACATACCTTAGAAATATCTCTAGGGATCTCACTAAAGTTCTCGCATCCTAGTTTCCAACAGTTGACTAAACATTTCCTCTAATACCAATTGTAGAGACCTGCAGCTTGACGTACATGGAAATTACATTACTTTTGCGGAATTCATAGTACATAACAAAAACAGACACACAAGGACCGTAATAGTTTAGTGTCTTTGGAAACTTGGAACGTAATCTTAAAATTGTGGTGAAAGATCTTCAACATCTCCCATAAAGATCTTCCCCTATTTTCATACCTAAATCCTTTCTTTATATCATGGGGAAAATAAAACATAAAAGGTTGAGCTCAAATTCTCAGTAAGGGTAAACAAAATAAATATCAATCACATCATATACATAAGAACATAACTTTTGGAAATCTTCACCTGCAAAAGAAATAATAATTTCATAACATGGGATAAATCATAGTAGTGAAATGTAATCCCAATAATCATAACATAAAACATGAAACATTGTGGCATACACACATAATCATAGAGAATCATTTCTTGTTAGTCAAGACTCATTTCCAAGACTATCTTAGTGGACAAAGTCCATTTCTGAACTGAGTTCACTCCTCGTTTTAGTCTTGTTTCACTAAACGGTTTAACCTGCCATTCCAGCCATGTCTATCTCATGAGATATAAAATCATTACCCAATGAATTGGAGGGAGATATAGGTCCCACCCATCTCATAATGATACCATTCTTATGTGTTCCACAAAATCATAAATCATACATCATTGCATAACCCATGTAATAAAAATGGGATTCTAAAAAAACAAGACATAATAAAACAATTCATATAAGATAAAGGAATTCATAAAAATAATTCCATCACAACATAATCAAATCAATTTAATATTAGGGGTAGAAATAGAACCCTATATTATCTTAGATGGAAAATAATTTTGATAAAACACTTGAACTCCTTTCTTGAGGAAAATATCCTTTTTACATCAAAAACACTTTTCTTTTCTTAACATGTCATAAAATTCTAAACTAAAAGAAGTTGATTAAAAATAAACTTGATAACTTTTAAAGTAAGCTTCTTGGAAATAATGTTTTAAAAATCCATTCATGCCGTATAAGTTAAAAAAAACATTCTTCTCGTACTTTTTCGGAAAAGTCAAAAAGTACCTCGTACGAAAAACGACAAAAGATTCCTTTCGTATCTTTAACAAAAAACTAACCGATGGGTAAAATTGGATTTAAAAAATTGTAGGTGGATGGAAATAATATTACATATTTATGAAACATGGATGTGGATGATAAAATAAACCCTAGTAAATTCCAAAGTATAAACAATCTCGGATAAAAATGAGATTGTGATATTTCCCTTACCTTAGGTACGATTTGCTTCGTAAGTGTCTGAACCTCCTGTATAATGATTTAAATAATGTAATTGACTTATTACAGAATCATATTCGTTTTTATGACATCATATATTGTTCACTTATGACTTTATATTACCCATTATTTTGTAAACTAATGTTAAAGTAGCGTTTTGGGTAAAATCATCTTATTTATCGTACGTGTTTGGACTTGTTGTTCTTGATGTTATTATTACTTATATCATCATTTGATTACATAAAAAAATGTAAATCATGATTTATGTATAATATAAATTCATTATATATCAATAATATACATGAATTTATAATAGTACATAACATATGGAGGTAAGAAATGAAATGCATCGTTCATGGAGACGGTAAGTCGTACGTGCGCATAAACGCTACTTTCATTTCTATTTCTTATTTTAATGAAATTAAAACATAATGATACATAGTTATATTATAATTCCAGTATAATATCACATATAATATCATTAACCACATCCTTTATACATCCCACATAAGTTATTAACGAATCACATCACTTTGAGGGGGCGGTAGTCCGCACTTCCTCAAATGAGATTATCGTATTTACCGACTATGGAACCATAAAGGCTTAATATAAAAGGGAAGTAAAGAAGCATAAGAAAATCATAAACATAATATATATTATATATAAATACAGTGCCACCACAATGGCCACCATGAGAGGCGATAAGAGAAAATCGAACAATCATCGTTTCGTGAGGCATTAGTTTCCCATCACAGAAACATTATGTTCTTCATCCATTATATGGAGGTGTGTGTAAGTTTCGTTCAAATAATTCTCATAACAACATCCTAGTATATTTAGGATATTTTTTTGTCACAAAATAAAGGATTAAAAAGAGTTTATGGGTTGTAGAAGTAGAATAAAAGAAAACAACAAAAGAGAAACTATTACCTTTAATTTAGGTAACTTTCTTTGGTTTGAACCAAAAGGACTTCTTGGAAAGTCTTCTGCCTAATGTAAGGCTTCAAGGGGAAGAATAGGGATGTTTGGAGCTTAGCTGGGCAGAGTTTGGATGAGCCAAAAGGCTTGAGAGGTGTGAGGATTTGCATAGAAGTGGTCTCCTTTTATAACAGAGTGGAGGGGCTCTTTAGGAAAGTGTAAAAACATTATTTTATTATAAACTTATCTTCGGTTTCAAGAGGTCCAAAACACATTAATGTCGAAGATAAGATGACTCATATTCGAAATAAAATCATCAAATAGGAATTGGACTGGTTTTGGATGATATTTTAATCATTTTAATCTTATTTATTTAAATCATTTATTAATGAGGTAAACACTACATCATTATTGTGTCATAAATAATTTAATTCATTTGATGTATAAAAATTATGAATAAAATACCATGATGTAGGTAATAGTATTATCTTTCCAAATAATATTTATAGTCGAAAATATAACTTATATAACCCCTTATAAAAATTAATTACTAAAAGCGTTTTGTTAAAGTCAATTTTGTCTTTACATTAAATTAATTAATCCAAATTGTCATTTTCACTACCAAGTGGCTCATTGGGGTCCCCATATCTGCCCAAGGATGCCCATGGTCGGCCACTACTGATACAATAAGGTTAGGACATGTTTCAAGGTAATTTTGAATTATTATAATATTATTTTCACCTTGAATTACCCTATTTACCTTTAACCGCAGTAAATAAAAATTACCGTAGTTACTATTCATAGTGCCCAAAAATAAAAAGTAGATTATTAACATAATTTGGACCCACTAATTCAAAATATGGAATCCATTTTTCCGAATTCAATACACAAAAGTTTCAGAAATTAAATTAAAATTAATCCCGTTGTCGAAACAAAATGAGTTTTTGTTTAAAACATTGCAAAAGATTAAATTGATTTAACCTAAGAATTCAAGGAAAAATCAAGGCTAATGACATACATTATATTAAATGGTAAAAATATATTCTATTTATAATTTGAAACCATTATATATTATTATTTAACCATAGAATTAATTACAATGAAAAAAGCCGTTTTTAATTAAAATATAGAGTGTTTTTAATATTCATTAAAATATGAAAGTTATCAGAATAATATGAAAAATTCATCCAAAGTAAATTTTTACATCATCATTCTAATGAAAAATTTTATTTTGTCAAATTGAATTTATAAACTTGTAAAAAACTAGATTTAATGTGGGTGCGCTATCAAAAGGCGGTAAAACTGTATTTTTTTAAAAATACTTATTTTACCCGAAAAATTTATTTTGTTCTCTTAACATGTTCTAGAAAATTTATAAGATGAATAATAATGTTATAAAATTCAAAATTTATTTAATACTATTCATAATGGCTAGTTTTAATAATATTTTAATATCATATCATTGTTTAGTGAAACTTGGTATTGCGTACGACGCAAGCTATCGAGGAAGGCCGCGGTTGAGTGAAATGCAAGCCAAGTCAGTGAAACATATATTTTAATATCATATATGTTTTATGAATAACCATGAACACATTGAAAAAATTTAAAAACCTAAAAAATCACAGACTTCACATTGAAACAGTGAAAAGAACATGGAAAAAATTGAAAAATAATAAATAATACTTCAATATTTTGAAAAACATTAAAATTATGAATAATATATAAATACCATGTAAAAGATTTTAAATGTTTGGAAATCCCAACTATCCTTGAAAAATGAAAATTTCCTACCAGACCCGCTTATAATTATTGAAAACTCCATAAAACCATGAAAACTATTGGATATAATGAAAACTATTAGGAGAATTTAAACTCCAACAAAATCATTAAATACAATTTGAATATTATAAATCCCATAATACCATAAAAACTATAATGATTTGGAATCCATTAAAAACCATGGAACCCCGTGAAATTCATTATATATAACTAAAAACTCTATAGTTCCCTCAAAAAACCTAAAAACCAAAAAAAATAACTTCAAAACACTAAAATGAATTTTACAACAAAAAAAAATCATTTTAAATTCATTAAACCACAAGGAATATCCTTAAAACCAAATAATCCCATGAAAAATATGAAAAACACTAAACACCCCTACAAATACCTATATATTCCTTAAAAGACTGAAAAACCCATGAAAATACATAAAACCCCAAGAAATTCATCAAAACTATGAAAACATAATAAACCAATTGATATCCTTATAAGACCCTATAAAATTTTAAATTTCCCATGAAAACATAAGATAAAATTAAAATCCATTAAAACATTAAAGATCCATGAAAATTTATAAAAATCTAATGAACATGGAAACCCTATAGAAATACTACAACCCCCAAAACAATTATTAAAACATAAGGACATCTAAATTCCCTTTGAAAATTTAGAAAAACTAGAAAAAAAACCTTGATCCCTTTAATTCAACAAAAAACGTTGAAATTATAAAAAAAATATAATAGAAAACATTAAACCCAATGAATAGAGTAAAACCACTCTAAAACATTATGATTTTTTTAAATTCATAGAACCCCTTAAACTATCTGAAAAAAATGAAATTCCATGAAAACTATATAAAATATATGACAGACTATGAGGAACTATGAATGTAAATATAACATAATGGGAAACCATGAAAACATTTAAAATCCATTCAAAAAGGTAGAAAATATTTAAAAAGTCCAATGTAACTGTAAAATCCAAAATATATATTGAAAACCCTAAAAAACTAGTTACATCCTAGAAGGCAATGAAAAATTATCAACACATTAGAAAGACATAAAACCTCTAGAAAATAATAAAAACCATTAAAAATCTTGTATTACATTGAAACACCCTATAGACATTCAAAACCCAATATAACCCTAATAAACTAAACAAATACTCTGAAAAATTAAATTTCATACCAACACATGATCTAATAAAAACATAAAGATTCCATAAAAATTCATAATAAATAATAAAAAAAATTGAAGTGTTTGTAATTCATTAAATTCCCTCAAATCATTATGAAATATTATAATTATTTAAAAAATATGAATTAATTAAATACCTAAAGAATATATCTAAAAAATATTACAATCAAAAAAATAATTGAAAAATATTAAAAAATTCTTATACCACATTTATATGCACTAATCCTTATTGAAAATTATTGAAAATTAAAATAAACACTCAAACCTGGTATAATACTTGAGAACCCAAAGAGAGCTATTTAAATTCCTTGAAACCCTTATGAAACACTATAAAACTATAAAAATGGATGGAAAATAATAGAAACACCTTGAAAATATGAAAACCTAGAAAATCTACATGAAAATGATGAAAACACCAAAAACCACATCTTATCGTTTGAAAATGTTGATAAGTATAGTAAATCCATAAAATAAAGGAAGATAATATAATCCCAAATTCATTATAATGGTCTTTATGACAATAAAAATCAATATATACCAATGAATCCCCTTAATTGTAAGGGGCCATATTGCTCTAATCCCATGCCTTATCCTTATGTCATTTCATGATGTTTATAGATGTTTTTATGTTTTTTAAAAAATTGATTAAATATAGTTTTGTGATTTAAAATGAAAATTAATCCTTTTAGATGTTATTTTGAACATGGAAAACCATAAATTTTTGAATAAAAAATCATGTTTTTGCGTTCAATTAATATTTGGATAATTTGAAATCGACATCATGACTTTATAGTATAAGGTGAATTAAAATATTTTTATGAGTTTTAGAAATAGTTTTGATGTATTGGAAATACTGTTTTATTTACCATTTTCTATTACACTTATATAACCCCCCATCTATTCTAAATAAATGTATGTTATGTTTTAAATTGGCATTCTATAGGTAATTTGGCCTCTATGTGTGTCTAAATGAAATTCATGATTTCTAATAGTTACAAAATGGTTACCCCTTAGTTCGTAAGTTAATATTTCACTTACAAACACTATATAATGGTTAATATTGGATCATAGATATTTATGTATTTTAGGTTATACTTTACTTAAGGGTTAGATAATGTTTTCCATTTTTGTATAATGGTAAACAATTATAATATTAAGGTAAAATTAATTTCCTTCAATGTATATAACGGTATGGCACATATTTATTAAAATATATAAGGGTTTATCTAGAATTTTTATTGTTATAATGGTAATCATATTTCACATAGAACATTGTCTACATGATGCTTAAAAAATATATTTTCCTAAAATTTCACATTCATCCTTCATGTAATGTCAAAGAATTTATTTTTCTCTATAAAACTATGGTTTTATGTATAAATATATTGGAAAATGTTTTTAAAATGATATTAAAATAATGGTATTAGAATTATATAATTTAAATGATGGTACACATAAATTAAATTTATTTTTCATGAAAATAATGTTTTTGACATGGAATATATATATATATATATATATATATCATGCATGAGGAATACAATAGTCAATCATTTGTATTTTATTGCCTCATATTTTAACTCGGTTCTTTAAATAACCCCATCTTTGTTTCCTTATTTTTTTGACAACATGTAAGAGTTATGAATTTTAAGGATGATTCAGGGTAGTTATTTTCTCTTAAGTGTGTTTTATCTATTATATAAGTACCCTATGTTCTATATCCACTTAAATTCATCCTCATTTTTTTAATTTAATTGTCACATGACAATAACATCTCTATTAATGTTTATTAGTGTTCCTGACAGAGTACCATTCTTAAATATTAAAGAAGAAACCATTATGATATGAGGTTGTATCAGACCACCTATTTCCTCACTTGCATGATCATTACATCTATAATTTTGATAATTCTATTTTGAGGATAGATAATCAACTGTTTTATATCATATTCAACTGCTAACCAATCAATCATTAGATTTATTTTGATAGGTAGATGTATCTATCCATAAATATATTTAAAATAAAGAGATTTTTTAAGGAGGAAATAAATATTATGACATGATGTGTTATAATTTTTAAATATGAAATTATCAACATAAATAAAAATAATATAATATATAATAATTACAGATTAATAATATTATTAATGAAAAATATTATTTTTTGCAATTTATTATAGGATTAATTTCAGAATATTGGATCACTATGATTGTTTTATATTCAAAATATATAATACCAAGTTGTTTTATTTGTTATTGATAATATAAATTTAATTAATAAAAAATTAAAGGTACAACCACATATCATATATAATTATGAGTATCTTATGATTTTCAAAATTCTGACGGTTATGTACATTATCAGTGTTTTTTATTTTTATTTCAAAATTAGAAATTAATGAAAAAATTTTCCATGAAATAAGTTGTAAACCCTTTATAAATTTATAAAAAAATATGTGAGGGAGATTTGGATAACCCATTTTCATAAATTATTTACACTATTTCAGAATATAAACATACCATGTTATTCATTTTTAATAACTATTTTATTATTCATAGAATAAGTGAATTGAAATTGAAAAGTGCTCCCATTAATTAGATGCATATTATAATTATAGAGTATAATGATTTTCGTGTCTAGATTAATAAAATGCTGAAAATTTTGTATTGTCCTATTATTAGATTTAATATTTTTAAATATATCATATTATATAATAATGAAAATTATTCATGAAAATATTTAAGATATTAAAATATATAATTATATATTGTATAAGAAATATTAATTGAAAATATCAAAATGATAAGACATTATTTTGTTAAATAGTTTAATAAATGTTGTGGAGTATTATTATCATCTTTTTTGATAATAGAAAATTGAAAATCTTAATCTAATAATAACTATAATTAATATTTCCTTATGTGTAATTAAATTATTGGTTAAGAAATTATGATCAAATGTTTTATATATTAAAACATGATATTTATTAGTTATTCCACATGATTTTATTATTTATGTTATATAGAATGGTCAATATGCTTAGAAATTGATAAAATATTGTAAATATGGAAATATTAATTTATTAAATTTTGTAGGAATGAATTGAATAAATATTTATATAATTTATTTTATTTAATTTTTATTTAATTCATAAATTATGTTTTATTAATTATAGATATTACTATTTATTTTTATATGTTACATGATATATAAAACATAATAGTAATAAAACGGTAAATCCTAGATGATTTTAAAAAGGTTTATAAATGATGAAAAAATGTTTTAGGATAAAATAAATATTGTTATATTGTGGGAGGGTTAAATTCCTCGATGAAATTTCCATACTACATTAGGTTATGCAAAAAAATACATTTAATGTTTTATCAATGATCTAAATATATTTGGATTTGATGTGATTGATTGATAACATTGTATGGTTAGAATTACTAGCTAGAAATATATTAGTGCCCTATAACAGTAATATTGATTGATATATATGTTGTGAAATCGGGTGGGATCATTGGGGTGTACTGATGGTTGATTCTACTATTATCATGACTTGTTTTATTAGAAATAATGTTGTGGGACACCAAGGTAATTATGAATTTTTAGGGGGTGAGGTATCATTGAATATTTATTTATTCATTATTTTGCATTGATGGTCAGCTATATGAATGTCATTTATATGATAAGTTAATAAAAATGTAATGTAGTTTTGCAAAAATTAAATTTTTATTAAATCATTTAAATTAAATTTTATTCTATGTCATATTGTTCATATATGATGATGATTTGATAGATGAACTAATTAATTAATGGGTAGGTTCTAGTTATTCACCAAATATGTTGACATATGTGGGAATATAATAAAAAATAAATGGTGCATCAAAATATACATTGAATATTAAAGATTTTATAATGTTAATGAAAACCCGTATAATATTTATTAATTTTCTTATTAATTAATATTAAATATAAACCTTTGGTTTTGGTTTGATACCTAGACCAGAGCCATAGTAGCTAAAAAATATATGTGATGATTATGATAGATGGTTTTAAGGATTTTTATTTTACATTAGTATGTTTTCTGTGTGATATTATTAATATGTTTTTATTTTATATACTACCCCAACCATCTTAGTTTGGAAAATGGCACAGAAAAGTTTTGGAATTATTTCTCAAACATCCTATATTGTAATATAGTGTATGTTTGACTTCCCCCTCATGAACACTATCCCTTCTGAAATATATGAGTATTCATATCATGAGATATAATTCCTTATGATATATGATGTGTTCCTACAAGTATTTTTATGGATCATAGTTTTACAATACATTTATGTGTTGTTTTCAATTTCTTAAGGTATATCCCATATTTGTATACGTTCCGGATTGTTTTTTGGTTTCCATGAGTGCATAAGAATTTTTTATGATGGATTCGGGTATAATTAATGTACATATGTTATAAAATATTCATGGAATAGAAAATTTTTGGGATAATGATATTTATAATGTCAGGTTTTATTTCACACAAGTAGTAAAGAAATTGGTGTCATTAATTCACAAGGATCGACATTTTTGAAAGGATAGGTGAAAAAAATATTTCTGGCTTTGGGATGTGACTGTGAAATTATAATGGAAAAGTTAATTTTATTCAACTTTTATTATATATATTCTTTTGATATATAATAATTTACACCTATTAGTTACATCGTTATAAAGTCATAGTTTGGTTAGAGAACTTGTATTTACAATTTAATTGATGATATGTTTTCATTTTTTAATTCATCGTGGGTTTTTATACCTATTTTTCATTTTTTATGATACATGATTGGTGTGATCCTATTGAGTATACCTTTTCTTCTCCATATATATATATATATTATTTCTTTGTTCCACTAGATGGTGTTTTAGTTGAGAATTATCATTTGAAGTAGTTTTTTGGATAAATTAGTGCTTTTTTGTCCCTAATAAGAGTTTATTTTTGGTTTTGTCTATTAAGTTGTATCCATTTGTTTATAAAATAAAATAATGTAGTTGGGATCGTTTTTATATATCAATTTTTTTGGATGTTATCTCTATAATGTTATATCTCACACCTTTAATCTTTATATGGTAAATACCTTTCATGAGTGTGATTTATATAAATTGAGTACGGGTCACCATCTTGTGGTGTATTGGAGGAATGATTCAATGATTATTATCATTATTCTTTAATTTTAAACTGAGGAGTGGTACCTATGGATGATGGATGGTTGAGAATGTGTGGTTTCAAAATCCATATTTGGAATATAAGGTCATGTTTGTTGTTCATAACTGGGGAAAATTAATAGGTAGGTGGAGACATAGTATCACATTGGCATAAAAAGTAAATATACAATGGATACGAGTAAGAAAATGAGATTTCATACGCACATGTGAATTGAATCAATAACCATCAGGGATACTAAAAATTCTATGTTATGTGACTCATTTTATAGTGTAGAGGCCTAGGAAGGGATCTTGAATCACACTTGTATAAACAATTTCATGAATTTTCTAGATACTAGAATATGTGTTTAAATGAATGAATTAATTAATTAATCATCCATTTATAATTGGTTTCTGTAATGACCCAAAGTTTCATTAATGGAAATCCCTCCTGATCTAATTAAATGTCTCTTTATGTTTATATAAAATGTCAACTTATTTGGTTTTATGTTATTAGTTTTGACCATTGCTAATATAGACATTGAACAGTGATCACAAGATTAGTATAAATATAGGACTTTAACAAATCCAATTTACTCAGACAAATGAAGCGATGGCCTCGTCCATTAGAATTTCTCCATATGAAGCCCATTTTTCGGAGCTCAGAAAAGCGGTGGCATCCTTGGGCTTCGCTCTTGACCAAGCCCAAGCTGAGCTTCATCATGTCAAGCTCAAACGTGACCGTCTATGGGAAAAGTGGAAGTTGATTGAAATTACCACTCGATCGTTGTTATCTGAGCCACCCCAAGAGTATGTCCCCATCGCACACCTTACCCTTAGGTCATATATGACTCTTTTATGTGATTATGTAATAAATAAGTAGTACTATGTTCATGTACATTATTTTTTCTATATAATAATGAATATAATTTCTAGTCATTTTTGATACATTGTAAATCATTTTAAAAGTACAAATGGTGTTTTTAGTTATTACTTAATTAAGAAATCTATTTTACTAAATTAAGGGAATTTTGAATCAAATAATATTCTAATAAAATAATATCATTATAATTAAATTATTATTTTTTATTAAATATAAACTATCTTATAATTTTATAAATTCAATTAAAATTTTTATTAAGGTTTGAAAGTTGTTTCTGTCAAAACCCGCGAATTTTCGATAAATATAGGTTCGTATTTTAAAAGTGAAAATTAACATATTTGGAAAATTATTTAGTTAAAATAAATGTTATTTATGTAATCAGGATGTCGATATTATCCAACATTGAATTTTTCATAATTTTCTGAGACAGTCAAACTTTTGGGTAAAAATTAAATAGCGTTTAAATATATAATGTGTTTTATGAAATCATAATGACCCAATAGTGATGTAATAAAGTAATATAATATTTATTTAATGCCAATATATTTATTACCATTAATATAATGTGATTTTGGGTTTTTTTGACTTACTTTTCAAAGTATTAATGGACCCCTCAAGACATATTCAACACAATGCCTTTTTAAATTAATTTTCATGGGAGTGTGACTAACCTCCAGATAAGCAACCTTATTATTTTTAGAATTTCGCACTTTGGCCATATAAAATATTTTTTTCCTCTTCCCTTTTCCAAAAACCATGGTAAAAAACCATGAGATGGTTTTTGGTTTGGATTAATTTAATATAAGGGGTACCAAATAAAAATAATAAATAATTCCCTCACCTTTCCTATATAAACCCATACAAGATCCCACTTCCTCCTCACTCAAGGCCCTTGGAGTTCGTCCATCCTCTGAACTACTCTCTCTATAATCCTCCCAAGGTGCCCCAAGCTCCCAAGAATCCTCTCACAAGCCTCTATCTGGCCTTTGGAATCACACTTCCATGTTAGGGTTTTTTCTTCGTTTTTCATTTTTTTCAATTTTCTTTAAGTTGTATTGCCCTATTATTTTAAATTATGAATATTGGGGTATGGTTTCTCACCTCCCCATATTTTTCTCTTATTGTTTGAATGATGGGATACCCCTTTATCTCTCATTAAAATTTTCCCATGTACACCCGTTACTATGCCGAAATTCGGAAAGGAACTTCTCTTTCTTCTATTACATTCAAGCAATAATTTTGTATCATTCATCTAAATTCCATTAAATTTGTTGGGACATGTATCTATATGACCTTATTACTGTCCATTACATGTAAATATGATGAGGAACCCCTTTCCCTCTCATCAACCATTTTTATGATTTCTTATGTCACGTCGTTACGCTGCTGAAATCGCACCGACTTTCTAAGCCATTTCCATTGTGTAGTGGATACCATGCCCATTTCTCCAACAAGGATTTCCATCATTATGCCCCTTTAATTATTGACTAAAAAGTTTCATTTATGAATTCTACATTCTTTTATCATGTAATAAATGATTATGTTTTATTAATCTATGTTTTATGATCCATGTGGCACACTTATTCATGAAATGAAATTTTTAAGAAGGGTGAGCCCTTATAGAGCACCAATGCATTGGGTAAAGTATAGTATCATGATACGTCATGTGAAATGAGTGTTGACTCATGCTAATTCAAGTGCAACAAGGGATTACTCGTGCTTTATGTGCAATGAGGATTTACTCATGCTCTATGTGCAATGAGCCTTGGCTCATGCTAATTCCATGTTAAGTGTTGTTGCCACATTTCCATGTTATGATCATCATGCTTTATCATGCCTTTATGTTCATTTTTCTTCTTTGCTCTATTGATATGCCTATTGTCTAACATGTATTGTAATCCTCATGTTATTCTTGGTGTACTCCCTTACTGGGCTTTATAGCTCACCCTTTTCTTATGCATGTCCTCAGGTTATCTCATCCAATGCTAAGTACGAGATAATGTAGTGGTCATGTAAAGGATGTTTTCAATAAATATGTTGTATTTCATGTTTAAGGTTTTTTTGTAATGATCCTAAGCCCCAAAGACACTAAACCACTCGATATTCTTGTTTTATCATGTGAAGTTTTATGTAATAAATCATGATTAGGTTTGTAATAAAAGCTGGGTTCTCATAGTTGGTATCAGAGGATAGGTTTAGTTATTTTTGGGATTAGGATTAGAAAACCCTAGTAAAGCCTTAGATACAAGACTAAGTATTATAAAATCATACCTATGTTTTGGTAAGTACTGAGTAAGTGGTTTATCAAACAAATAAATCACTGTCTAGATACGAGCAGGTAGAGGAAGCTCTGACACAGATGTATCCTAGGGGTAAAACCCAAAAACACCGCTTTGAGCTAGACCCGAATGGGAACAGGTGCCCGACAACGGGCCTTGCTGCACTCTTGGTTACGACACTCCCGGGGGATATGTTTTGATAAATTCAAAATCTTATTATGAACCCTTATTAAGGGAATTAAAAACTTCCCCTACGAATATATGTTAGAATGTAGATCATGAAAATCCTAGATTGAAGCCTATAGACTCATGAGTTAAGGAAATAAAATTTTATTTATAAGTCATAAATTTTTTCTTTGGATTACCCTTTATGTGTTACCCCTAATATTCCTTTTATTCCAGCCAATGGCCGGTAATAGGAGGACTCGGGAAAAAAACTGATGTGAAGATCAGTGTGTTGACTGTACTAATAAGATGGCCAATCCAATGGGAGAGGGAATCACAAACTTTGTCACCCTCCTCTCTCAGCTAAATCAAGTTTTGAATAGAAACCCATGTCAAACGGAACATTCAACCCCCCCCCCCCCCTAAGAAAGAACAAGTCGCTATCGAGAGCTTCATGAGGAAAAGACCTCCTACTTTAAGTGGATCATCCAATCCCACAATCACTGAAGAATGGAACAACTCCATTGAAAAGATCATCTCGATCCTTCAATGTTCTGAACAAGAGAAGGTTCTCCTAGAAGCTTATCGTAGGAGGGTGAAGCTGATCAATGGTGGAAGTTGATCAGAAATACGAAGACTGAGGAGGAGATCGAGCCTTTGGAATGGAAGGATTTCCGAAAGATGTTTTTCAATAAATATTTTCCACGCACCCTCCAGCTTAAGATGGAAAGGGACTTACTTTCCCTCAAGAAAAAAAGATGAAGAATCTGTTGGAGCATACGAGGCAAACTTCACAAGGCTTGCACGACATGCTTCTGGCTCTGTCGTTACCCTCGAATGCAAGGTTGACCACTTCTTTGGTGGGCTGAAGCCTAGCTTGCGGAAGGCATTAGCGATTTGTTTTTTCGACAGCTATGAGGAAATTGTCCGATGTTCCCTCAAGGTCGAAATGGAGATCGGGGAATCAAAAGGGTATCATGGGGATAAGAAGTATAATGTGGACTTCAATGCAAGTAGGCTGTTGGATAAATCCAACGGTGCTAAGAAGATCCAGCACCCCACTTTCCTAAAGTGCGGAAAGAATAACCCTAGAAATTGCCTTAAGGGGACGAGGAAATGCATTAGGTAGGGAAGCGGAAGGCACCTAGTTGTTAACTGTCGGCAAGAAAGACCTGCAGCTTTGATAGAGGAGAGGAACGCTCCGTTCAAACCTCAACGCATTGTTCAATGCTACAAATGCAAAGAACTGGGTCATTTTGCAAATCAGTGCCCTAATAAAAGGGTTTTCAGAGACAACCAACAACCTCCAAGGAAGCACGGAAGAGCTTTTTCCAGCACTTCTGCCAAAGTGAACCCCGACAACGAAGTGGTGTCTGGTATGCTAGTTATTCATTTAGCAAACATACTTTTTGATACAGGCTCTACGCATTCTTTTATATCAGAAAAGTTTAGTAGAACAATCCCAGCACCACCAAAAATCATGGAAGTAAATATGTCAGTGAGTACGGAAAATGGGGCGATCATTGCATCCCATGAATATAAGTCCTCCCCTGTTATAGTCTGTGGATTGAATTTCTCGGCGATCCTCATCATACTCCCTCTAGTGTAATTTGATGCAATTCTTGGCATGGATTGAATTTCCTTATATAGATCCAATATATATTGTCGGGAGAGGGAAATTACACTCCATATAAAGAATCGACCCCCGATTCTTTACAAGTGTCCGGAGGAAGATGAATCTCCTTTAGCTCCATTATCTCAAGCATGGATATTTCTTCCTTATGAGCATGCATATCTGGCATAGATGATTGAGTCCAATGAAGAAACGATCCTTGAGGAAATTCCTATGTGAGGGAATTCGTTGATGTGTTTCCCGAGGAACTGCATGGTCTTCCTCCTAGAAGAGATGTTGAGTTCTCAATTAACCTTATACCCGGTGCTTTATCAATATCCAAGACTCCATACAGATTGGATTTTGTTGAGATTGAAGAGCTGAAAAATCAACAATAGGAGAATCTGGATAAAGGGTTTATACGCCCAAGTTCTTCACCATGGGGTGCAGCAGTCCTCTTCATCAAGAAGAATGATGGGTTAATGCGGCTTTGCGTCAATTATCATGAACTTAACAAAATCATGATAAAGAACAAGTATCCTCTCCCAAGAATCAATAACATGTTTGATCAGCTTAGTGGTGCACAATTATTCTCCAAGGGGGATTTGTGGTTGGGATATTATCATGTAAGGGTGAAGAAGGAAGACATCACCAAGACTGCTTTTCGTACAAGATACATGCACTATGAATTCATAGTAATGCCTTTCGGACTCACCAATGCTCCAATAATATTCATGGATTTGATGAATAGAGTCTTTAGAGATTACCTTGACAAATATATGGTCGTATTTATAGATGATATTCTAATATACTCCAAAACCAAGGAGGATCATGAGGAGCATTTAAAAATGGTACTAGAGACTTTGTGGAAGGAGAAGATCTATGCAAAGTACAGTAAGTGTGAGTTATGGTTAAATGAGGTCTCATTCTTGGGATATATCATCAAAAGAAATGGAATATCAGTAGACCACTCCAAAAAATATGCAATTGAGGGATGGCTGAGACCAACATCAGTAACATATATCCGTAGCTTCTTGGGGTTAGCTGGATATTATCGACGATTTGTGAGATATTTCTCACGATTTTCCAACCCTCTTACCAAGATAACTCTAAAGAGAGTATAGTTTTCTTGGAGTGATAAATACGAAGAATACTTCAAGGAGTTGAAAAGGAGGCTTATCACTATACTCGTGCTCACTTTACCCACAAGTGGGGATCTTTTTGTGGTATTCAGTGGTGCTTCGAAGAAGGGGTTAGGATGTGTGCTGATGCAGAATGATAAAGTGATATTATATGCCTCAAAAAAGTTGAAAATCCATGAGAGAAACTATCCAATGCATTATTTGTAGTTGGGGGCGGTGATCTTTTCCTTGAAAATATGGTGGCATTATCTCTAAGGAAAGAAATGTGAGATATATACTGACCACAAGAGTCATAAATATATATTCAGACAGAAAGAGCTTAATATGTGCCAGAGAAGATGGATAGAGATCATCAAGGATTATGACTGTTCAATACATTACCACCCTGGGAAAGAGAACAAGGTTGCAGATACCCTAAGTAGAAAGGACCCAACAATTCTATCAATGATGAGAATTGAGAAGGATCCAATCTTCTTGGACTTGATGAAGATGTACGTGGGAATCTTAAAGAAGGGAACATCATCAATCCTTTCACAAATGATTGCTCAACCATCTCTTTTGGAATGGTTAATGGATGCTCAAAAGGATGATGTGGGAATTCAGGAAAAAGTGGAAGATATCAAAAAGGGAAATCCTCAGAGTTTAATGTTAATGATGAAGGAATTGTGCGGTTTGGGAGAAGACTATGTGTTCCATCAAGTCCGGAGCTGAAGAAGGAACTTTTTGATGATGCACGTAGTTCAAATTTCTCTATTCACCCAGGGAGCCCAAAGATGTAATGAGATCACCAAGAAAACTTTTGGAGGAATAATATGAAGAAGGTGATCGCTGAATATACATCAAAGTTCCGAGTGTGTCAGCAAGTGAAGGTAGAGAGGTAGATGTATAAGGGGATGATGCAACCATTGAACATACCAGAATGGAAATGGGAGAACATCACCATGGACTTTGTCACCAGAGTTCCAAGGACATCCAAAGGAAACAATGCAATCTGGGTTGTTATCGATCGTCTTACAAAGACTGCAGACTTCATTGCTATTCGGGAGGATTTCTCTTTGGATCAACTGGCACTGATATATATTAGGGAAGTGGTAAGTTTTCCTGGAGTACCACTATCTATTGTGTCTGACCGAGATCCAAGATTAATCTATATGTTTTGGAAGAGTCTTCAACATGCTCTGAAGACAGAACTGAACTTCAGTACGGCCTATCATCCTCAAACTGATGGCCAATCCGAGTGGACTATCCAAAAACATAAGGATATGTTGAGGCATGCTCAATGGACATTAAGGGAGGATGGGATCAACATCTTCCTCTAGTTGAGTTCTCTTAGAATAACAGTTTCCACTCAAGAATCCAAATGGGACCTTATAAATCCATGTATGTGAAAAGGTGAAGAACACCGGCATGTTGGGATGAGGTCAGTGAACGTAAGCTGCTTGGACCAGAAATGGTCGAAGAAATGGTGGAGAAGGTGAAAACCATTCAGCAGCATATCAAGGCAGCCCAAAGTGGGCAGAAGAGTTATGCAGATATTCATCAACAATACCTTGAGTGTAAAGTTGGAGACATGGTTTTTATAAGCATATCCCCATGGAAGAAGGTCGTCAGGTTTGGAAGGAATGGGAGGTTATGTCCATGGTACATCGGCCCCTTCGAGATTCTTGATCGTGTCGGGGCTATGGCCTATCAACTAGCACTTCCTCCTTCCATGTCCAATGTACATGATGCCTTTCATGTATCCCTCTTAAGGAAGTACATACCAGACCCATCACATGTAATCTCTTCTGAGGTGGTACAATTGGAAGATGATATTTCTTATGATGAGCAACCTGTGAAGATCTTCGATCGTAGAGAAAAAGTTCTACGAAATAAGTCAATGCCCCTCGTCAAGGTATTGTGGAAGAACCACAAGTTTAAAGAAGTAACTTGTGAATATAAGGATATGATGAAGCTAAGTTACCCACATTTTTTTAGTGTGGGAAAATGGAAACTGCGAGGGTGAAATTTCTTAAAGGGGGAATATTGTAACAACCCAAAGTTTCATTAATGGAAATCCCTATTGATCTAATTAAATGCCACTTTATGTTTATATAAAAAGTCAACTTCTTTGGTTTTATGTTATGAATTTTGACAGTTTCTAATATAGTCGTTGAACAGTGATCACATGATTAGTATAAATATAAGAATTTAACAAATCCAATTTACTCAGACAAAAGAAATGATGGCCTCATCCCGAAGAATTGCTCCATACGAATCCCATTTGTCGAATCTCAGAAAATAGGTGGCATCCTTCCGAGTCGCTCCTGACCAAGCCCAATCTGAGCTTCATCATGTCAAGCACAAACATGACCATCTACAGGAAAAGTGGAAGTTGATTTAAATTACCACTCGAGTAATGTTATCTAAGACACCACATTAGTCTATCACTATCACACACCTTACCCTTAGGTCTTATGCGGCTGTTTTAAGGGGTTATGTAATAATTAAGTAGTACTATGTTCATGTAAATTATTTTTTTTATATAATAATGAATATAATATCAAGTCATTTTTGATAAATTGTAAAAAAAAATTAAAGTACAAATGGTGTTTTTAGTGATTACGTAATTAAGAAATATATTTTGTTAAATTAAGGTATTTTTGAATTAAATAATATTTTAATAAAAAAATAATATTATTATAATATTATTTTTTTATTTTATTAAATATAAATGATCTTATAATTTTATAAATGAAATTAAAATTTTTATTAGGGTTTGACAGCCATTTTTTGTCAAAACATGTGAATTTTCGATAAATATCAGTTCTTATTTTAAAAGTGAAAATTAACATAATTAGAAAATTATTTACATAAAATAAATTTTATTCCATGAATCAGGACGTCGAAATTTTCCAACGGTAAATTTTTCATAATTTTCTTAGACAGTCAAATTTTTGGGTAAAAATTAAATATCGTTTAAATATATAATGTGTTTTATGACATCATAATGACCCAATAGTGATGTAATAAAATACTATAATCTTTATGTTCAGCCAATATATGTTTTACCATTAAAATAATGTGATTTTTCATTTGTTTGACTTACTTTTCAAAGCATTAATGGACCCCTCAAAACATATTCAACACTTTGCCTTTTTAAATTAATTTCCATGGGAGTGTGACTCACCTCCACATAAGCAACCATATTATTTTAAGAAGTTCGGACTCTGGCCTTATAAAATATTTTTTTCCTCTTCCCTTTTCCAAAAACCATGGGATGGTTTGTGGTTTGGATTAATTTAATATAAGGGGTCCCAAATCTAAATAATAAAGAATTCCCTCACCTTTCATATATAAACCCACACAAGCTCCCACTTCCTCCTCACTCAAAGCCATTGGAGTTCATCAAACCTCTACCCTACTCTCTCTATAATCCTACCAAGGTGCCCCAAGCTCCCAAGAAGCATCTCACAAGCCTCTCTCTAGCCTTTGGAAGCACACTTCTATGTAATGGTTTTTTCTTCCTTTCTCATTTTTGACAATTTTCTTTAAGTTGTATTGCCCTTTTATTTTCAATTATGTATTTTGGGGTATGGTTTCGCACCTCCCCCATACACCACTCTAATTGTTTGAATGATGAGGGACCCATTTATCTCTCATTAAATTCCTCCCATGTACACCTGTTACTATGTCGAAATTCCGAAAGGAACTTCTCTCTCTTCTTTTACATTGAAGCAATAATTTTGTATCATGAATCTAAATTCCATTACAATTTTTGGGACATGTATCTATATGAACATATTATTTTCCATTACATGTAAATATGATGATGAACCCCTTTCTCTCTTATCAACCATTTTTATGAATTCTTATGTCATGCCGTTACACTGCCGAAATCGGACCGATTTTCGAAGCCAATGCCATTGTGTAGTGGATACCATGCCCACTTCTCCATCAAGTGTATCCACCATTATGCACCATTACATATTGATTTAAATGTTTCATGTATTAATTCCAAATTCCTTTATCATGGAATAAATGATTATGTTTTATGAATCCATGTTTTATTATCCATGTGGCACACTTATGCATGAAAATGAAATGTTTAAGAAGGGTGTGCCCTTAGAGCGCTCCAATGCATTGGGTAAAGTATAGTATCATGATACGTCATGTGCAATGAGTGTTGACTCATGCTAATTCAAGTGCAACGAGGGTTTACTCATGCTTTATGTTCAATGAGGATTTACTCATGCTCTATGTGCAATGAGCCTTGGCTCATGCTAATTCCATGTTAAGTGTTGTTGCCACATTTCCATGTTATGATTATCATTCTTTATCATGCCTTTATGTTCATGTTTCTTTTATTCTCTATTGATATGCCTATTGTCTCGCATGTATTATAATCCTCATTTTATTCCATGTGTACTCCCTTACTAGGCTTTATAGCTCACCCTTTTCTTATGCATGTCCTCAAGTTATCCCATCCAATGCTAAGTATGAGGGAATGTAGTGGTCGGGTAATGGAAGTTTTCAATAAAGATGTTGTATTTCATGTTTCATGTTTTTATGAAATTATCCTAAGCCCTAAAGAAACTGAACCTCTCGATCTTCTTGTTGTATCAAGTGAAGTTTTATGTAATAAATCATGTTTAAGTTTGTAATAAAAGCAGGGTTGTCAAAGTTTCCACTATTGGAAGTCCCTAATATTGATCCTTCTGAATGAATGGATCATGGTCAATATCCCACCACGTTTTCAGTGAAGATGTTCAAAATATGTGATAGAAATACAATATAAAGTGAATTTCATTGAAAACAAACTCGGTGGAGTACACTAAGATAATATTATTTCTTGATCCTGTATATGTAAGAGGATTCAATTTCAGATCGATAGTCAAATTATGGTATAAATTGTACAGATATCCATTGGTTTGATTTTTTTAGGAAGGAGCACTAATTTTTTTTTTCTACGATGTTTTTTAATGGATCTAATTGACGGTTTTGGGTTTTGATCCTTATTGAATTTGACGAGTCTGCAATTTTACTGTGCTTTTTAAATATAAGTTTGATATTTAGTTTTCATCATAAATTTCAAAGTTAATTTTTTGAACAATAATTTATTTTAAGATCCTAAAATAAACCTTCTCAGTTTAAAACTCATTGTTGAATCGCATGGGATTATTTATTATAACAACAAAACCCTTAAAACCCAACCTATACCTAAATTTTTTTCATAGATTATAGGTATATGTCATTCCTCAGGCCAGGTGTTAAGTTCAACATATGGTATAGGGAAAGGGTTTCTCTATATTTGTTCATAACTTTCTGTAATACTATCCATGATCTTGATTGTTACATGATATGGTCCCAATGGATATGATGATATGATGATATTTATTATAAACACTTCCCAGAATACTGTTGTGGTGGGGGTTTGGTTTCAGTGAGGGGGTATTTATATGTATTCATTTATTAATCAATATACTCTACCCTTGATCCTAGTGATATGGAATCTAGTGCGGGGTAAAGTGGATATTATATGTTTTAAAAATTATTTTTTCAACCATGTATGGGAATATTGATTTTATTATTTGAGGTGAATTCTTGTATTTCATAGATAATGATTGTTACTTTTTTATGAGGTTTTTATGATGTGTTATCTTGATATTTCTAGAGTTTCATATAATAATAATAGTGTAGGTTATATCCTCAACAAAATTAAGAGTGTGGATACATCACTGTTCATGATTTTATACATTTTTTATTAGTTTTATGACAATGTTTGAAATTCAATGCCATAAAATGTAGACAATATCTTGATATGGTGTTTGTAATTCTTTCAATAGAATATTTTTAGTGTCTATATTTATTTTATTTTAAGTGATTATTTTGGTTATGAAAAATTATCTTATGTAAACATAATTCTTTTGAATGTAGTGATATTCTACTATATTAAATGGTAATGGGAATTAGTAGATGTTTTGTGGAATATTATTATTTTTTTCATGGTAAATCAATATTTTTTGGAGGATTAGAATATTTTAATGTATATTATGTTGATCATCTCTACCTCATGATTTATTATTCAGTATTTATGTATCCTTTCAAAAAATAGCCATGAAACCCTATTATAATAATGATAAGATCAACACTAATATATCCCGATGAGTGTTCCTTATCCCAATGGTGTGAAGATAAGAACATGGAATCATAATAAAATTAATATTGTAACAGATTATCCACAAAAATTAAGGAAGAAATGTAAAAAAAATTTATAAATACATTACAAATTTCAAAGAGATAACTATAATAGATTCCAAACATGGATATGTAGGACAAATTACTAATGAAATGTAACAAAAATTTAAGCAACCCATGTCCTGGGAGACAGAAACCTCAAATCCCAAAGATCAATATCTCAAACCACCACCATGTGGTGATTTTCTCGATCTTAGACATAGAATGATATTTTTAAAAAGAAGGTAAATAAAAAAGTAGCATGTTAGATAAAAGGATAGTAGGGTCTCACCAATGATTCCATAATATGATTAAAACATTTAATTAACCATGTAAATCATTAACGTGTATAATGTATCACACAAGTAATTTCATGAAAAAATTTATACCAAACCTTATTTATGTTTAAAATGAAGAAAATAAGTTAAGTAAATTAAATAATAAAAAGTTTATATGAATTAGTTTATGAATATTCATATGAAATCATTAAAGATGTTTATAATAAATTTTTTTATTAAATTTAAATAAAACAATTGAAAAACATAGTAAATTTCCAAAATTTATGATTTTTCTCAGATATGGGACTCCACACACTCAAGTTAAAATGATTATATGTGTACATAGACATCCATTTAACACTGGGGAAGATAACTTCCTCTCCATCCTATTTGGAATGTGATGTGTTTAATTTATGTTTTTGAATGTTGTAAATTGTTTAATGTTGCCCTAATATCCTAGTAACTACATAGGATTCCATGTAATATAATTAAAAACAATTATTTTTAAATTATTTCAAACCGCCTAAAATACAATCCATACCATTATCCATTTTGATTATTCTAATTTCTTTTTGAAAACGAAAATATTCTCTTTTAATCAAGAAATGAATTTTACCAAAGATAAGACACATGGGTTTCTATCAAAACTAATTAATGGAATTTTTTTTCAAATAAAACATTGAAATCATTTCCATCAAATAAATGAAACAAATTTTAAATATAAATTTTTTCCATCAAACTTATTTAAGAATTTCTATTCAAGAATCTAAATATAAAAAATTTCTATGAATTTCATAAAAACTTTTCATTTCAATGGAATTGGGGGGATTATCAATATTTTTTCCAAATCAAATCAATATTCCCCAAATAAATGAAAATGTTCTTTAATCAACCAATTGAATACAATATATTAGGAAAATGTATTTTAATTAATAATTGGATTTGAATCAAGAAATTTATTTTCAATACAAAATTGTGATCATGATGAAACCACCTACCATGGGATAATGGAATCTCAAAACCAGAATCCTTAATCGGTATACTCAAATAATTAATATTTGAAATCAAGATCTAAAAACTGTAGATTTCAGATCCAAAATAGATAGTATTTGATCCTCAAACCAACAAAATTATCTAAAATACCTTCGGGATGTAAGAGGTGCAAGAGGGAGATGTGTAATGGGAAGTGGGAACTTATCAGGATTGGATAAAGCAACATTTTAATATCTTTTATTCACTTTTACAGTGTTTAAAATGGATCACAAACATTTAGGGATCCTTCAAGGCAGAAGAAAACATAATGGGGTCTTATTATCCCATCTATAAACTCCAAGATTGGTGTCAGGATTTTATAAATTTTGATTCGGATTAAAAAATATAATACTCACAGTTTCCTTCATTAGACTGCACTATTAGAAAAATAGTGAACCCTAGTCATGAACCACTTTTTTTCTAGATGCATCATTATTACAAGGTGTGTGCAATGTTTTTAAAATCATTCCCCATCTGTGAAAACCATCACAGCCTCATTTTGTATGGGTTTTCCATTAATGTTGGAAAATTTGGGAATACAATCAACCTACTGTGACAAACTCAAATTATTACAAAATCTATATTGATCTCGCCTGATACAGCCCAAAATAAAAACACTCTAATTCGTTGCCAGAAGAGTGGTCTTTGAATACCTGAATATCTTAAAAGGATTTGACAACCTCTACACCATATAAAATTATTTTCACCAAAAAAATCTCTCAATATACTTCCATTTAAAAAATATTTTTTAAGTTCTCTCCCATCAGTGCATCCCTCTCTAACATATAATGATTACTATAACCATGATATTTTATAACATAATAAAAATTTATCATCCTTACATGAGGAAACATAGTTTCTGAATCAAATATATAGATTATATTATTAGTCATAGATTGAACGGACTCAATATTGAGATCACATCAAATCTGAAAATGAGATGGATTAAAAATAAAATTATTTACTATCGATACATGAACACATTTTGTATCACTATCATCTATTTTGGGAGATCCATGTGTTAATCCACTTATCTGACCAAATGGAAATCTTCAAAAACTTCTATAAAAGTTGGAGAAGGTGTCCATTTCCTCTCATGTCATGATGACCCAATCGAGTTGATACATTCAAGAATATGTAGTCAACCACAAAAAAAATCCATCAGTCTATATAAATTATTAGTATAAGACATATAATTGTGTATTGATATTAACATCCTCAAAATAATGAACTAAATATTTTTTTACATCACTTGAACCAGTATTCAACTAACCAAGGAACAATCATTGATCAATATGAAACAGAAAAGCTATTTGCAAATTTATATATACAACACAATAAAATTATCCATTATGGTCCCAGGATGGTATCTATTGTTATAATAAAAATCCACCATCCTAGGTAGATTAGACCAAGTCCCCACCAAATTCGAGTACAAATGCAAGAATCATAGCTTAAAAATATTTGTCAATTTTCATGTTTGGACATACAACTATTGATGGTATTATATAATCAAATAAATATGAGATCCCATTGCTTCTTGGATCCCCCCTTACCAGGTCACAAATTCTATGGAACTCAATGTCATTATGATATTCCTTAATAATCATCTTTAAAAGAGAGGAGGTTAGTCGAACACCACCCAATTAATATTTTCCCCCTAATTCTCATACCCATCTATGAAATATAGTGAAAGGTGACTTAAAGATCCACTCTAATGAATAATCTCTTATGTACTAGGTCAAATATTTTGTAGTCATAGCATATATGATGATATACCATTTCCATAAAGAATTAATGAAATCATTGTCAAAATATTTTGAGGTTTTATCCCCCAATGATTATTGTATGGAATTTTTTTAGAATATAAAACTCAATATATTGTCATAATAAAACATGGAAGTCTATTCATTAAAGCGGTATTTATGTCAAATCTTATTCATGTTCATCAGAACTACCACATCGAAGTCATGGGTTCTATAATATTTCCCGTGTGTCCTATTTTGTTGATAAATGTAAGGAATATTATGATAACCATACAGAAGAACACAACTAAAACATGAACATCATGAATCATATAATACCACATATCCCTACATAGCTTTTGGATGAGTCAACGCCATTGTAGTACTTAGTGGATGTTTCATCTCAATAAAATAATTCTAAGATTTATTATTCTAATTTTTTACCCACTTCTGAGATAGAGAAGTCATCATAGAATAAAACATTGGTATGTAATTAATGAATTGGAGATAATATGCATATTATCCTAATTATATCCAGATATGGAAAACACTTTTTGGTTTATCCCATGTTATAAAATCATTCAACTTTTTAGGATCAATTGAAATAACATGTTATTACACAACTTTCCCTAAGAAATTCATATCCTGAATAAAAAAAATACACTTCAAAAGCCTAGAATAAAGTAGAAGATACCTCAAAACCCCAGAAAATCCCTCAAATGAAGAACATTATTCTCCTCAGAAATATATTAAATGAATATTCAATCCAAAAAGACCACAAAAATGGAGTAATGATATTTATGAAAAATCATGTACACTAGATCCATATAGACTATTGGAGAATCAATTTGAACAAATGGCATGAAAAGGTATTAAAAATGGTTGTTCCTACTATGAAATATAGTTTCCAAGTTATCATAATTTTTTATCCTCAACTATTGGTTTCTATATTATAGTTCAATCATTAATAACAACACATAAGCCCTTTAAAGTGGACAATCTTGTCTTAGATTCATGGAAATAGAAACAATCTTTTTACCGTGACTTGATTGAGTTTTCCTTAATCAACATAAATTTTAATACAATTACTAGATTTATTTAAAATTGTAAATTGAACCACCCAAGGTGACACACATGAGTTTATACATATTTTCTCCCAAATATCATATTTGTGGGACATGATCTCTTTTATTTCATATTTTTCAATGAGATAATAAAAATTTTACACTTAATCAGTACAACACATCATGCCCAAAAGAACTCTACCACCCTTAGTGGTGGAAAACTAGAGATTTTAGAAAGAAAAATGTCTAGAAACTCAATCAAAACTATAGGAGAAACCCACTAAATGGTTATTTCTATAAATAAAATAAAAAAAAAATTATATTCCCAACCTCTAAATATGTTTGTTCAACTCATATCAATTTTGGGTCTAATTCCCCATGAATGATATAAAAACACCATTATGTGTAGTATGGTAGACCTCTCCATGAAGACAATTAATAGGTTAATTATTTGTAATATTCAAATTACCCAAAAAATGATGTGAACCGGTTTCACGTTGAGAACCTAAAAATCCCATGAAATGGCATAATCTAATTGAGGGAAATCAAAATTTGAACTATGGTGATCATGCTCTCTCTTTATTATAAGGAATGTAGAAATATTTATCACATATGATAAATTATATGATGATGGTTAAAATATTGGAAATATGGGTTTAATTAAATGAATTATATGCACCAGTATCAAATAAATAAATAATAACTAATAAAGAAATAGTAATGGTACCCCTCATATTCACCGGACCTGTATCAACATCTTTAGAGACTCTTTAAAAACATAAAGATGCATCATTATGGATTCATGTAGTTGGAACCCCTTGGTCCTTGAATGATATGAATTCATACTGTTTTAGGAGGTTCTTATTATCCCATTCCACTACACATAGTGAAATAGATAAGGATGAACTCTAGATGTGACCTGAGAATCTACAGGTTCCACATATCATGGTTACCTTAGTGAGAAACATATTTGAAAGCCCTAGTATTTCACATTGGAATAAAATTAAAGGTCCTCTTACATGAACATGATGAGGTTTAGAAAATACCTACAGTTGAGAACCACTATGAGATTAATCAATAATCCTCTTATATTTTGAAGAATTAAAAGTGTTGTACCTTAGAGAAAAAATGACCTCTTAGTAACCCTACCTTTCTAGACACATCGATTTTAATCATCAACATTTTACCCAACACCTAATCATTTGAAGGATGTAGTACCAAGGAATGGTGAGAATGAATATTAGATCGAATTCCCTACATAAAATATCATGGTTCCATCTTATCATTTGACAAAATATTATGTGGAAACCATACAATCAATGAAAACCGGTTTACATACTCTATCGTAGTTTTTTAGCTTACACTTGTTTGAGTAACTCAACATCCATGGATAACACCATCAACACTTGATAGAAATAGTCAGGGAAAATATCCCTGAAGTCTTTCAACTCTAGACATTCATTTATCTTTTCCATCATCATCATGTCCCACCATATCCTACTCTATACTTCTTAATTTAAGGTAGAAAAAATCACATTGATTTTGCCATTTTCTTCATTGAACTAATAAAAATTCAATCATTATCAGACATTCATTATCCTCTTTAAAATCATTGGATATTTTTAATACTAATATATTGTTGTGATGGAACTACATATAAATATATCTAAAATCATCCCTTCGTGGATAAATATTTAGATCCTAGAGGGAACTAGTGATGGTTTCTATCTTATAGATTGTAATGTACACATGATCACCTCAACCATACATGGTTCCAAGAAAGGAATTGTTCAAAAAAGATCTGTTAAATGTTATTACATAACCTAATTTGAATTTCTAGTTAGATGTATTAATCTACATAACATCTGTTGAAAACAATAGACACATCAAATTAACAATAAAACCATTCAGGAGGGGGAAATAAGTCTCAAGAAATAGAAAAAGTGATATGAATTTCAACAAATCCAATTTAAAATAAGATAAAATATAAGAAGGAAAACTCAAGAAATATTTCCGTACACACAACATGTGACTCATTGCTTTTTTCTATTATATATGGCATGGAACTCAATCACTAAAATCTCTTATTTCTTGAAACAATTACACAACTATTAATAGACATTATGAAAATAAGCATATCCTTGATCTCTGATATCGCATTTTCACAAATATTCCATGAAAACTGCATACTATGATGACTTGGTGATCACTAAAATGCTCCTAAAGAGTCTCTCGAGGCCCATTGGTTGGTGACAATCACCTCAAATTAGATAAAATGATTGTGGGAATAATTTTTCCACCAAAAATTTGAAAGCAATATGAACATGTTAGTATGCATACAAGAAAAAATCCAATGGGATGACTATACTAGAATTTAAACAAGAATAGAACCCTAAAACTACATTAGTAATGTACAAAAAACTGAATCCATCCATTTCCAAATTTTATAAACTTCACAACACTAAGGATTAATAGATAACTCCACATCCAAGTGGTGGTTTTCCATTCTGAAATCGGGAAGAAGATTATATTAAAATGAAATAATTAATAGATAGGTTGTGAGAAAGTATCCTAGTATACTCTCACCGATGAAAACATTATATGATACAAACATTTAATTAACCAAATAAACATTTCAAAATTTTAAATATAAAGAAATTAAATTTTAATATAATATTTAAAAAATTAATAAATTACATTTCAAATGTTGTAAATACCTTAAACAAATAGATTATTAATGATTATATATAAATTCCAAAGTCATGTGTAAACTATTTATGATTAAAAAATTACTTATATTTCAAATAAAATTAAATGAAAAACCTAGTGAAGAGACAAATGGTTTGATAATTCTAAGTGATTGGACACTAGACCTTTAAGGTGACAAGGAAATGTGTGTGTACACATGTCTCTTTAAAAGTGGTCAAGTGGATTTCATCACCATCCAGTTAGGGATGTTGCAAGTTAAATTTAAGGTTTTCAATGTTTTAAATCATTGTGTTCTATGTAATTAACTCACTAACTCTGTAAAATTTCATGTTCTCCAAAATACTCTAATAATGGGAAATTTATTTTAACACCACCTAAAATATAATATTTCCCATTCTCCAATTGAAATATTCCAATACCGATTTTCAACTAAAAAAAAGATTGTTTAATCAAAACATGGATTTCTCCAAAGACAAATCCCAAGGGTTTTTATCATAAAATATTTTCGATATTTTTTTTCAAGTATAGCACTGAAATCAATTCTATTAAATGATCTTTGAAATTTTATATTAAAAAATTTTAATTCCACAGTTTTCCAAGAAATAGATTTAAAATTTAAAATTTAAAACATTTAAAACATTTTCACAAAATCACACCAATTCATTGGAATTGGGGGATATTCCCAATTTTGTGGAAATTCAAAAAAAATATCTAAAATATTTGGAATTGGGTTTTTAATCAAAAAATTCAAATAATTTTACCAATAAATTTAATTTAAATAAATAATATAATTTAAGTCCTGAAATTTTAGAATTGGTCATTATAATGGAAGCACCATTATCATGATCAGAAGACCTAAAAACATGAATCCATAATCTATGAACACCAATAAAGAATGCCAACCATGAGGAATAAAAAATAAACCCAGATTCATCATCCTAAATAGTGGGTATTAAATCAATGAACCATCATGGATATAAATATAACCATAGGAAGGAAATATTAAATAGTGGGAGATATCGAACATGAAAAGGAAACATACCATGAAGGGATCAATCATTGTTCTACAAGATTTGATTTGATTTTGGATGGACGTATAGTAACCAAAATAACATTTTGGGAGCTAGTAAGGTTGAATAAACTATAATGGTGACATATATTCCCATCAAAAACCTATAATATGGGTTTTCAAACTCAAATAATTAAAATCTAAATTGATGAATCTTTTACACATGTTTCTTTGGTAAGACTGAATTGTTATAGAAACCATGCAATCAATACATTCAACCATTTTTTTCATTTACTTGGATTCTTATATGTAGGAACATGGTTCATCCAACCATGAACCAAACGTAAAAACCCTAACTGCTATAGATTTCATGGTTTTAAAAAAAGGGACACTCAGTTTTAGAAAACTATACCCCAATCGGGCATAGACCAGAATCATCCAAAATATCCAATGTTTCTACCTGAATCAACCCAAAATTAATCTCAACCCAAACATGGTAAAAATAGGGGTTTATGAATACTTTAAAATAGTAACATGATGGTGTATATCTATTATATTTAAATTTACAATTATTTGTATTATTTAAATAAATAGAATGTTCATGTTGTGTTTATTGACTATAAATAATAGGATAAAAGGCATGTAAATTATATACTATTAGGCATGAAACATGACTTTTTTTTAATTTATTAGAACTATCAAAAAAAATTAGCAATAAATTTTTTTATGATTTAATATTATACTAGTTGTCGGATAATTTAAATTTATTTTGATATGATAAAATAAATTTTCTAATTCCCTAGTGAGTTGGGTTGTTTAAATAGTAATAATTTTTTTGGAAAATTATATTGTGTGAAAACCTTACTTCCAAAATGAGAAATTAAAGATGTAATATCCCATCATTTTCTTGTTACATCTGACTTTAATTGTGGAAAAAAATTTATTTTGGTTTTCCATCACTAAACCCTGTGGATGAATCTCATTTAGGGATTGAAATATTTTCGTAGAGAAAATTACATAAATTTAATGTTAGTATTATTTTTTTAATTTGTGCATTCCATGTTTAATCCTGGAAGAGGACTGCAACAGTACACTATGGGTTTGAATATCCTCTATTGTGATTCGGGTTATCTCTCTATGATTTATTTTTTAATAATCTTCTAGAGTCTTTTACATTGTGAACATGTTACATAGTTTGAATCCATCACCAGGCCAGAGCTGTGATCTGGTTAAGAGAATGAAATATTTAAATTCCATGACATTATCTACTGTTAGGAAATTCAAAATTATGGTTATTTTAATCATAGGTGACACTTTTTTCATTTTAACTTATATATTTAGAAAATAATGTCATGAATTAGATTCATATTGTCAATATCTCACAACCATTAGTTTTAAATCTAGCTATATTTGTGATTTAATTTTCATTAGTTGTTTGTATATATCTCTTAATCCTAGGATGAATCTACAAGATTTTTTTTGATTCATTCACATTCAAACATTCTTTTACTAATTGATCGTGGTTGAACTCTATTTTTTTACCCACTCATCTATTTGTTCACAGTTCTTGTGATGTGATTTATTGAATGTAGTGAGCAGGGTTTTGATATTATTTTTGTGTGATTTGGTTTTAAAAGTGATCTCATTTTTCATAATATTTCAATGTAATTCCAAATTTAGAATTTTTCCTCTATCAGTAGATACTATTAGGTGTTTCATAAGATATCCATTTTGTTCTATTTCTAATAGTTATGTGATTTCACTGACAAGACATTCAAATTAACTAAATTGTTAGTGGGTAAAAATATCATCTTTTGAACATATATATATATATATATATCCTTATGGGAATAATAGTTTTTAGAACTATATTATGGATACCCATAATGTGATCCTACCCTATAAAAATAATGAAATTCCTAATTGATTAAAATATGATATATCATGAGATGATACAACCCGAGATTGCTTATAATAGATTTTTGAGGGAAAATTCCTTAAAAGATTATTGAATTGAATTCTGATAATTGATATGAATTGGGTGTGTAAAATATAATTATAATGGTTTAGATATATTTTAATCTAATATAGGATTATTGAATGAATGTACTAATTTTCTAAATCTGGAATTGTCTTTTTTAACTCTATGTTGTGTTAGTCTGGTATTTTAACTCTTTTTATTATGATGAAATTCCGATACAATGGGAATGTCATGGTTATACTAAAACTCATAAATAATATTTCCCTGTTAAACTGAAATTATTATTTAAAGGGTATTTCAATGTTATGATGACATGCTTATATAAAACTTTTGTCCATGCTATACTGAATTCATATATAAGGGGTTTCTTATCTCACTTTTAATTCTCTGAGATTTCCATTGTTCCCCACTTATTTATTGCATGTGGTTTATTGTGTACTGACATTTGATATATATATTATCATGATTATATTTATATTCATGGTATCTTTTGATGAATTTGGTGGTTATTAACTTGTGGTCATATGACTCGATTGATTACAACGTGGTACGTGGTTTCTTATCTCACTTTTAATTTCATGAGATTTCTATTGTTCCCCACATATTTTTTACATGTGGTGTATTTGACACTTTCATTTAATATATATTATCATTATTTTTTTATATTCATGGTATTCTATGATTCTTTTGGTGGTTATTAACATTTTTTCATATGACTTGATTGATTTCAAAGTGGTATGTGTTTTCAACTCACTTTCTATTCCTGTGAGATTCACGCTATATTTTCCACTATTTCTTTTTGTGTCGTGTATGTACTACTCATGATTGTATTCTTGGGGTAATATAATTTAATTTATTTTTAATTAAATCTTCATTTTATGATCCTACATTCATGGGTGTATGATTCGTTAGTTACCAAATCAGTATGTGAATTTCAATTTTCAATTTCTACTCATTAGGCTTTACACATACTTCATTGATTATTTTACTCCATGATTATGTGTGGAATAACTATTTATTATTTATGTATTTATTTTGACTCCCCATTGTGTGAATATACTTTTGATACACATAATTACTCCATTGATAATTTCTCATGTCATTGATATGATGTTGATAAGTGTAATCATAACTCAATTTCCTATCTTTGAGTTAAACATACAAGTCATTGATGTTGTTTTTACAAGAATATGTGTGAATGTCCACTAAATGATTTACCCTAAATACCCTATGACATTGAGTGTATTTATAATTTTCAGACATAATTATGTCATTGATTTATCCTTAACATAAGGATACAGTCTTTATAAGGGATTTCATATCAATGTACATTCCATTGAAACTTCTTTTTTTTATATTCCAATTAAATTTTGTATGGTGTATATAAAGTACATTGACATAGAATATCATGAATCCCTTTATTTTCATGATATTATAATGTTTTTATTACCTCAATTATTTGAATTCAACTGTATCCCATTTGTTTAGAAACTCTAGAAAAATATCATTTGAAATGTTTTAAAAATTTATTCTTCTAAATATCTCTCATTAATGCCCATGTTTTCAAAATGGTTTTAAGGTTTTATTTATATGGACATTAATGTTTTAAATTTTAAATTCTTTTTAAGAGTTTCAAAGTGGTATTGAACACTTTGATTAAAAAATATATTTTAAACAGCTTCTTGATAAATAGTGATACTTTTCAATGTTTTCATGAAAAAGGGATATTTATCTCAATGATTTTTACTGATAATTTTCAGCTACGTCGACAGCCTTTATGGGATATTATTATTGATCGAGGTTGATTTATTATGATAAAAATCTTTTATACTGTATTGATGGTTTTTGGATATGTTTAACGATGGATGTGTTATTTTGATACGTTTCATTGTTTAGGGATAAATTATTGACATTTAGTATTCTATTTTTAGTTTGAAATTTTTTCATTTGTTTAAAACATTTCCTATAAGTAATGAATTGGACTTAGTATGTGATTGGTGGAGCCCTCAATAGATCTTCGATGCATAGGTAGGTCTCATGAGACAAACTAGTGTGTTGGCACAAGGCCTTGACAAAATCTTATTTGTATTCATGGCACAAGGCCTTGATTATGTGGTTATGATTTCTAACATTATTAATTCCATCATTATGTGATTATCTATTGAGACTTCAAGTGGTTTTTTGACTATTAGATTACCCATGACTATGTTTTATTATGGTTTTATTTAGTCATCTCATATTCTAGCCATAAATTGTTCATGTTTACAATTTGTAAAGGAATGTGTCTTTAATTATTCACTATGCCTAATGTTTATATTATCTTCCTCTGTATTTCTTACTATTACTGAGCATTTGAGCTCACCCCTTTTATATAATTCATTTTTGAGGATATGAAGAAGTTGGTTATGAGTTATTTTTCTGAATTTATTTTGAAGATTGGATGTTTATATTTTAATAAATTAGTGTCATTTTTCTTTTAAATTTTTAATGTTGATCTTTTGTATGTATCTTGTTTCTAAGACTATTAAACCAATCAGTCCTTCCGGAATTGATTCATTTAAATTATGAAAATATATTAAAATAATGTATCAACTCTTGGATTCTGGGATTGGGGTATTATAGTTGGTATCAGAGAAATATTAGTACAAACAATGGAAACTAGATTCGAAAAAAAACATTGATTAGAGAACATTACCCTAATCTAGACTTTGAAGATAAGTATAGAATAACTTCCAAAAAAGTTTTTTAATGCAGAAATTTTGTGTATTTTCATGCAATACATTTCATTCTGGATACGAGTAGGTAGATGCGACTTTGGAATAGATTTACATTGATTTGAATACTCTGAAAATGGGTTTCGAGCTTGACTCAGGGTATCCTAGTACATAAAAACTTGCTTTGATACACTTTTCGTTACGAACCTCCTAGAAGATATGCTTATGATAATTAACATTTTCATTACAAAATGAATTAAAAATTTTTAATATAAGATGAGAATAAATGACCTTAGTTAATACTAAGGTTTTTCATATTGAAAATAAGTTATCATTATATTTTCTAATTGATTTTATGACTCACACTATGCTTTCTAGTTTTAGTCAAACTAGTTCTTCAATTACAGTTTATTACTTTTTGGGTGAAAAAACACGGTATGACATATCATTTATGTATAAAATATGTTAGGGTTATTTTTGAGAAAATTATCTCATTTTTTGGAATATTATAAACAATTTTAGTTTTGAAAAAAGAAAGACACAAAGACTGTGGGACAACCCAACTCGTCAGACAAATCTGCGACAATCAAACCCACAACCAAAGTACGACTGAGATTTATCGCCTTCGACTAGACTACGTGTTGTCCCTAGTTAGTATGACAAATTATTTTTAGATAAAAGATTCTATGGATCAATAATATGTTGATTTTGGGAAGTTATGATTTATCCTTAGTATAGGTAAATGATTTGGTGATTAAGTGATAAATGTTTTTTTGGAAGATGTTCTTTCTATTGGTAACACAATATGCCCAATAAAAATAGAATAAATTGGATATCAATTAAGGTTTAAGGGTGGATTTATATTTTTGAAGAATTTAATTTTTTTAGTTGAATTATATCAATTTAGGTTATTTATGAAAATTATTAATCAATCATAGAGAACATGTGATTAGGTTAATTAATTTTATGTATGTGCCCTTAAAAGTAGTCGATGTTATTTGGAGAAAAATGATAAGATTTACCTTAGAATAATATGTGATCAAATCCTTCAGAATTTTTTGTTTCAAACTTAGTTTGGATAATTTTTCATAATTTTAGGAACACTTTTCATTCTTTTCTAAATAATCTTTACTTAATTTGGGTATTGTTTGTTTAATATTGGAGATTAAGAGTAGTATTTCTTTTTATAATTAATTATCCAATTTGGGGATCATCTAATATAGTACTGACTATTTTGGTATTGGTTAATGTCTAATGAAAATGGAAATATATTCTTTTGATGAAATTTAGGTATTTTTCTAACATTGATCATTTTTTATGAATAGTGAGAAATACTATATTTTAATTCAAAATTTCATTTTAATAAAATTTATTTATATTGTTATATTAACATTTAAACTGGTTTATAAGTGTAATTAAAATATATATTTACCATTTAATCCAATTTTGGTCATTGAATTTAATTTTACTTTGAAATTGAACATAAAAAACATTAAATCTTTTAATAGTTAATATTTCTAAAAAACTCTAAATTTGTTTTGACAAAAGGAATTTATTTTAAATTAATTAATCAAACTTCTATGTTTTGATTTTGGTAAAATATATATCCTTTTCGAATTTTGAATATCAAATAATGCATAGGCCATGTTTTTGGCACTTTTCTGAAAAATTTCAATTACTATTTAATAGTGAAACCACTAAGTTGTCGTTAAAAATCCGACTTTTTCATTTAAATGAAATTTTACCACTTATGTGAATTTATTTTCGAAAATCCAACCTACATGGATTTTATTAGTTAGTAAAATTTGGTTCAATAAAATTAAAATATTTTTTTGATGAATAGTAACTTTTGAGTTTTATTTATCGTGGTTAAAGGTAAATATAGTAAATCATGGTAAATATAATATTATAATAATTAAAAATTACCTTAACACTTGTCCTAATCTTATTGGATGAGTCATGGACGACCATGGCCATCATTGGGTCAATTTTGGGACCCCATGGAGCCCCTTAAAAATGATGAGGACACTTTATTTTAATTAACATAAATTAAAGACAAAAATTAAATTAACAAATATCATTCAGTATATGAATTTTTACATGAGGTTATGTATGTCATCTATTTAACTATAGATAATCATTGGAAATATAAATAAATTTTCTATATTATGGTATTTTTATATAATTTTTAGATATCATATAAATTAAATTATTTAAGACAGAATAATGAGGCAGTATTTACCTCATCAAAAAATGATTTAAATAAAAAAATTATTAATTTTAAATTAATACCCAAAATCAGTCCAATTATTATTGGATGATTTTATTTTTAACATGAGTCATCATATCATTTAATTTAAGGACTTTTGGACTTTTTGAAATCGAATATATGTTTATAATAAATTTACATTTTCTATCTTTCCAAAAGAGCCCCTCCCCCATTATAAAAAGACACCACTTTTAACACATTCCTCACACCAATCAAGCACCATGGATCATCCAACCCCTATATAATTAAGCTCCCAAGATCCCTATCTTCAATCTAGAATCCTTACATCAGGCAGAATTCACTTCAAGAAGTCTGTTTGGCTCAAACCAAAGCGAGTTACCCAAATTAAAGGCATTGATTTATCTTAACATATTTTATTTTATTTTACTTCTCCAACCCATAAACTCTTTTTATTGCTTTATTTTATAACAAAAAAAATATCCTAAATATACTAGGATATTGTTATCAAATGTATTCTAACTAAACTTACACACACCCTTATCTAATGGGTAGTGAACATATTGTTTCTGTGTATGGAAAACAAACACCTCATGAAATGGTGACTGTTCAATTTTCTCCTACCGCCTCTCATGGTGTCCATTAATGTGGAATTGTAATTATATACAATGTATATAATGTTTCTGTTCTCTTTATGGTTATTTATTTTCAATTTATACAATTTATTTATGGTTTCTATTAAGGGTAAAACGTGATAATTTCATTTGAGGAAGTGCGGACTACCGCCCCCTCAATTTGATATGACTCCTTAATTCCTTAAGTGGGATGCATAAAGGATAGAGTCAACTATATTATATATGATATTACACTATAATAATAATATAAATATTTATCATTGTTTTTAATTCCATTATAAGACAAAATATAAATGAATGTAGTGTTCATGTGTACATACGACTTTTCTTCTCAATGAATGGTGCATTTCATTTATTATCTCCAAATGTTATGTAATGTTATAAATACATATAAATAATGGATAATATATATATATATATATGATATCTAAATCATTTAAATCATAATGGAGATGATGGAATTCTGACTATAAGGAAAAATTGTAATTATAACAAGTTCATTTTTTACTCAAGTTCCGAACATCGATAAAATATTCAATATGAACTCAAATAATTATCTAATTGTTATAGAAAGGTAATAAGGGATATAAAAAGAATAATAAACATAAAAAAGGTACTCAATATATTATATATTAACTTATTTCTATTATTCAAGAATAACAAGAAACATACAAGACACACTGGACTTGAGGTATGGGGTTTCTTATCTCACTTTTAATTCTGTGAGACTTCCATTGTTCGCCATTTATTTATTGCATGTGGTGTATTGTGAACTTCCATAATATAAATATATTATCATTATTCACTTTATATTCATGGAATCCATTCATTCATTTTTTTTATTAACTTTTGGTCATACGACTCGATTGATTACAACGTGGTATGGGGTTTCTTATCTCACTTTTAATTCCACGAGGTTTCCATTTTTCAGCACTTATTTATTGCATGTGGTGTATTTTGTACTGAAATTTCATATATGTTATCATGATTCTTTTTATATTCATGGTATTCTATGATTCCTTTGGCAGCGATTAACTTTTTTTCATTTGACACGATTGATTTCAAAGTGGTAAGGGTTTTTCATCTCACTTTTTATTCTCGTGGGATTCATGATATATTTTCCACTATTTCTTTGTGTGGTGTAAGTACTTCCCATGATGTTATTATTGTTTTAATATACATTAATTTATATGTATTTAAATCTTCATTTTATGGTTCTTATTTCTTGGGGTTTTGTTTCGTTAGTTATCTAATCATTTACATAATTTTAATTTCCAATTTCTACTCATTGGGATTTACTCAAACGTCATTGATTATTTTACTCCAATATTATGTGTGGAATCACTATTTATTATTTATGTAGTAATTATCACTACCATTTTTGTGGATAATCATTTCAATCACAAAATCACAACATTGATAATTTCTCATGTAATTGATATGAACTTGATAAGAGTAATATTAACTCAATTTCCATTAATTGAGTTAAACAACCAAGTCATTGGTATTATTTTTACAAGAATATGTTTGAATATCCTCTGATTTATTTACACTGAATATCCAATAATATTGATTGTATTTATATTTTTAACACATTATTATGTCATTGATTTATCCTTAACATAAGGATACAGTCATTATAAGAGATTTTATCTCAATTTACATTCCATTGAGAATTAATTGTTGTTATCCAACAATTAAGTATTATGTGGTGTATATAATGTACATTTACATAGTATATCATTAATCCCTTTATTCTCATGATACTATAAGGTTTTTATAACCTCAATTTTTTTTATTCAATTGTCTCTTATTTGTTTAGAAACTCTAACTAAAATATCATTTTAAATGTTTGAAAATTTTATTCCTCTAAATCATCCTGATCAATGTCCATGTTTTGAAAATGGTTTTAAGGTTTTATTTATATGGAAATTGAAATTGAAATTCATTTGAAAATTTTCTTTGTTGTGTGTAACACTTTAATTCAAAAATCTATTTTAAACAGCTTCTTGAGAAATAGTGGTACTTTTAAATGTTTTCAGGAAAAAGAGATATTTCTCTCAATGCTTTTTACTAATCATTTTCAACTTCCCCAAAACCCCTTACAGGATATTATTTTTGATCGAGGTTGATTTATTATGATAAAAATACTTCATATTGTATTGAAGGGTTTGTGATATTTTTGGCTTTGGATGTGTTACTTTTATACCATTCATGTTTTATGGATACAGTATTAATATTTCATATGCTAGTTTTAATACGAATATTTATGTTATGTTTAAACCTTTTCATATGAGGAATGCATCAGACATAGGAAATGATGGGTGTAACCCGTTATAACTCCTCAATACATTGGTAGGTCTCATGAAAAAAAACTAGTGTCATTAGAACAAGGTCTTGAAGAAATCCTATTTGTAGTCGTGGAACGAGGCCTAGAATATGCGGTTATGATGTCTAACACTATCAATTACATAATTATGAGATTATATATATGTAGATATTGTTTTTATTCAACTAATAGAATACCCATGACATTGTTTCATTATGGAATAATTTACTCAGCTCATATTCATTCCATAAAGTTTTCATGTTTACTATTTGTAAAGGCATGTGTTTGCAATTATTCACCATGCCTAATGTTTATGTTATCATCCATTGTATTTATTACTGTTACTAAGAATTTGATCTCACCCCTTTCTTATGATTCATTTTCCCAGGAAATAAAGAAGTTAGTTATGAGTGACTTGCTGGAATAATCTTGGATGCATATATATTTCTAATGGAATACATTACTATTGTTTTTCATTTAATTATGTAACGTTGAACTTATGTATGTATCTTGTTTCAATGACTACTAAACTGATCGATCCATCAGGACATGATTCTTTGTAATCATTCAAATGTATTAAAATAATGCATCGGCTCTTGGATTCTGGGGTCGAGGTGTTACATATTAATATTGTGGTAATGTGGGAGATAACAAAATCATTCTTCAAGATATTGGGTTTATTGGGTTTCCCATGTTATTGATAGTGCTTTATTCAGGACATCATCCATATGAATGCATCAGTGTCTAGGATGACCAAAAAAATAGTTAATTTATTGTTATGATACATGAAAAAGATATTTTTATTCACTAAATGGAATGGATAACTAATACTTGATCCCCACATTACCTATTATTGGTAATTTATACACGATCAACTTTGACTCATCCATATATAGACTATGATAAATTCTGATGCAAGAGGGTAGAGTGGTTTCATAAAGATACTAACAATTGAGACCACATGATATGAATTGTACAACTCATGATCTCAAGGTAGAAGCATTGGTACATTACCTAAGATAATAGTGAAAGTGAATTTTAGGTGGGAGGATTGTGGTCTATACATACTAATAGATCATCAGGTAAATATTTTCTCAACCAAACATGAACCATTAATAGAGGATTATAGTTGAGTATTTGTATCCTTTAGACTACGAGATGGATTATAAATTAGGTAAATAAAACATCATTTCCAATTCCATAATTTTGAAGATAAAATAAGATGTAGAGGTGTATGTTTTTTAATGAGATGAATATGATGTCACTTTATACATACATGCATCGAGATATTCAATATTCCCAGGGATGACTTGAAATTACTTTGACATCTATTATTCCTACACATTTGGACCAAATCAAGAATTAATAGATATGTCATCCAAAATACTTTTCTTTAGGATACAATTTATATAGTAGGGTTCCACCACTAGTATAGTTTTCAGGATATAGAAACACTCTTATTTTTTCATGGAAATGTATGGGTACCTATTAGCTTATTTGAGGAGTTGATGATAGAGTCTTTTACTTCTATATGGGTAGTGAATCATGTTCTAACAAATATGTATAATGATCCTCATGTTAAATGATTTTGGATATGGATGAAAATTTCGGTAATCATCTTCATGGTTAGAGTTTTTTCTTATCAATGGTTGAAGGGAATGAAATATTGTCTATATAGGTTATTAGAACCTACTTCTATTACAGAAGAGATATGGAATAATTTCAATATGGATTTTGTGATAAGATTACACAGGACACATTGCAATAATGGTTCATTGTTGGTGATCATTGATTTATTGTAGAAGGTATACCAGTTATTTCCTATTATAAAGACCTTCAAAGTTGATGATCTATGTATTTTATACATTCCAGAACTAGTTTGTATAAGGACCCAACATTAAACATTACATAATCAATAATTACGTCCAGAACTCATATTAAATATGTTTTCAGTTTTAGGGATTTAGAGAATTAGTCTCTAACTATTACATAATAACTTGAATATAACATGTAGACACTACTACCCATTATCCATTTTTCATAAAATAACAACTCTTAAAAAAACATATGTAGTTAGATGTTTTAGACAACATGACTTTTCTATGATCCCATCTTTCACCCTATTCAACTTTAAGTCCTGTGGAAAACATTTATACAACTTCTGATGAACATTAAATGATCAGTAAGGGTTATAAAACAAGGAATGAAATCATTATCCCTTCAATAAATACAAATCAATTAAACTAATACTTTTCAATCATAACATACATTACGAAATCATTAAAATTATTAATAACACACAGATATCAAAAATCATAAAGGTAACATATGGGATTCATAAAATACATACATTGTAGCTATCATAACTACATAGGAAGTCACATTTGGAATACCCATCACAGTATATTCCCTAAATCTATTAGGAGAAAAATTAATGTTTACCTCTATCACGTTAGCTAAATAATTGGAGAGCTATCTTGGGCTTACCTGCCCTAGGTTTATCACAGAACCACTCGTATACATAAACAATGCCCAATAACCACAACATAATCTTAACACATATCAAAAGTGTAAAGTAAAGATAAATTTTCCACATTTTAGTCACAATATATCATGTAATTTTATTGATATAATAAATTCTATGTCAAAACATTTTCAAAACCATTACAAAATATTTAATAAAGAGATTTTTGAATCAAATAGTCCCAAACCACAATGAAACATTTAAATGAGTTATAATATTAATACATTAATATCCATATCTAGAAAACCATTTTGAAAATATGTACATTAATTAGAAATAATTAAAAGAATAAATCATTAAAACATTTAAAATGATATTTTAGTTAAAGAGTTTTTAATAAAATGAGGGACATTTGAATACAAATAATTGAGAAAAAATTTAATCATAACATTATAACATCATTATAATAAATTGATTCATGATATAATATTCCAAAGGATAGTATATACACCATGTAAGTGTTAGTTGGTGAATAACAACAATGAAGTCTCTATGGAATGTAAATTGAGTTGAAACATCTCATAAAGATGGTATTCTTATATTAAGGATAATTAAATTACATAATAAACAGTGGAAAATATAAATACATTCAATATTGTTTGATATTTATTGTAAATCAACCATTAGACATTGACACATGTTCTTTTTAAGACAAATCCAATGACTCTGATGTTTAACTTAATGAATAGAAATTGAATTAAAATTACTCTTATCATGTTCATATTGATGACTTTAGAATTTATAAATGGAGTAATTATGTCTATCAAATGTATATCCACACAAAGAAGAGTGGAAATTACAAAATAAATAAACAAATAGTTATTTCACGCATAATCATAGCATGACATAATTGTGAATTAGAAGATTAACCCATGGAATGAGAATTGGGTTAAAAAGTTCCCTTTCTGTTTTGGTAACTTATGAGACATACACCACATGAAAGAAGGATTATTAAATGAATATTTAATAACCAAAAATTAAAGTATTTTAAACAATTAATACAATCATGGTAAATAGATACTCCTCTCCAATAGAAATAGTGTAAAATATTTCATGAATCTCACACGAATAAAAAGTGAGATAAAACCCATTACCGCGTTGTAATCAATCAATTTGTATGACCAAAAGTTTATAACCACCAAATTAATCATAGAATAGAATGAATATAATTAGAATCATGATAATATATATCAAATTTCAGTACACAATACACCAAATTCAATGAATAAGTGGAAAATAATGTAAATTTCAACGAATTAAAACTGATATAAGAAATCCCTTAACTCATGTCTGAATTGACTTGTTTGTTCGTTGTTCTTCTTGAATAATAAACATAAGTTAATTTATAGTTGATTAAAATCCTTTTTTAATTTTATTATTCCTTTTGTATCACTTATTACCATGTTAGAAACATTATTTAATCATTTAAGTTAATAATGGTTGTTTTGTCGATATTTGGTATTTTATTAAAAAAATGAACAACATATAATTACAAGATGTCCATGTGGTCATGAGTAAATTATCTCCAGAATAATATTCATAATTTATATATCATATATATCATATATATCTAGTATATATATTTATTTGTAATATTACAATATATTTAGAGGTAGGAAATGAAATGCACTGTTCATGGAGACGGTAAGCCGTACGAACGCATGAACGCTACATTCATTTCAATTTCTTTTTTAATGGAATGAAAACATAGTAATAAATTGGTATATTATAATTACAATATAAAATAATATAAAATTTCATTAACTCTATCCTTTATAAATCCCACATATGGCATGAATGAGTCATATAACTTTGAGAGGGTTGTAGTTCGCACTTCCTCAAATGAAATAATCGTGTTTACCAATAATGGAAACTTTAATGTTATGATATAAATGAAAAAAATACAGGAACATATTGAAAAAATAATATATATATATATATATATATATATATCATATGTAAATACATTTCCATCATAGTGGACACCATGGAGGCGATAGGTGATATTTGAACAATCATCGTTTCGTGAGGCAATAGTTCACTGTCCACAAAAACAGTATGTTCTTAACCCATTAGATGAAGGTGTGTGTTAGTGTAGTTCAAATCCATCTCATAAAAATATCCTAGCATATTTAGGGTACTGATTTTGTTATAAAGGAATGGAATAAAAAGAGTTTAGGGTTTGGAGAAGTAAAATAAAAGAAAATAATTTTAGGGGATCAATTACCTTTAATTCAGGTAACTCCCTTTGGATTGATCCAAAATGACTTCTTGAAGTGCCTTCTGGCTAATGTAAGGATTCTAGGAGGATAAAAGGGATCTCTAGAGCTTATTTTGAAAGGTTTTGGATGAGACAAGGGGATTTATAGGTGTGATGAATGCTTTATAATTGAGGGATTTTTATAAAAGGGAGGAGGGGTTCTTTTGGAATGTATGAAAATATTATTTTATTATATAATTATTTTCTGTTTCAAAAGGTCCAAAAATAAATAAATTTAAAGATAAGATTAATAATAGTGAAAATTAATTTATCTAACAATAATTTGATAGGTTTGGGATGTTATTTTATTATTTATAATCTTATTTATTAAATCATTTATTAATGACTTAAATACTGCTTCATTTTTGTGTCATGAATAATTTTATTTATTTGATTTCTAAAAATTATTAAAAATATACCATGATTTTTGGAAATAGTTTTAGATTTCCAATTAATATTTATAGTCTAAATGATAACTTATATAACCCCATGTAAAAATTAATTTACCAAAAGATATTTGTTAGTGTCATTTTTGCCTTTAAATTAATTAATCTAATCTGTCATTATCACACCCAAGTTGCTCCATGGGGTCACCAAATCGACCAAAGGATGACCACGGTCTTCCATGACTCCTAAAATAATGTTAGGACAGATGTTAATGTAATTTTGTATTATTATAATATTCATTTTACATTGAATCACCCTATTTACCTTTAACTATTGTAAATAAAAGTCAAAAGTTACTATTCGCTGAAAATTATTTTCAATTAATTCAACCATATTATTCTTACAAATAAAAACCATGTATATCATATTTTTGAAATTAAATTCACAAAAGTGTTAAAATTGCATATAAATGAAAAATTCGATTTTTTAACTAATAATTAGTGGTTTCATTTATCATAAACAAATTGTCATTTTTCAGAAAAATACCAAAAATTCAGCCTAAGATATATTTGATATTCTAAATTAAAAAATAGTGGAAATTTTACAAAATTAAAATCATTTAAGTGGAATTAATTAATTTTAAATTAATTCCAATTATCAAAATAAATAGTATGTTCTTAAGAAACAATATCTATCAAAAGAATGACATTTTATTATGACCAATTTCATTGTGAAATTAATTACAATGACCACTTTTGGATTAAATGGTGAAAATGTAATCTATATATAATTTATAACAAAATAAAAAGATAATCATAATATATAAACAAATTTGATTAAATACATATTTGAATTAATAGACAGTATTTTCACTATTCATTAAAAAATGAATTATATGAGAAAAACACCAAAAAATTACCCAATGTAAATTTTTGTTACCGATTCTAAAGAAAAAATTTATTTTGTCAAATAAAACGTATAAAAGTGTCCAAAAAATATTTAAAGATGTTTTCCCATCAAAAGACGGTAAATTGACCTTTCAATGAATATTATAGTATTTATGTTTAAAATAGAATTATTTTCTTATTTTAAGCCACTATCTTTTATTGGATATACATATAAATATTTCAAAAACATATATAATAAATTTATTAGTTAGTTCTGTTCATTCCCACTATTTAAATGGCTAGGCATTAAATATGATTTCAAATAATATTATTTATTATTTTCTAGTATGACCAAATGTTATGTACAACATATGTTTTCAAAGAAACCCATTGTTGTGTATCAGGTACTTCATCGAACATATCATCCGCTATAAAGAATAATTAATAATTAATTTAGAAATATTAATAAATATTTAAATTTCATATTCTTTATTTACATGGGATGTTATAATCATCCCACCTTTTGGGAATTGCGTCCACATAATATTAAAATTGGGATCAAAAACATCACTGAAACCCCATATCAGATAAAATATAAATAAAAATATTACTTTAAAATAAAGTAAAAGAAGTACAAAGGTCACCCAAGACAACATATAATATGATTCCCCGAAAAAATTGATATGGAGGAGAAAATAACCATCATATTCTGATAGAGAGTGATAGAAAACATGTTTAGGTTAAAATGAACCACCATAAAATCAAAAACTTGTTATGGGTTAAACAGTCTTTGATTCCCCAGTAAGAAAATATAATAGATATTGTTTTTGTTTTAAGGTACTTTTCATTTAGGAATCTATTTATGATATTAACTAAAAACATATGGAAATATACTTACTTGTCATGTAGACTTTCATCATTTACTATATTTCTAACAGAAAATCATATTTTATCCAAATGATGAGTATTCAGGATGACTTGTTCACATTAATAGATCCATAATAAACTTTTACAGAATCGTATAATATAAAAAATATGAACGATGTATTTCCCATGTCTTTAGACCTTAAAAAACCAAAATGGTTAGTGCGAGATCTGATAATTCCCAAAAAGTACTATGTTTTACAAAAGATTAAACTGCTCTTAATCACCAAAATTTTCCAAACAAAACCTGGAGTTCAAAAAATACCATTCAATAAACCGTTCTCCATACAATTAATCAAAGTTATCCAAACTATGATTGAAACCCAAATCTCAGATGGATTTAATCACATAGTCTTCCAAGAGAAATATTAAAATTTATCTCCAGATAACATTAGTAACTCTTAGAGTCTCATATTGAATAGTAATTAAACTAATAACATATTCCTCATGATGGGTTAATCATTTCCATAGATAACCCAAAATCAACTTATTATTGATTAATATATTCATCTAACGAAAATAAATTAGTCATGCTAACCATGGACTTCACGCAGTCCAGTGTTAGGAAATAATCCCCAGTAGCCCTTTGGTTGTGGTTTCGATTCCCGCATCTTTGTACGATGCGATGGGTTGTCACGTGGTCTGAATGTTGTCCTTTTTCAAAAACAATATAATTTTATAACATTCCTAAAAAGAGATAAATTCCTCAAAAATAACCATAAAATATTTTAATCACAATTGTTATCTAATAACATTTATTATTCATCCCAAAAAGTATTAACCGGTAATTTCCTCTAATTCAAGGATCATAAAAACCCAAATGGTTTGTTATAACTATATCCACAAAATAAAAGACTAGTTCTTTAAAAAAATCATATATCAAACTTTAGGGTTACACACACTATAAAAAGTCATCCAATGTAATCATATTATCAAAAGATCCATAATAATTTTTAGAATTTCACCATCCTAAAATCTACCTTAACTCTAGAATCTCTTATATGATGAAATTATTCATGATACATTTACCATTCATTTCCAAATTATTATGAAATACAATATTCCTACAAACAAAATCATGAATCGTATACTAAGATTAAATAATATCAAATCATATGTTAAGAAATAATTCATACCTTTCATTGGTCGTTGTCAGTTTCAACATCCTCAATCAGAATAGAATTTTGTATTGGTACACTAATATTTGTATGATACTAGTGATCACATTCCCAGAACATTTTCGTAGGGAATCTGTTTGTTTAATGACGGTGGACAACACATTTAAAACATTAATTTGATCCCTTAGAAAGACCATCTTTCCCTTTCCGTGAGTCAACCAGCTGCTTTGTTTTTCTATGGCAGTTTCTTGCTTTATGACCTTCAATTCCACATCTATAGCATTTTCTCGTCCCTTTAAAACATTTTCTTATGTGTATCTAACCAAATCCTTGACACATTGGTTGTTGAATATACATTTTTTTATGATTATTAGCTGAACGTCCATTGGGATTTGTTTCTATCATATACGATGAATTATAAAAGTCACCATAGATCAGGTGGACAATTATGACTCCATATTGATGGTGGAGAATAACCAAAATAGTTCTCATTGCAGCTCCCACTTCATTAAATTTCTCATTTAGAAAACTGTCAATGTTTTCTTTACATCCATTGTTACTTTGAAGCATGCTAGATCCAACCATTTACTAAAACCAAAAAAGTAAGAGTGAGTATATCTGTAAAATCATCATATATTATCCTATGAATATGGTAAACACTAAAACATGCTTTTTCATGTAACCTTAAACTCATTAGATTTATCTAAATAAAGTATGACACTTTCCAATATTATAACAATTATAGTTAGGTAACTTATGATTAAATTACACCATAACCTCTAATGTTATCTAAACCGACCACATATACCAACTATAAGGACCGAGCCTTCAACATTACATAAACTTGAATTATATAAAAAATTCGCATTGTAGATATTTTCAGTTTTAGAGTTTAAGTTAATTAGGCCATAACTATTATATAACAACTTGAATATTATGTTTAGATAGTAATACCCATTATTCATTTTTCATAAAAAAGTCAACAAAAGAAACATGTTTAGTTCCACGTTTTAGACAACATGACTTTTCTGTGTTCTCATCCTTCACCATGTTCCTCATTAAGTCATGTGAAAAACATTTCAATAACATGGAATGTGCATAAAAATATCTGTAATGGTTATGAAATAAGGAATGGAAAACATTATAAAATCAATAAATACAAATCAAAGAAACTAATACCTTTCAATTATAACATACCTTACAAAAATCAAAAGATTTATGAATAACACACAGAAATCATAAATCATAAAGGTAACTTATGGGATTCATTACATACTTATATTGTAACAATCACAACAACATCAGGTGTCACATTTGGAATAACCATCATAGTATATTCCCTAAATATCTTTGGAGAAACGTTAACATTTACCTCTGTCATGTTACCCAATACATTGTAGAGCTATCTCTGGCTCACCTGCCTAGCTTTATCATGTAAACGCCTATATAAATAAACAATTCCCTATAACCATAACATAATCATTACCCATTCACAAAAAAATGTAATGATAACATTTCCACATTGTAGTCACAATATATCATTTAAAGATATTGAAATAATCAATGCTTTATCAAACCAATTTCAAAACCATTTAAATCATTTAATAAATAGGCTTTTAAATCAAAGTGTCACATACCTCATTGAAACAATTAAATGAATTATCATTTGAATACATAAATGTTTATATCCTAAAATCCAGTTTGAAAACATGGACATTAATGATAAATATTTAAATTAATATATCTTTAAAACATTTAAAATGATATATTAGTTAAAGAGTTTATAATAAAATAAGAGACACTTGAATACAAATATTTTAAGAATAACATTTAATAATAACCTTATAACATCATTAAAATAAAGGGATTCATAATATAATATACCAAAAAGACATTATATACACCATGTAGGAGTGAATTGGTGCATAACGACAATAAAGTCTCAATGGAATATAAATTGAGATGAAATCCCTAATAAAGACGGTATCCTTAGATTAAGAAGAGATCAATTACATAATAATGTGTGATAAATATAAATACACTCAATATGATTAGATATTTAGTGTAAATCAATCAGAGGACATTCACACATGTTCTTTTTAAGCCAAAACCAATAACTCGGATGTTTAACTAAATGAATGGACGTTGAGAACAAATAACTCTTATCAAGTTTATATCGATGACTTGAGAATTTATAAATGGAGTGATTATGTGTTTCAAATGTATATCCACACAAATGGGAGTGGAATTTACAACCTAAATAAGCAAATAGTGATTCCACACATAATCATAGCATGAAATAATTATGAATTAAAAGATTAACCCAAGGAATGAAAAATAAGTTAAAAAGATCCCTTACCGTTTTGGTAACTTATGAAACATAAACCACATGAATGAAGGATCATTCAATAAAAATTTAAATACCCATAAATTAATTTATATTACACAAATAATACAATCATTGGAAGTACAGACAATATACAAAAGGTAATAGTGTAAAATATTGCATGAATCTCTTGGGAATAAAAAGTGAGATAAAACCATTTACCATGTTTTAATCAATTTTTTTATATGACTAAAAGTTAATAACCAATAAATGAATCACATAATACCACGAATATAAAGTGAATCAAGATAATTTATAAATCAAATTTCCATACATAATATACAACATTCAATGAATAAGTGGCAAACAATAGAAATCTCATTGAATTAAAAGCGAGATATAAAATCACTTACCTCGTGTCCGACATGACTTGTTTGTTCTTGGTTCATCCTGAATAATAAACATAAGTTAAATTATAAATTATTAAAAACTTTTTTCAAGTTTATTATTCCTTTTATATCACTTATTACCATGTTATAAACATTATTTATTCAATTAAGTTTATAATGTCTGTTTTTTCGATACTTGGTACTTGAGCCACGTGGTCAAGATTCCATTATATCCTGAATTATATTCACGATTTATATATCATATATATAATATATATTCAGTATATATTTGTTTCTATAACTTTACATAACATTTATAGGTATGAAAAGAAATGCATCGTTTATGGGGATGGTAAGCCGTTCATACGCGTGAACGATACTTTAATTACAATTTCATATTTAATGGAATGAAAACATAGTGATACATAGGTATATTATAATTCCAGTACAATATATTTTCTAATTTAATTAACCCGATCCTTTATTCGTCCCACGTATAGAATTCATGTGTAATATCTCATTGAGGGGGTTTTTGTTTGCACTTCCTCAAATGAAATTATATCGTTTACCCTCAATGGAAACAACAAAGTTTTTCTTCAAATAAAAAGAAATATAGGTCAATAAAGAAAAAATAAACATAGTATATATATATATAATATAATATATAAATAAATTTCTATCATAATGGCCACCATAAGAGGCGGTAGGAGATATTTGAACAATAATAGTTTCGTGAGGTAGTAGTTTATCGTCCACAAAAACAATATGTTACTTACCCATTAGATGGATGTGTGTGTAAGTGTAGTTATAATAATTATAATAAAAATATCATAGTATGTTCAGGATAATTTTTTTGTTATAAAATAATGGAATAAAAAGAGTTTAGGTGTTTGAGAAGTCAAATAAAAGAAAAAACAATTAAGGGAAACTGTTACCTTTAATTCGGCTAACTCCCTTTGGTTTGAACCAAAAAGACTTCTTGAAGATCCTTCTTCCTAATATAAGGATTATAGAAGGAATAGAGGGACATTTTGAGATTATTTTTTTAGGGTTTGTATGAGACAAGGGGCTTGGGAGGTGTGATTAAAAGGATAGAAGTGAGGTCATTTTATAAGGAGGAAGAGGGGTTATTTAGGAAAGTCTGAAATATAATTTTATTATATAATGAATTTCTGTTTTTAAAGGTCCAAAACTAATTAATGTCAAATATAAGATGACTCCTTATCGAAATAAATTCATCCAATAATAATTTGACAGGTTTTGGATTTTTTTTTATATTTATAATCTTATTTATTTAAATCATTTATTAATGAGGTAAATATTGCATCATTTTTGTGTCAAAAATAATTTTATTTATAGAATGTATAAAAATTTTAAAAAAAATACCATGAAGTTGGAAATCGTTTTAGAATTCTAATGAATATTTATAGTCTAAAAAATAACTTTTATAACCCCATGTAAAATTTAATTGACTAAAAGATATTGGTTTGTGTCATTTTTGTCTTTACATTAAATTAATTAATGTAAAGTGTCATTATCACTCTCAAGTTCCTCCATGGAGTCCAAAAATCGACCTAAGGATTCCCATGGTCGTCCATTACTCATATAATTAGGTAAATACATGTGTTAAAGTAATTTTGTATTATTATAATATTCATTATACCTAAAATTACCCTATTTTACATTTAACCGTGGTAAATTAAAGTAAAAAAGTTATTATTCACAAAAAAATATTTTCAACATATTAAAAAAATATTAAATAAAAATAACCACCATTTCTGTCCAATTTTCAAAATTCAAATCACAGAATTGGTAAAATTTCATTTAATTGAAAAAGTCAGTTTTTTAACCACTATTAGTGGTTTCACTATTCATAAAAAATTGATGTTTTCTAGAAAAATATCAAAAATTCATCCAAAGATATATTTGATATTCTGAATTCAAAAATAATTTCTATTTTAAAATATTAATAACATAGAAGTATTGTTAATTAATTTAAAATTTATTGTTGTTTTAAAAATAAATATTGTGTTTTTAAGAAACAATATCAATCAAAAGATTGAAACTTCTTTATGTCCACATTCATTGTGAAATTCCAATGAACAATATTGGATTAAATGTAAAAAATATAATCTACTTACACTTTCAATCTAATTAAATAGATAATCTAACCATATAAGTAAATTATATTAAAAAAAATATTTGAATTAAAATACATTAATTTTCACTATTCATTAAAAAATTAACATTATCCGAAATATACCAAAAATTGACCCAATTTAAATTTTGGTGTCCCGATTATAAAGAAGAATTTTATTTGGTCAAATATAATGTACAAAATAAAGAAAAATTATATTTAAATAGGGTTCTCCATCAAAAGGCAGTAAATCGACCTTTTAGTGAATATTAGAGTGTTTATGTTTAAAATCGAATTCTTTTATTATTTTATGAATCAATCTTATATTGGATAAATGTAAAAACATTTAAAAAACATGTATAATAATTTTTAGTTAGTTCTTTTCCTTCCATATATTATAACAGCTAAGCATTAACTGCCCTTTAAAATGATATTATATTATTATTATTCAGTATAACCCAACATTGTGTGCAACGTAATTTTTAAATGAAACTCGTTGTTGTGTATCAGGTACACCATCGAACATAACATCACCATTAAATTAAAATTAATAATTAATTTACAAATATTAATAAATATGAAAATTTCATAATCATTATTTACTTAGGATGTTATAGTTTTACTACATGGTGTTCCATGATATATATTCTAAGATAGATATCTTTGGTTCACATCATGGTTTTGGAAGGTTCTCTAAAATTCAGAAGATTCATATGTTAAATTAATTATAGTCTATCATCCTTTTAGTAGTGTAAAATCTAAACTGATGACTCATATTATGTAAGATATTTTATGAGATTTTGTGCAATATGTTGATTATTTGTGGGAGTATAATTTTTCATTGGTGGTTTTTCTATATAGTAAAATCATCCACAAATCAATCATGATTTTACCATTCGAATGCTTTGAAAAAATATCATTTCATTCTCCACTGTTTTGTTTATTGGGAGGTGAGTCAGTGCTAATTGCATCTAGTCTCATACTAGGGATATCTGAGAAGGTTTAATTGAATATGATATGGTTTTTACCACATATAGAATACATAAATTTTATGATTAATAACATAGATAACCTATATAGTATTTGGTGGTTAATTATTCTTTTCATTGGGTTTAACCAAGGATAGAGAAACAATATATTCATAATTTGGGTAAGCAAGCACCTTGGTTTTTTTTTTTGAGAATTTGAGATAGTGGAAAGGGTCCTTCTAATGGATAACTGATTAGATTTTTTAATTTTCTTCATTTCCATTCAGGATAATTTTTATGTTATATCAGTGAATATATCATCCTAAATCATCTCATATACTAGATTTTGATGTAATCCTTCTTTGTGTAGATGCATCATTTAAGCTGAATCTAATATAGATTTTAGGACATATTGATATATATCTATAGGGCATGACTATAAATCTTGTTTTAGTGTAGTAGAAGCATGTCAATGTTCATGAGGAGACCTGGGATAGAGACACTAATATGAATTTATAGTTCCAAACTTCTTCTCCACTAATCAATAGTAACTCATGGAGAAGATCATGGATTAGCTGATATATAGTGGTTAGGATTTAAGATTAAGTGTTTTTTTAGGTACATCTCCCTATATTTTTTAGTTGAATATCTTTTGTTAGGGGTTTTTATTTTCATTATACTGTTGTGCTCGATTTTATTTTGGGGATATAAATATTTTTCAATGGAAAATTACCTATTGATTTGAGATGTATGTTTGATTTAATTACTATAGTCCATGTTTTATCATGGAACATTCTTATGAGGGTAATCTACGGTATTGGAAAACATCAAATCTAGTTTTGGTTGTTTCTATGAAATCTATGATGCTCATTTTCTGTTGGATGACTTCAGGTCTTGATCATGTAACAAGACATGAATCTGTCACTAGGAAGGTGCTAAGAATACATTGAGGGCATGAAAGGATTACAGACTATGAAAACACTTCACATTATAAAATGGTTAGTTAGGATTATTTTAACACAAGGTTATATGCTTTCATTGTATCATATAAATCAATAATTTCACATTATGAATGTCTTTCACATCATGAATATCTCATGAATTTTTTTTTTAAATTATTTTTTTCATGAGATTTTTTTATCTATTGTTTATCTTTCTCTCCCAATCCCTTGGATGACTCTATGAAAGTTTTTAGAAACTCATTCCCATATGGATGTGTCATTCTAGCTGTTCATCTCTAAAGAGTTTCATTGAATTTATTCCCATATCTTCTACTATTCACTGTTATCATAGTGTGATCTTGTGACCTATTTTGAATCAGGTTTTTAATATGATGTTGTGTGATATTGGTTTTATTGGTGATATTCTTCGACTTTATTATTCATTGGCATTCATATATAAGAGTTTTTCTTTTATCACCATACAATGGTGGGTGGTCTAGATGAAATAGAATTTGTTATATTTATAATTTTTTTAATATACAAGTGCCATTCTAAGATTGTGTGGACACAATTTAACCTTATTTAATAGATTAATGGGTGATAGATATCATCCATTTGGACTACCCCTTTAATCACATTGGTTCGGATAGTGTTGCTACCCATTTTACAACTAACCATAGGGTAATACTACCACAAAATAGTAATAACGAACATTTTAATGTCTTAAAATGTGATTTATCATGACATTATTCTTCAGGTGGTTTATTATGATATACTCACCTTTGAAAATGTATTTCTTGTTTATTTATATTTCATGTGATAATCGATATAAATAGTTCAATTACACTGGTATTTTAATAGATTGTGAAATAATTTAATTAATAAATAGATAATTGAAAGGAAAATATTAATTGGCTGTGTAGACCATTGTGGCTTCTGGAAATATATTTTCATAATCTCATTATTATAACTACTGTGGTTTTGTTTTATGAAATTTATATATCATGGTCTTGTCATTATTATGTTGATATAATTATATAATTGAATTAGCCACGTTATATAAAAATTCTTATATAAAAAGATTATCTAACTTCTACAAAAATGATTACATGTTGGGTTTATCCTAGATATGATGAAATGATAATATAAAGGTCTCTTATTAGTTATTATAAAATATATATATATATATATATATATATATATATATTGGCCTGGTTATGTTGAAAAAATTATATAATGGGATTTTCTAATTTTTAATGTAATAATTATATAGCTTTGTCGTTGTTTTTTATTATGCAATTGATTATTCATTATCATTTTCATGGTTGTTTTATATTCTTAGAGATATTCTGGAATAATTTTGAAATAGGTTGATTGTTATATTGAATTAATTAATTGATTAATACTACCATTATCACATTATTTTATGCAGTTACAATCGTTCTATTTTTTTAGACATGGTGGTGTCATCCTACTGAGTTTTACTGACACCTTATTCAGTTCATAATTTGGTACATAATAATATTTCACTTAAAGAAGTTTGTATAAGTTAAAAGGACATTAGTATTGATCGTTTCTTGTAGAATGGGTTGGATTCTAGAAATACAAATTATGTGGGGTTCTTGAAGAGGTGTTTTGTTTTTTATTTTTCTAATTTTTACCTTTAATTTTATCATTGTAAATTCAATAACTTCATTTATGTAAATTTTTTCCTAATATTACATTGATAAATATTATATGGATATTAGGGTTTATCTTTTATCATCCAATTTTATGATTTTCAGTTACTTCTGATTGTATTTCTATTATATTTTTATGAATTATTTGTATTAAAATCACACTATGGGTTATAATCTCACAACAATGTTTTATATACCCATCTATATTTTTGTAGCCTCTAGTGTTTAGGGATTCAGGATTGAGGCCCAGTAACTAGGATTATTTGGCAGTGTGAGAATGATTCTGGTCTTGGTATTATAAAAATGTTCTTCCAAAAAACTAATTTTATATTAAAAAAAGTCATTAATAAATTCCTCTTGTTTTTTCAAAATGGTATATATTAATGATTTTTTTAAGAAACATGGAATAAAAGGATACCATTTAATGGAATTTGAATCAGTTATATATTAAATTAAATGTTCGTTGTGAAGAATCCATGACAACATAAATTTAAATTTAACAAGTTTTGATTTTAATTATTGATAGGTGTGCTGAGAAAATATAAAATCATTAGAAAATCATGACTATGTTGTGAACTTATTAACTTGAAATATATATGGAATTTTTTATATTACAAATCTATGATTTATAATAAATTATTATGAAATCCTGATAATTTGGTTTTAATGCCATTTTATATGTGAGATGTCAAAATATTATTAATTAAACATGTTTCATGTATTTAATATTTTTTGATTTTGTTGTAAATCATGAAAATGGGTTTTATTGAAATTAAGTCAAAATATTAATGTATTATTCATTGTGATAATTTATATAGAAATAATGAGAATGCCTAAGTAAACTTACTGAAATTCATGGCGTAAATATGTTTCCTCTTAAATTAAGTTTAATATTTTTTTTGAAATATTTGGAATTTATTATTTATGAACGGATTTTCACATATAATATTTTAGTTGATTTAATTGTTTCTATAGGATTTGTTAAAGGTGTTTCTATGTCTATTTTTTTATTATGTTTTTATGAATATAGCTGTGAAAGTGATTCATAGATACACATTCAACAACATGATCCATTCATCGATTAATTTTTTAGATGCTTTATAATTTTCATTGTACTGTTTGAGAGGTATCTATATCATTGGAGAGTGTTTTGATGATGTTTCATATTTATTTTCTTGTTCTGATAGTGTGTGTTTTGTGTTCCTTGTATAGTGAGAACCCTGAGAGTTATCTCGTGTAGGGGTTAAATCATTCCATAGTTTTTTATCACATATTCTCATATTAGTTATAAATTGAAGAGGATAATAATTTTTTGGAGGTATATGATGTTAGTGTTTATATTTTCAAAATCATTTTCCTAGACTTTTGGGTTTTATAGTCATTTTTTAGAGTTTTTTTTTTAAAAAATTTGTTTAATATGTCATTTTGAATTATAAGTGAAATTAAATGTCTTAGAAGTAATTTGAATATAAAAAAATATAAGGTTTTTAAAATAATATTATGTTATTTTTTTAATAAAAAATTGGTCAAATTGAAATCATTATAATCATTTTATAGTATAATTTATCTTTAAATAATATTATATGTATTAGAATTAATTATGATGTCATAGAAATGGTTTTGTTTCATGAAATAAAATTTTCAACTTTCCTTACATAAACACACCATCTATGTAATTGTATTATATGATTTCTAAAATAAATATAAAGGTAGATATTCTATAATCATTTTATAATTGTAAATCTCAAATTACAATAGAAATTAAATCGTAACAAAATTGATTTATTATGGTAATATTATGTTTTCAAACCTATTATAATGTCCAGTTGTGGTTTTATCTTCTTGTTTAAAGGTAGTTCATACCCCTTGTATGGCTAATCTCATATTTTACCTTTCACATAATTTGGTTCCTTTCTTGTGTAATATTAATCAAAATTACCTTTATTATGCATAAAACTATGGGACTTTCTCTTAAACATGAATAATCATCTACCCAATTCATTGAAATGCATTAAAGGTAAAAAAAAATTACATTAAAAAAATTACAAAATGTGTTTTATGGGTACATTTTTATCTGAACTTTCATATAATTCTTCCATATAATATCCTAAAAAATTTTTGGATAAAACACATGGGTGAATGATAAAAGATATGTGAAATAATTGGAAACAATATCAACAAAACAAAGATGTAAATCTAATAATTTAAATAAATGAACACAAGAATTAATGAAATATTTAAGGGAAATATTAATGATAACATTAGATATATATATATATATATATATATATTCTTTTTCATTCACATTAAATTAAATACATGACAATTATATTTTATTCTCCTATACCGCTACATTTATTTTAAAATGCCAAACCTCATATTCCTAGATTTTATTAAAATATCACGGAGTTATGATTTTTAGGGATGATGTATTCAGTAGGGATCAATTATATAAGTATTCATTATTATATGTGAATTTTCTTTTCTTTCTTCTATTTCCTCCATCCATGAGTTCTTCCTACTACTTTTTCCCAACTAGAACATATCCTTTCGAGTTTTTTAGTTTTCTTGGTAGAGTTCTATTCATAAGAATTGTGAATTAAACTATTGCGGGCTCAGGTTGTGTGATCCAATCTTTCCTCCCATTAGTTTGTTCAATGAATCATTCCGACAGAGAATTTATTGTCGGGGATATATAAATATATAATTTTATTTCTTTTGATATTGTGAACTAATCATTATTTAGATTCCAGTTGATAAGAAGTATGATCTAACCCTAATAATAATAATAATAATAGAGACATTTTATATGTTTTAATGTAATATTATCACATGTTTTGTTCTTATTTACTAATTTGGAATCATTAATTTTTAAAATAAAATTATAAAATAAGATATTTTTTAATGAATATTTTTATTAAATTAAATGAAATATTTTTACGTGTTCTTTTATGATTAATTCCAATGTATTAGAAAATGAATGAAATAAAATATTTGAAATATTAAATACATGTCTATTTAGATCATAATTGATAGTATACATTTAACAATGAATTTATAAAAAGTGATAATTAAGTATCTAAGATAATTATTATTATCATCTTATTATGTAATATCACTTGTTTGGGTATTTTATTATTATTATTTATATAAATTTTGGAAATGGAAATTTAAGATAATATATGTTGAATAATTAGTTATCATGCCTTTATAAATGATGAGAATAATCCTTGAGGGAGAAATAAGATAATAGCATTCTAATTGTTTTTATATTATTTCAAAATATTGACGCCGAATGTTATTGAATGTTAAGAACTATTTTATAATTCATTTACTCGTATAGTTCTTATAAAATAATTATCATTTTCTAAAGAATGTATATTATCCCTAAAGAATATACATATTATCATATGTAGCATTTTTATTTACTGATAATATAAAAATTAAATGATATTATATTTTATTTCATAGGAATAACGCATTTTGTGGAATAATTAATGATAATATGGAAATTATTCATGATAGAGAAAATTATAATATTGCATCACAACCAAAATATTATCTGATTAAATTAAATGTAGATAATTAAATGGAGTTAATGTGCTTAAAAATTTATGTGGATCATTACTTTTACAATTAAATATTATAGAAAATTGAAATCTCTTTTATTACATGTTACTAATTAAAAATATTTTTATATGGAGTTACACTATTATTTGGGATATTTAGATTAAATATCTTTTATGATGACTCGTAATATTTTCTAAATAGTTTGTTATTAATTTGGTTGTTATTTTTGAGGTTCTGTAGCATGATTTACATTCATATAAATTTGTAACATAATGTAAATCAATTTTATTAATTAGGTAAATGGATGAGGAATGAACATAATAGATAATTTTTATCATATTTATTGAATAAATATTTAATTATTTATGAACATTAAATTGATTATGGTTGTTAATATAAACATTTATAGGCTTCTTGATGGGGATAAATAATTAATAATAAACATTTTAATACAAGACTGAGTTAAAATGGTATTTAATTAATAACAAAATAGGTGACGATTGAAATCATTTCTTATTGTGGTGGAATTAAATGATTTGATGTTATGGCATCAGTGACTTTTTACTCTGAGAAAAATTAATTTTAAAATTAATTTTTTCCCTACAATATACAGTCAACATGTCATTGATTAAAAAAATTTGTTTTAATTATGAATAATTAATGAGATAGAAGAAAAATTATATATTCATGTTTTATAATACATTATAAAATGGGGTGGGATCTTAGGGAGAGAGTGATGATTGAGTCCAGTGATTTAGGGTATTGTTATAATATATGTAATGGTGTGGCACACTAGAACAAACTGGAATATTTTTGACTGGGTCATGTGTATTGATACTTACATCTTTCCTAATGCATTCTTGAAGGTCTGACTCTCATTTGTTATTTAAAAGTTTAGTTTACAATTATGTGAAGTAATTTTTTATACACACCTTGTCTGAATATTTCAAAGTGGTATCATGGGATGATTTCTTTTGTATATAAATTATTAGGAATTAATTTTTTTTTTAACAAATTAATGGGGTTGTTTTTTAATTATATATCAATATTTCATAAATTATAATACAATAATGAATAAAAAAATTCTATTTAAATGTTGGGTTGAATATTAAATAGTTAATCTTTGAAATGAAATATTAATAATATTATTAACTAGCATAATAATTAATTATTACTAAAAAAGTTTTATGTGTTCTTATTTGATATATATAACATAATATTGGAATCTATGGGTCATGTGTGAGGATAGAGGTAGATGATTCTATGACCATTTAGTTACCTTGTATGGTTCTTGTCGATATTATTTTTTATTTTTTATTTTATTTCCTTCCCCACACATATCAGTAAAGAAAATGGCGCATATATTTTTTGAGATTTTTCTCTCCAATATTATGGATAGTGACAAAATAAATTGATGACTTATTAGTATCCCCATATATCCCACTATATGTATATGAATAGTCATATCATGGGTTATAATAGAATATATTATAGAGTTTCTTCATTCTTTTTTATGATGGATTATAGTTTTATTATAAATTTATGTGTGGGAGTTAATGGATTTAGGTATAATGCATAATTGTATCTGGGCATGGTGATTTCACCACTCCATAGGTGGATGTCCATGGGATTTGGTGGACTGGGGTATAATGTATGTACACATGTTGATGTGTATTCAAATCATACACTTCGTTACTAATAATGATTATAAAGATGATATTTTATGGGTTTCTCTAGTAACACAATTCCATGTCATTCAAGATCATAACATGTAGGATTATTCATATGAGTGTGATAATACAATGTGTTCTATTGGTGGTGGATTAAAAAACCAAAAGAGATATTGATGTTGGGTACCTATATATATATATCACTTTTTATAGATTAATTCACATTTTTTCATTACATGGTGAGTTATTGATGTCCAGGATATGGAATCATATATTACTTTTACAAATGAAGAGTTAATTTAATTGTTTAATTCATTGGGTTTTATTATTTTTCATTCATATTTTTCATGAGAACTTTTAGGTAGGATCCAATATTTTATACATGAAATGATCATACTATATATATATAATTATTAATTTATTATCATATTGATGGTGAAATAGATTGGAATTTTCAGTTTGATGTGTTGTTCTTGATGTACTGTATCTTTGTTGTCATTGATGATGATTTATATTTTGTATTTTTTAATATATATCAAATATTTCTAATAAATTATAACATTTCGAATTAATTCATCATTCATTTATCTTATTTTTTGGGTTCCACTATCTTATTTTACCTTACTACTTATATCGTTAAAGTGGGTAATTTTTCCCATTTGTGTGATTAATATTCCCTTGATTCCATTCAAAAAATCTTGAAGTATTGATGGAAGGATTTATGGGGAAATTATCTCCCATCCTTTTTTAGCCTATGAGGGGAAACTTTTGATGGAGGGGCGTGTGAGACTAAAAAACATTAAATATAGTAAGATCATAAAATAACCCTGGAATAATAGGGAAAATATTCAATAACGCCTCAAAATAATTATAAAATTGAATATTTGGAAAATTATATAAATCCAAAAAACAACATCAAATAAATGAAATAAATAAACATGATTAAACAAACTTAATAATTCTAAAAACCCATTTAATAAAATTATAATATAATATAAAACCCTAAAAACACTATTTGACCATTTACACTCATGAGAACCCCCAGTTTTATATAGAAAGCACCCCTAATGAACCATTTATAACATTAATGAACGTGTTAATCCTCTATCACTAGTAACCACTAAAACCCCTAATACCCCTAATTAATATATGAAAAACTATAACACTACAAATAACCTAAATACTAGATAGTCATTGAAAATATTACCACTATAATAAACCTTAAATAACACTTAAAATATTCAAAAACATTATAAATTACATAAATCCTTAGAAAATAATATAACTCATAAAACCCATCCAAAACACAAGAATGAACAAAAAAAACCTTGAACACCCCATAAAAACCGATTATGCCTTTAAATACTCCAGGCTACATGGAATAACATATAAAATTTAATAAACCCTATAAACCCCTATAAAATAATAGAAACTCTTAGAAAAATAAAATAATCACTTAATAATTATAGACCCATGAAAAATCATAAAATCCCAAACCCCCTAGGAACATGGATAATCTCCATAAACATCCTTAAATACTCTAAAAGTCCAGAATTCCCATGAAAATGCATGAATAACAATAAAAAAGTAGTAGAAATATGAAAACCTTAAAACACATGTGAAATATTGTGAAAACCCATAGAAATTAACAAAAAAATTATAAAGCCCTATAAAACAGATAAAATCCTTAAAACTCTATAAATTTTTTTAAATATTTAGAAAACATTTAAAATTGTAAAAATCCATAGAAAAAATTTAAAATCAAATTAATTTAATTTTATATATCATCATTCCATATCATTTTCAATAAGGATGTATAATTTATCATCAGTTATAAATAAAATAACAATATATAAAATAGTAATGGATCTTAAATAGTGGTTATATACTAAATTTTGATATTCTTGGTTAATTTCTTGGCAGTTTTTTGTATGGTTCAAATAGATGATATCCATTATCTTCTTGTTTCATCAATATTAATAGACCTAAGGTGTTATTTGGATTGTTAGTAAAACATTATTTACTACTACTAATGAATCCTAAAAAATTATTACCATATTAGTATCTTATATTAACAATAATGTTTTATAAAAATGAATGATAAAAATTTATAATGTCACCCATTTACGTGGTTAAACATTCCTATATAAAAACATTCCATAATACATAGAAAAGTATGAATATAATGATTTTCTTATGAAATTTTCATTATTATAAAATTATTATATCATTTTATAGAATTTAATTAATATAATAATAAAAGTTAGAAGGAGGTGTAATATGATAAATAATGAAAATGACTATAATATGTTATTATATACAAAAATGATATCTCATCAGATCTATTAAACCTTCATAGATTTGAATTATTTAGTGAATACTAATTTATCATTAATGAGTAAAATGGTAAATATATTATAAATAAGGAAAATATAGGATTATTATTGGGATGAGTCCTTATTTAATAAATGGATTGGAAATGATATTAGATGGGCCCTTTTATACAAGATAATACAGGGAATGATTACAAATATCCATTTATTAGTCTTTAAATATGTTATTTTAGATGTTATGTGATTAAAAAATGGATTAATAATTGATATTTTTCATGAATTTCGTCATGCACATAGTTTGGTGACAACATTAATTATATTTTATGACAACCCACCATATTTTAATAATTTTAACTCGGTTTATCCCTTACTATGCAAGCATACTTTTTTCCTCATAAACAAATCATTATTTCTAAAATTTAAATTCAGATTATTAATAATTTGGGAAATGGGAATTCAAAATAATAAATTTATTTTATTAAATTTTGTTCCAAATTTAATTTAAAAAATTTACAAAAATTTTCATAATGAATAAAAATATATTTTTTAAAACAAATTTATAAGAATAAAAAATAATTTATTCTTCTACATTGGAAATTAAGAATTATTAAATAAATTTTAATTAATTGATTTAATTATATTAATATTATATTTATAAAAAATATGATTATTTCTTTTTGGTTAATATTAATTATGATTAAATACATGACATATATGAACAATTATATTAAATATCTCTCTTTTTATTATGAAATGATATTATTTTTATTTGACTAAATTTATTTAAAAATTTATTAACCATTCATTTAATTTTAAAAATTCATTTATATTAAAATTCATTTGTAATATTTTATATGTTTAATTAATTGAATCTTTTAAAATTTATAAATTTAATTCATAATTCAAAAATATAATTTCCATAAAATAATTGTTATTTTCATAATAAATTTAGTAATTTTTTTCTATCAACTCTATACTAGTAATTCTAAAAACTATTATTTTTAATTTAAATAAACTCAATATCTATATACCTATAAAAATGAACAAAAAATTATGAAATTAAATCCATTACATTTTATAAATTATATTCATTATAACATATCAAATTTACCATATCAATCATTAATTTTAATTTAAGAGTTTATAAAATTCATTCTCTATTCATGGTTTTTTTATCATTTTAGGTTCAATTCTTCAGATAGTGTTACTCAAGTATAATGATTATACATGAGAATTTGTAACTATAAAAAAATTATCCACTACGATTTATTATTTGACTTTATTTTATATACTTTTATGGGATGTAACCATATGTAGAATATAAAACAATGTTCGATATATATTTACCAACGCTATTTGGTTATATGAAAATAATGTATTTTTGTGTTTATTTGTGTCTTGTATGATTTATTTTACCCATTAGATAAATAATATTGAAATATTATAGAATAATTAATTATATTGAGTATATAATTATCGGAGAGTAAATCGGTTCTAAAACCGTGGATGCTAGATAAATAGGATTCATAAGATAGCTGATAAGTGATTATCACTGCATGTGATAGCAATGCAGGTTCCATCATTCATCTGTTTAGTTCTATGTTGGGAATTCAAGATATGAAATAATATTTCATAGGTAATAAAAATATTACTTCTTTAGAAAAAACTCATGTGATATTCCCCAACCACTAAAAATTGAAACACAACATATATCAGTCCAGTTTCATTAAAAATATTAGCAATTATTGTTTTATTATTTAGTTTTAATTCTCATATGTTATTACATGGAATATGTTATGATTGTTTAATTATCTTTTAATGTGACACAAACACTATTATATACGAAGACATTCTTTCATTTCAATCATGGTGATGTTGTTTTCCAGAAAATATTTTTATAGTAGAATTTAGACAACATTATGTTGATAAAATAATAATTAAAATTGACATAGGTAGATAAATGTTGATAAGGGTCTTTATATTTTTATATTGATGATAGTATATTAACAATGTATTCTAAATTAGTGATTTATACTGTGAAATATTATGATCATTTTTTGTGTTGTTTGTATTCCAATATGATGATCCAATTTGAATTCAATCCTATTCATGTTTATCATAAATTCTATATCACCCTTTTAATTATAACACACTAAAAATGGATAAACATTTAAAATTTATAAAAATTAATAATTAAATCCTTATGATCATTTTAGGTTTTATTTACAGTAATATCAATATCACACCAAATTATCTTATATGTTGTGAATGAATTAATGCCCTAAAAATCATGGGAATAAAATCATAGATTATAGAAAGAATTGAAAATATCTATCCAACCATTTACTAATTATTATGTACTATTTATATATGCTCTATCATTGTGTGGTATTATTTAAAATGATCACTAAGAATCAAAAATTAGGATGCTACCTCCAATGGTATTACATAGGCAACTAAAATACATACACGATAAATATGGTCTACTTAATCCTAAAAATTTACGGTGACAACCAATCCATAATGATACTTTAAATTCATAGAATAAGAGACCATTAGGTTTTCATGGTTGACCGTGTATCACAAAAAAATAGACATATCCAGTATATAATGTTTTTTTCTATGATGATTCTCTAGAACCTCAATTAATCCACCGTACCCTCCATACATTACTAATATAATACATTTATTTCATATTTATGATAATTGATCATTTCAATGTTAATTTTAAAATTATTAGGACATAAATCAATCATTATGATGATTTATAATCTAATAAAAACCATTAGATATATGTTTAATCACACAATGTAAATTTGTTTCAAATTATTGTAAGAACACTTCCCTTTCACATTCCATCGTATATGTATCTCATGTATATTGTAGAATGAAATTCAACAATATAACCAACATGTTATATGATCCCCATATATATCATAGGTAATTTTATTAATTGTTTTTATTCTATAAATGTTAACTATTAAATTTCATATCCAATAGTCTCTTACAACCATTTAAATTATATATGTACTTTTGAAAATAAATTACCATTATTCATCAATCTATCTACACTTTTTCAAATATAGTTTATGAAAATAGTTTAATTTTTTATTATAAAAAAATATCCAAAATATATACATTTTATAAGGATTAAATGTGTAACCCTACATACCATTATAGCATAAAATATAATATTAAATTACTAATTATTATCTTTAAACAAAGTGAATCCTCTAAAAGAATTTCAGTTCTACAAAATATATAAATAGTAATAGCATGATATAGTTCAAAAATATTCCTATATCTAGATAAAACTTCGCACCATAAGATGTATATTTTATATCATACATATACTTATACAATCCCAATTACATACACAATATGTAATAATTAGATATTTATTAGATTAATCTAGTATAGGAAAATTCATATATTTTACATTATTGAACAATAATAGTCCTAAGGAATAATTACACCACTTATAAATCAGTCTAGTATATAATATAAAAGATGTAACTTATCAAATAATTACCATGAATTTTTTTAATTAGTAAATTGAAGGACAATATTATTTTTCACAACATACATGATGAGAAATTATATCTTATATAAACTCGAAAAATTTAATGATCATTTGCATACGTCACCACCCCTTCATTAGCTAACCCAAAGAGTATGTATAGAAATTATATCAAAGCATTATGGTTAAAGGGATATTTATCTCATAAAACACATGTAATGGGTAATAATATTAATCATAAACCCTTGGTATATCAATTTTTTTATGAAATTACATTTGATATAATTTCATTGGAAAATCAAAATATTAATTCTATAACTATAATTTCATGAGACTATGTTTTCTCATTAATCAGAATTCAACTAAAAATAATCATTACATATCAATATAGGCTATAATATTACCGAATTATCATTCATTAAAATGAATTCTATCTCTTACATTAAAGTGATATTAACATTACACTATTCATGTAAAATATTTAGCACACATGAATGAATGATAATGTATTATTTCATTTATTAAAAAACCATGATACATTCACATTGACAACAAGCAATGCATATATACTCACATATATTTTATATATATATATAGACATTACAAGGCCATAATGTGTACAGTATATTAATATATTATTAAATGGATTTGATATGTTCACCACTATACCATGTTAATATATCATTAAATTTCTTTTCTCAGGAATCATTCAAATGTGTCAGTGTTTGTGAAGGATGTGTATAATCATTTTATGTGACCTAGGTTCTTTAAATATAGAAATATATCCATGTTTCATTGTAAATCATGATTTATCCTTAAATTTTAGGAATAAATCATTACTTTTGGATAAAATTACTAGTCCAAATAGCCATTAAAAATTTCTAATGTTTTATGTGGTCTACCACTATTATCTTGGCCACTACTGTGGATTTTTTTGAACTCTTCTGAATGTTAATTCATGTATTTATGAACCAAATGAGAACATATTGAGATATCAAAAAATATTTATTGATATTTAAACATGAATAAGTGTATCCTCTTATTATGATCTCATACTATCCCCTCATGAGAAAAAAGACATATCATCACTTTTTCACATGAACATAAGAATGTTCATTGTATTAACCCAGTGAATTTCAATAGGATTTGGAATGAGGGTTATTATTATTCCTAAATAATTAGATATCTTAATATAATCAAAAAACATGTTATAAATTTTATATAATATAATATATATATTAGTAATTTTATCCATGTTTCTCTTTTTTAAATCCTTAAAAAATATCGGGATTCATAATCCTTTTTTATGGAAAACTTGTAATTGTATTTTTAATGTGTTTCTCATGTTAATACTCTTTAGAAAATATCCACTATTAATGTATTTAAATAATTAAACAATCCCATCCTATATATGTAACATCCCAATATTTTAAAAGGAATTATTATGTCCAATATCAATCAAGATACGAAACATCGAGCATAAAAGAAGAAGAAAATATTTTTATATAAAAGGGGTTGTTATAATAAATCCATTAATTTGGATGGAATGAAACGTATTATAGAAATAATGAAAATTTTCATTTTCATTTTTTTTTCTAAATTTTTATTTAAATGTTTGTAAATAATGAGGAATTTGTTAGTAATTATATTTTTTTATTGCAAGAATACATTTTCATCAAAATATGGTTTCTCTTGTATTTTATAACTTGATATTATTATTTATTCTTCCATTTTTATGAAACTAATTTCATAAATTTAACATGATTTTTAGATAAAAATATAATTTTTTTATTGGAAAGTTATTTAAATTTTTTTTGAAAATATTGGGTTTTTAGTGAATAGATAAAATTCTAATTTTTAAAATATTATTTCATTTAAAAAAATTAAAATTTAAAAATCATGAATTTGTTTTTTTAATTTATTTTTTTGTAAATAAATTATTATTTATTTTTATTAAACGCTCATAAATTATTTTTATTCACTTTTATTCTAGATTTTAAAATGGTCTTTTTTCAATAAAAACAATGTTTTTATAAAAACCGTTTTATATAGTACCAAAATGTATTCCATTTTAATTGAAAACAATAACCCCTAATAAAGAATTTTTTATAAATATGAATATATAATGTATTAATAAATAATAAATCTGTTTTATATAGTGTTAATTATTATTCATCAATATAATATAAAAGCATATTTTTCATTAAAACTAAACACCCCAAAACCCCTTGTTTTTTTGTGTCTATATTTTTTTATTTTATATTTTCATATATTTAAATTGAATATTGTAAATAAGATTACATATTTATTGTAATACTTTCTTAATTAGGTAGTAGATTCATTATAATGTTTATAAATCAATAATTTAGATGGGTTAAAAAAAAGATTTACCATAGTATATGTAAAATAATTAAACTGGTTAATGTTAAAAGGTAAAAGATGAAAATACAAAAAATATATAACATTAAATTTATGATTGATGTGTTTCTAGACTATAACCATAATTTATAATTTTTATTATTAATCTAATTAATTTAAATTAAATCCACCCAAATTTTCTTGGCTTTATATGAAATACAATCATTATTAAATCCCATAAAACCACCCATCCTTAAGTACAAATACAACTTCCCAGCATCCCATATCTCTTGAAAATGAATAATTCTCATAAAATATAAAAAATTATATCCATCTCACTCTACGCATGCCCATTTTATTCTGGTATCACTGAAATATATTGAATTTCATTATTGGGGCTTTCAAAGAGGTGATATTCAAGATGTATCTTTATCAACACACCTCTATTAATTTCATATATTCCCATATGTTCTCCACATATCCTTAATCCATAATGTAATAATAACTCACATTTCATGATATATATTAGTATTTTATATTTATAATGGAATATTTTATATCCATTATTTTTATTATCTCATCTTTTTCAATGAAACGATACCATTCTGAAAATTCTTGTGGTTAACGCCTTTGTGGATAAGGATTTTTTTTTTCATTACCACCTTCATTGATGTTAATAAGAATATAATTATTATTAAATCATATTAAACTAGTTTATTATAACATCTTTACTATTTCTAAAATAATATATAGAAATAATATAAAATAAAACAACACTATATTGTGATGGTCATAAAAACATCCAAGTTAATGTAAATATTAATCATTAACATTTTATCAAACGAATCATCATCATTTTTGGAAAAAAATGTTATATGGGAATATAAATAATTTCAAAAGATAATTAATACCATTTAACTCTGATATTATATTATAATTTCTATTTTTCATGAAAATCCATAATCTTACACTAATGAACCGACCATGAAACCATAAATCAAATTTGATAGAAAGAATAAAAGTATTAAGAACTGATAGGTTGTAAGATGTAATAAAAAATAGATTATTGTATAAATTAACATATTTCTATAATAAAGTAATTAAAATATTTAAACCATTATAACTGTGTGGTTAATTTTTTTAATGAAGTCGGACCTAAGGTAATGTAATTCTTTTCCCAATTTCCATTTTGTGGGTTAAATATATAATAAATTTATTGTTCCATGCTAATATTATTTGTGAAATAAATAATTATTATATGATATTTTATTTACACTTTACTATTTGTATTTTTAATATATACTGATAATAAATTTTTATTATTAAATCTCAAATCAAGGATATGATAATTGTAGGGGATATTATTTTAAAACATCATTTAAATGTTCTTTTTACAAATTTTAGATGGAATGTATTCTAAATATATGGAATGAATTAAATTTACATCCTCCATGTATATTTAATAGTATAAAAATTGTATTATAATTTTATATAGTTATATTCAAAGAAAATTTCTTCTATAATACGTGATAAGTTATTCATAATCAGTGATTTTATAATGAAATTATCATTTTCTTCAGGGAGTGTTTTTAGGAATCATGATTTCAAATTTTGTAATTATCATATAGTAATTAAGATTTATTAATGTTATTTTTTTGTTATTATATTAAACAATGATCCATGGTTGTGTGGTAAACTATGTAAAATTGGTTATTTTATTAAAAAATTACAGATGCTTCCACGAAAAAAAAGGATGTGTTGTTACATTATAAACTCTAATTCATTGGATACTCTGAGGAAGCAGGTTAGAAATATTGGTTACTATATTTATATTAATGAAACATAAAATGATTTCCCATGTTACATAGTTATATATTATATAATTTCATTTGCGGTGTTCTAAAAATTGCTTGATTTCCAAAAAAATGTATGATATTGAGATTTATGAAAACTTTATTTATTTTCAGAAACATACTTATATTTTTATGTAAAATTTTTTATTTTTTTCAATGGTAAAATTCTATACTTATTTATCTCACTAGATGATATTTTATTTTTATCCCATTTTTGAAATGAATTTCATATGATTTAAGGTGGAATTGAGTCAATGATTTGATGAAGAAGAAAATTATGATGATTTTTCATGAAGATAAAAAATGTTTCATTTTTAAATAATATTTCAATGAAAAAATAAAAATTTAATATAAGTTTCCAGTTGTAATATATGGGTATATCATGTATTCTTATCATAGAATGATATATACCACTAAACATAAAAAATAGACAATGATATAATAATTTGCTTTCTATTTTAAAATCTCTTGAATTCATAAAGTTCAAGGAAATGTCCTTATAGTTCATATCAAAAAAAGTTTTAGAAAATATTAGAGATTAGGATGTTTTCTTATGTTTTTTTATTATGAGTTATTTACATCATGATGGGTTTAAATATTTAAGGATGATTTATTGTTGAATTTTTTAGACACCCATTTTTTCATTAAGATGATGGGTTTATAAGTGATTAATTAAATTTTAGAGATTATGTTTTTTAAGGTGATTGATTTTGGTATAAAGGATTTAATTTTGTATGTATTATAGACTTTATAAGGTTAAAATATTTAAAACATCCATTTTCATAATCACATTTAATCATTAAATAAACTTTTTAATGATGTTACTTTATAATGATTGAGGATCGTTTACGAAAATGTAATGAAATATTTCTTTCAAAACCATCAAATATTGTTCGGATTTTTTCATTATCAATATTATTCCAAAAGAATATATAAATGAATTTTAAATGTTTTTATTCTTTAAATCACATGAAAGAAACTGTTTTATTAATCTAACACATTTTATTTGGTCCAAAATTTGAATGGTTCATTGTTTATTTTTAATTTTATTTCAAAATACCAAGATTACCAACACTCTAGAAAATATAACATCCCCATATAACATAACATTTCATTTCAATAAATAAAGATATAATATAATATAAATGGAATCATAATGATTTTATTTAATGTGTGAGTTATTTTATTATATTTTATCTAAAGAACATTTTTGGGTTGATATTGATGATTCAGAAGTATTTCATTCAAATATTTGATTATAGGAATAAAGTATAAATTAATATGACGAGGAATAATGATTGGTGGTTTAATAAGGATGAAGGATGTGGTAGGTGTGTATGTATTTATTTTAAAAATTATTATATAGTAGTATTTAATAAATGTTATGGGATTCATGGAACAACTAAGTATTTTTATAAAGTATTTTTTTATAAATTTATAAATTTATGTCTGATGGTATTGATATATATGAAAAGTGTTAAAATTATGATAGTTTTAAATGACCATGTAACCATTAGTTTTTTATTTGAAAATAAATATTTGAGGAATAATTTCATTATTTATATTGGACCTATTTTTAAAGGTTTTTTTAGTTTTTTGGATTAGATAATCATATAATTTGATATAATTACATGTCGTTTCTTTTTGTGATAATAATTAAATATAGCAGATAAAATTTGAGTTTAATTATATTACAGTTGTTATTTAAGATTTTATTGAATTTTCTAGAGTTATATAAGGATTATAATAATATAATTCTAAAAAATGACATCTACTAGATCATCATGTGGCATCTAGCTGGACCGTAGGGATTCAACCCAAAACAAAAGGGAAAAAAGGGTGGAATGCCTACCACTATCCTATTGTATTGATAACCGTGGGATTTGAAATTGATTTCATGATTAATTGATCAATTTTATTTGGGATGAAATTCAAAATTTTATGAAACATATATGATTATGTTAAACATAATACAAAGTGATATTTGTTGATAAATAAAAGATGTATTATCCTTGAAAAGACTATATGATTTATAGGGATGGAGGTTATAAATGGAAACCATTATTTTACTATTGAGATTACATTTTAGCATGAGACATTAAGAGATATTGATATTAATTTTCCAGGAATGTTAAATTTGTCTTTTAATATTACGTGATCAATTCCTTTTGATATTTGGGTTCCAAATATTATTCTAGAGTATTTTTAGGAATTATAAGGGTAATTATTTTTTGAATGATATTTGTTGAAGTTTTGGTATTACTCATTAAATGTGGATAATTAAGTGTTTTTTATATAAAGGTTTATATAGATTGGATTAAAAAAAGTATCTTGTATACTAAATTTTGGTTAATTTTAATTTATAATGACAAGAGGATTATATAATTATGGTTTTCTAGATTTTTTTTAACCCATAAAAGTTTATTCTGACACTTTAGAAATGAAAAAAATTATATTTAATATTAATAATTTGTACAAATGATGATGAATAAATAATAATTTTCATATAAGTATATTTCTATTTGTTATTAGACTATGAATTAAATGATTTCAAAAACTCTATATAATTTTTTTTAAATAAAAACATTATTGTTAATTTTCATTATCAATTAATGAATGGTCATTTTTTGTCACTATAATTTTACAATATTGTGATGGATAACATTAAAATGGCTATGATATATATCACTAACCAACAGAAAAAGATAGATAGATATTTCATCCCTGCATATATTTCCTGATTCCACTAATCAGAATCAATTTTTTTTTTTGCAAACTATGAATTTTCTTTTCCTTCATTCATATAATAAGATTAATTGATCATTTTTGTTATATGGTATTTCTAATATTATATTTTGGAAAATCAAGTCCAAAATTTTCATCCAAATTTCAAATTACATGGACATAATTTATTAAATGGGGAAGAATTTCAGATTCCAACATTTTAAATGGGACGACTATATATAATAGCATACAAGAAAAGTAACACCAAGATTAATCAAACAACATATTCTTATTACTTAAATGGGATTGTTATAACCTAGAAATTATTTTTTGGTAATGAAGTGTATTAAGGATATTATAATATATATTTAATGGTTATTCTCACATATAAATTATTATTTAATTTTTTTTTAATATCAATCAAATTTTTTTGTAAGTTTATTTTACTCTTCAAAAATAAAATTTTGTCATAATGCAGGTTTTCTTTTATATTAGGAGTGAATATTATAATTAATTTATATAAATAAAAAAAATTAAGATAAAAAAAATGAGTTAATTTTTGAAATAAGAATATTATTTTTCCCTTTTAATGATTTTTTTAGTTTTCTGAAATTATTTGTCTTTTAGTGAATATATAAACAATAGATTTTTCGAAAAATATAATTACTTTTAAAAAAATTAAAAAATATAAGATTACAATTATGTATGTTATTTTATTTAAACTAAGATAAATGTTACTCAATTATATTTTATCCACTGAAATTATTTTGATACAAATATATATTATATTTTTGAATAGTTTTTTTAGAATATAAAAAATTTATATTTTTCTGTAAATTTCATTAAAGTACATGATTTTTATCATTTATAAAATGTTAAAATAATTCATAAAAAGGATTAATTAAATTTAATTTATTGATTATTTATCATTAAATATTAATTCAGTTTCACATAATGATAATTATAAAATATAGATTTAATATACAATCATTTTTTTCATGAAATATAATTTTCTTCAAAACCTTCTTTTTCATTACACTTGTGGGTTTCTTAAATATAATATTTCTAATTATGTGAATTAATTTTTCCAAAATAGGGTCAATTATTTGAATCAGAATATCATAACGTTATTTTAGGACAATTTACAATTTTATTCTTATATAATTAACCCTAGGAAAAATTATTTACAACAATATAGGTAAAATAATGAAATGAGTTGTTTTTAAAATATAAAATCTTGAAATATGTAAATAAATAAAACATGAAGTGGGTGTTTTAATTTTTAACTATATTATATATTTAATAAATTTATTATTAATATTATTAATTGGTATTATTTAAACCCAAATTTGGTTGAATTTTAATATAAAATAATCACTATTTCATCACTTAAAACATCTCATTCCCATGTATAAATACCACTCTTTATAACCCCTATATTTCTTGTAGGGCTTGAAGATATTAATATAATTTCAAAAACATCTTAGCCTAACTCTATCAATATTTTATTAATTTTTTCACCAAATGTCCAAATTCTTGTAACATCATTGGTCTTTTACGGAGGTGGTATTAAATGGGTAACTTTCTCAAACCTCATCTCTTAATTTATTTCATCCTTCTATCATATCCTGATATATATAATCTATAATAGAATAGATAATCTAGTATCATTTATATAAATTAAATTTATCATTATAATATATTATATTATATCTATCCATTTTACCATCTATGCTTGTTCAATCAAATGATATAGTTTTCCAAATGTTCATGGTTAACTGTTTATGTTGATAATGATTTTTTTTATTTTCCATCACATCCTTCTAATTATGTTCATAAAATTATTATTATTGTTATATATGATTTTAATAAGTTTAATATGACAGATTTAATGTTCCAAAAATAAATATAGGAATAATATAAAAACCGAATCTTGTTCTGAATGGTTATAGAAACCCCTAAAATAATCTAAACATTTAACATGACCATTTTATCCAATGTATCATTCTTTTGTATGAAAAAACATTATATATATATAAATTTATACATATATGAGGGAATTGATAATATTTATTTCCTCGTATAATGTATTATTTATATTCGACAAGAAAAAACCCTATTATACACAAATGAACCAACCATGAAAAAATGAAACAAACACCATAGAAACAATGAAAATAATGAATAATTTTATTTAAAATAATGGTAATATGTCATAAAATGATCTTATAAGGAACTATAAATATAAATATTGTTCTATAAAAAGTTTAAAACATAATATAACCCATTTTCAATAGGATTGAACACATTTCACAGAAGTCATTCCTGAGGAAAGGGAAATCATAACCCAATTTTAATCCATTGAGTTAAAATTATACTACATTGATAATATCATTATAAGATATTGTAAGAGACTAAATTTTATTATCACATGTTTTATTTCATATTTTTTATATATATTTATATTGAAACGTGTCATATATTTTTTTGATTAAGGCTTATAACAATGATTTGATATATTTATGGTAATTTACATGAAAACAAATTCCTATTAATGTTTTTTTACAAAATTCAAATGTATTTGTATTTATATATATTGTGTGAAAATAATTTCCTAATATAAAATTCATTCAATATTTATATAATTACACTAAATGTTTATATGGTTAAATTCAATGAAATTTTTTTGTTATATGTGTGAAATTCATCTAAATGACTGATTTCAACATGAAAACCTTATATATATTTTTTATTTTCATTCATATGAGTTTTCATTAATGTAAATTTATTTTCAAATGTTATTATAATGATCATTTTGAAAACATGGAACATTTTTTTTTAAAATGTATGTTATCAAGAAAATGTTTTATAGGGTTTCACTCGACTGATTCATTTTTTAATTGTATGTCCCATACTGTGATTTTATACTCATCTCCCATTATAAAAATGTTTTCATAGTATTTCATGGGTAATAGTGATAATTAGGACGTCGAGAGGAAATTTTATGATATTTTTCACGAAGAGAAAAAATAGATAATGAATATATGTTTCCACGTGTAATTTTTAGTCTTATCATACTTTATTTATTACTAATTATCGAAACTATAAAACTAAATTACCATCACTATTATAATAATGTAAATTATTGTTTAAAAGCAATATAATATATAGTGTTTATGGTTGGGTATTTACAATATACCCCTATATATCTTTGTAATTTGTTTTAACAATGACTTTCATTAAGAAGCACAATTAAAACCCTATATTTATAAAATTACGGGTTAGGATATCATTTGGATATGTAGTCTATTATCCACACACACTATAGAAAATTGGACAATTCTCCCACTATCCCATATAAATAAAAAGGAGTCATATATGTTATTTATGGAACAATAATAACTGAATGCATTATGAATATATATATTCTATATTCAAGAATATTTGTTCTATCCATAAATGTTTTTTTAGAAATTGTAATCATTAAAAACAATGTTTAGAACACCAAAAGAAATATTTAATTTCATTAAAACATATTTTAATGTATTCCTAATAAAAAAGTATTTCATATTCTTTGAAATATCATTTTATTATAATGATATACATTGAAAAGATGTTTTAGAAATGATATTATTATCAAAAATAGTGAAATTGTTCCTTCTTATAAATTATAATAATCGTATTTATGACATTATTTAGTAAATATTTTTTATTGGATATCACACTATAATACTTGATATATTGATTATGGAAAGCCAACTTACACCCTATATGATTATCTTATTTAATTTAATATAATAATTACTAAACATGGATAGTGTATATAGAATCCACATATTTTCTCTATCATATAAAAATTTCCTATAAACAGAATACACAATAACCTATAAAAATATAGTAGTTTAATCATCTATCAAGATTACTATATCATCATTTACAATAATAAATTCATTTCTATAAGGAAGCTAATGAGCTAGGGCTGTTATTTGAGTTTTTTTTCAATATTATTCAACAAATTTTCTATAACCCCTTATTGTAACATCCCAGTTAAATAAAGAATATGAAATTTTCATATTTATTAATATTTGTAAATAAAATATTAATATTACTTTAAAGTGGATGCTATGTTCGATGGCGTACCCAATACGCAACAATGAGTTTCTTTGAAATCTTACGTTGAACACTAATAATATAATAATATTATTTTAAATGCTAGGTAACGCCTAGACATTTTAATGGAATGAATGAACATAACTAACTACAAAAATGATTATATATGTTTGTTAAATATTTTAACAATTACTCAATAAATTACATAGGCTTGAAATGAAAATGAATCCAATTTTAAGAATAAATATTCTAATATTCTTTAAAAGGTTGATTAACCACCTTTTGATGGAAAACCATTTTTAAAAATACTTTTTATCAATTTTAAATTTAATATTTGACAATATAAAAATCCTTTTTTATAATCGGGACATCAAAATTTACTTTGTGTAAATTTTTTGTATTTTTTTGATAATGTTCATTTTTTAATGAGTAGTGAAAATGTTGTATTTAAATACAAAATAAACTTTTAATATAATTTATTTATATGGTTATATTATCTTTTTAATTGGATTTAATGCGTAGTTAAAATATATTTTTACCATTTAATACAATGGTGTTCATTTGAATTAATTTCACTTTAAAAATGGACAGAAACAAGTGGCAATCTTTTGATAGACATTGTTTCTTAAAAACACGCTATTTGTTTTAACAACAGTAATTAATTATAAAATTAATTAATCAAACATCTATGTATTTTATTTGTTAAAATGGATATCATTTTTTAATTTGGAATATCAAATATATCTTTGGGTGAATATTTGGTATTTTTCTGATAATGTTCATTTTTTAATGAATAGTCAAAAATACAGCATTTTAATTCAAAACTGGATTTTCATTAAATTTATTTATATATTTATATTGTAAATTTAATTAGTTTTAATATGTAATTTAATTATATTTTTATCATTTAATACAATTTTGGTCATTGGATGTAATTTTACTTTTAAATTGGATGTAAAAAACAAATTATTCTTTTGATTGATTTTACATCATAAAACCTCGTCTTTGGTTTTGACAACGAGAATTATTTTTAAATTAATTACTGAAATTTTTGTGTTTGAAATTTGTTAAAATGGATTCTATATTTGGAATCATAATGTCCAAATTATTTAATTTGTAATATTTTGTTTTTGAACATTATGAATTCTAACGACGACAATTATCATTAATTATCATCATTAATTAGTAATCGAGTAGTTAAGGGTAATAAAATAGTATCATAATAATATAAAATGACCCCAAATGTGTCAAAATCCACTTTTTTGAGTCATGGAGGACCAAGAGATGATTTTTAATAAACTTGGAGGCCCATGGTGTCACATGGGTGTGATAGTGACATTTATGATATTATTTTAAAAAAAGAATAGAAATATAACAAAGGTTTGTGTGTCCTAAGTAAAACACATTTAGTTTTGTTTAAATAAATGATATATTAGACTATAAATAGACATTGGAATGATAAAATGATTTCCAACATCATGGTATTTTTTTATAATTTTTAGACCTTTTATAAATAAATTTATTTATCTCTAAAAATTCATCCATGATATTATTGGAAAGTAATTATTTGTTTTCTAAATTTAATATCTAATGTTTTATTATACTTTTAATATAAATTATGTACTGTGATTTTTTATTTCTAATAGACACATCAATTCTTTCATTTATACAATCTTTTTTCTTTATGCATATATTAATTTTATAGATGTCCATATACATGAATTATTAATTTATTAAGGTAATATATTCCTGTTATTATTCATTAAAAAATTATGTTTCAATGTTAACCATATATGACTTTTTGAATATATTATACCTTTATATATTTTTGATGTTAAATGATTCTTCCACCGTCATAAGAATCATTCTTTATGAAGCATCCATTCCTTATATTTAATGGGGTTTACAAATGACTTTTTTTATAATGGTATTTAAAAAAAATTAAATATTAATATATTTTGCAAAATGATATTATTTATTTTATAAATAATTTTATGATTATAAATTTTAATTTCTTGAAATATATTTGTAGAAAATATTCTATTATTATTTTTATATATTTTCAATAATTACTTTTGAAATAATATTTCTATAAAAAAATTGCTTTTTAAAACCTGTTTATATATTTCAAGGAATATTTATAAAATGTTTTATCACGATTAATTTTTGTTAGTTTAAATAAATTTTTAATAATTTTTAATCATTTGAAAAAATATATATCTCTTAATTTTTAAAATGTTTTATATATTAAACATAAATGGGTGTATTTCAACTATTCCAAAATCATTCAATCTTTTTTATGATTAACTAGACATATATTATTACACTATCATCTGGTTTCTTTCTGTGGATTTATTATTAAATATATTATTTACTTTTACATCAATGTAATTACTTTTCCACGGGGTAATTAATAAATGGTTAAAATAAGAAGGTCTTCGTGATCTCTTAAAAAACCTATGAATTATTTTAATTATGTGTGGGTTGTTTGAAAAATTAATTACCTCTTATTTTAATTTTTTAAGTATTTTTTCTAGTGAGATCATAATTGGAATTGGGTATTTTTTTCTCACTTTATTATAAAAATCAAGAATTATTTCTTACTCTAAAATGTTATGGGAATTTGGAATTAATGCATCCAATTTAATGCAATGTGGATTAAGAAGTAATTAGAACACCCTTATATTATGGGAATCATGATTTAATTATTTATCTACTATGATATAGGAATTTATTTGTAATTTTTCCCCACTATATAATGTGAATTGGTAAGTAATTTATTGTCTACTATGTCATAGGAATTAGCAAGTAACGTCTTCACCATTTTGTTATAAGAACATGATAGTTATTCTTACTTCACTATATTTTGGAAATTAGTAAGTGATGTCATCTCTACTATATTATGTTAAATAGTTTGTGATTCATGGTCCAAAATTTTATAATTAATCCTCTATTGTTCTTTCTCTAATCATACTTTTTCATGACACTCTTGCTATAATGTCTTCTGTAACTCAATATTATTAGATACATATTTATTAATTTATTATTGTTTATGAATGTTTATATGCGTCATATTATCTAATGTAATGTTCATGGACCTTGACTGTTTTATCATATCCACTTTCTCAGCATATGCTCACCTATGATAATCAATTGGTATCACTTCTGATAACCCATATTGAGAACTCAAACACAGTTATTTATTAATATATCAATCCAATGATAATAAAAATGAGTTTGATGTATGAGATGTATTTATTAAAGTGTATTATGGTTAGATTAAGAAGAAAATTTCAATTGTGTTTTAAAATAATTTTTTTATACATAAAATCGGTAAACATTATCACCCTAAAGGTTCACAAGAATATGTGAGACTATTTTGATAGAAAATGTTAAATTGAATTATATATAATTTTATATTTTTTCAAAATTCTATTTAATGTAAATTATATTTGAATAATTCTTTCTATTACCTTATCATTTTGTTCAGGTTATGGGAATCTCAATGCCTTTCAATTTGATGAATCAGAACTTGAGGAGAAAAATTGCTCTCTAGAATTCATCATTCCACTAACCAGCCACCCTTATTTTCATTAGTATTTTTATGGGTAGAAATTTAGTTCTATGATTGGAGATGATACACTAGATGCGAGAAATATAATCTAAGATTCCTCAAAATTACATGATTTTTTGGGTTGAAATAATATTTAAAAAATTTCTAGTTATATCTATATTGATATTGATGTTCGGATGGCACAACATCTATTAGAGAAACATTCATAATGTTTCTCAATTTTTCACTTCATGTGGCTCTTTTTTATTTTTTTCGTTATAAGATTATCAAAAATGGATTTAGGGGGAAAAAGATGTTAAACAGATATTGAAATTTGAAATACATGTCATCATTATATAACTCTATGGTCGAAACTCTCATGTATTTAATGATGTGAGTAAGATATAATTAATATTTTATTCCATAAATTTTTTTAAAAATGGAATTTCGTTATAGTAATTCCAAGGGGAAATCCAAAAAAATATTACCCTAAAATTACTATAATGCTCATAATTTAGAGGAATCCAAATATTATTATAACAAAAATACCCATATATGAATAGATGGTATTAAATATATTTTTTTCATCAATAATTATTTCATTGATCAATATCGGGAATACATCTTTCATGAAATTTATTTTGAGGACCCTGAAGTCAATATATACATACAGATATCTAGCCAATTTTCTTCTTGAGAAGAAGGATATTTTTAGATCACATTAGAAACAATATTCCAAAGATGAATTTGGATTTGATTAGATTGAAAAAAAATCATATACATTAGATGTTTGATTTTGATTTATTCTCCTTGGTACATACATATATCAACACTATTCATTTGTAAATCTTAGGTGGTGGGTGGCCATTGAAGATTAAATATTTTTATATTATTTTATTTCCATATGAATGGATTTGTTTACATTTTATAAGTTAAATATACACATTAATATTCTCTATTTCATTAGTTGTATGGATGATAATGGTTCATGAATTATCAATGGTATTGATATTCACCAATCTAAGCTCATTGTTGTTGGTTGATTTTCATTACTCATATATTGGATGAGCATCTATATGGTCAAATTAGTCCTCTTTAACAATAAATTATTTTTTGAAATGAAGCTAAAGAGCTAGATTTATATCTGAAATATGTGGGGGGGGATATATTCTTCTTGAGTAAATGATGAGAAACATCCTTGGGTTGTGAGGGTACTATTGAAATTGTATTAACATTAGATGTATTATAGATATATTATCCTATATCTTTACATTCATTAAGGCTAATAGAGATACCAACATCATGAGGTTTAGAAGATGGTATGAATGTATCTCTAATTCAAATAGTTTATATGGTGGTATCTGTTGATCATGATTATTATTAACATATCTTGTTTTATATCAAATGAAAAGAGAGATAATTTGTTATAGAGGAATATCAATTTGTGATGATGTTTTCTATAGATGAATAATTTTCATTGTTAATCTCACTAAACTTAACTCAAATGGCTCTCACCTCCTTGATTGGGGAAAGTATACTCTTTAAAACCATGAAGCGCGTTGAAGCTATGATTGTTTTTTTGGTAACACTGACGGAAAGTATATAATCCCAACTATGTATGATCCAGAGGATTATAGGGGAATATCCCAAATCATTGGATATAATGACCTATATTTCCCTTCCATACAACGTCAAATTTTCATTACCACTTATATAAAAATTCCATGGTATAATTTGATTCAAATGATTCAAAGGGGAACAATCTCCACATTTTACTCTAAAATTTTCATTAATATGATACTTTTAGAATTAATGGATGACAATGAAACCGAAATGTTCATGTCGAGACATGGTTTTCCCTATATGACACTAAATGAAATTAATGTCTAAATAAAAATTACATACAGTTATATATGTGATCTAATAATTGTTATTTTACTTTGATACTACTAAGATGATTTGGTATTCTTTGGTCACACCCTTTAATTATCAAATTCATGGGAGATAATTTATAATCACAATAACATATGGACCATTTAGACTATAATTGGTTATTTTTAATAAAAAATCCCTTAAAAATTAAAAATAAATGAATTTCATTATTATTGATTCTTATTAAGATATAATAGGGTCTGATGTTCTGCTAGATAGTGGCCTCTAGATCATGATTTTTGAATAATATAGTAATGTAGAATTAAAATATAGAAGTCTTCACATGATTCACCTCACTCCTGGAATCATTTTCCATGAATTATAATGGGCTCAAACGTAACTCAATAAGTGACTACTTTCACTCTTTTGATATTTTAGTTTTACACTAAAGTGTGATTATGGTTTTGATGATAGTCATATGTTTATATGGTTTTTGTGAAAGAATAGAACTTGAAGGCATGTTCTTCAATAAAGGGTTAGTTTGAGCTGGTCAAGACTCATTCATGTGCTGATCAGACAATTGTACACTTTCGAAATTATATTTTAAAAAAAATCATTTGAATGATTCTATGAGTATTGAATATTATATTGGTTGTATGTTATCTCTCACTGAATATACTTACCTAAAATCATAGCTATATATATGGAATTGGTTTTTAAGTTTTATATATTTTGAGATCTTCCATAACCATGTCATCCTCAATCCCCATAGTTTTTTTGGGCCCATTCTCTATCTCTCTGATGATAGGTGGTGAACTCAGGTTCTTATAAATATTATTTTTCACAAAGGGTGTATTATTGATGAATTGGTTTGATTGACTTAAAATGGTAATCATTATTTTATTGTGTCTCTAAATTATAGAGTGGTGATCATGCTTCAAATGATGGGAGATGAAAACCCATGAGTGTTTGGATTGTTATTAGATTCAATCCATTCATGTATTATGGTATCCAATTCTCTTTTATCTAATTAAACATTTCTCTAGATGGTTGAGTAATGGGTGTACCTTTGGTTAATTAAATCAGAATTAGGGACATAATTGACTAACTGAGTTTTGGTTGGAGGATTTAATGTGTGTGATTGTCATACTTTTGGTCCATATAATCATTGAACGTTTATTCATCCATGGTTCGGACATACTACTGGTCATATTATTCCTATGAAATAGGTGTGTAAGTAAAAGAACAATGTGTTGGAGAGTTTAGTTGCATTCAAAATCCATAATTTATAATTTTTTAGATAATTTAACTAAATGAGAATAATATACGAATGTGGTGGCCCATTATATGATGGAATGTGAAAGAAACTGGAACATCACTGAGGAAAACTTCTTCACATTTCCTAGACATATGAGAAGTGAATATTTTCAATTTTCATAACTAAAGTGCTTGGAAACTAACCATTTTGTAAATACTAGATTTCTTTCATTCATTTATCATACTGTGAGTGGACTTTATTCTCTATATAAATAACTTTTATATTAGACTATGCGAGTTTAATGTTAATGGAGTAGGTAAAATATCTCTATATCGAAATGAAGTCTTCGACCATATCATAAAAATAAATCTTTAAATTAATAAGGATGATGAATTTTTTATTCTAAAACCTATAGATGAATTAATAAAGGAAATGACAATAAAAAACTTCTTATCCAAGGATGGGCCTAAATTCAAAACTATTTTGGTCGAAGAAGGTTTCACCTCAGTGATAACTATAATTTTAGTTTTATTTTCTCATTATTATATATTGTTTCCATCACAAGGCCACACTAAGACACACATTTCTCAAATTACACTCTAGGTCTCCTATTGTATTAAATATTTGAATTTTTTGATTTATAAATTTGGGTTTAGGAGGACTGGATCCCATCCACATGGGGTATTGTTTTCAATGGTCTTCAATAGGATGATTCAAACATCTATGGATTCCATTTATACATTCATATACATTATATATGACAAAATCTCTACATGAAATATTTTCTCATTCTTACATAAAAATGTGTAAACGGAGATGATTTATGTGGCTACCCAATATATAATTATTTTGGAATCCCTATTCGAGTTAGAACTATGTAAATTTATTTAAAATTGTGTATTTTTTTACAGTGGAAGAAGCTACTTGCCTTATTTCATCACTGACATCACATAAACAAAATTTTGAAATCCTGATCCAATAATATGAAAAACCCTATTATTTTGGGATGACTATTATATTATTATTGAGTGTGATGGGAAATATTATCGTCTTTAGAAATATTTTAATCAAATGGAATATATCCAGAGATTAATTCAAGAATTTGTTGATTCAAATCACCTATCTCAACCTCTTATTATACATTTTTATAATCATTGATAAATTCATTTACCTTTTTGGGTAGAGGGTCAGATATACCAACAAAACCCAATTTATCCTAAGATGAATCACATTTTGGAACTGTAAATAAATCAATTGTAGCCTCTATGTTCTTTTTTTCATCAAATTCCATATTTTCGAACATTTTCTTGTGTTTCAGTGTAAACTAAATCATGGGAAAACATTTCATTCTGTTTTCACCTAATGATTGTCTCTCAACCTACATGCCCTTATATAATAGAATATATGAAATTTATTTTTTCATATCATGTAGAAAGATTCATTTCATTATCAAGTAATTAATAGGGTGGATCTTCACTCCATATTCCTACTTCAAATGGAACATCAGTGTAGTCCATTGCGTCCCCTTTCTGAGTAAAAATCATTATTATATTTTGGGTTGTTAAAATATTTTGGTAGATGATAATAAGAATAACACATCCCTACTATTATTAATTCTGAAGAAAAATGAAAATACAATTTGGTAGCTCGTGAAAGGTTGGAATATATTCTATCTCAGTATAATGGAATCTATCAATATATTATGGTAGTGACAGTCGGATAAGAATAAGTTTTTATATGAGTCCAAGAATCTCATTATTGTTCTCAAAAAATGAAATGGGTGTCATCCTAAAATACATTTATCTAATATGGAAAGAAAACTTCCTAAGGAAATCATGAAAAATGAGATCTTACAAAAGGTCGGAAAAAACCAATGAGTTGGATCATATCAAAAAATGGATATATGTTTATGTTTTTGGGTCCCTAAAACAACTATTTATAGTGATTTGAGAGAATACAAACTCATCCTCAAGAATGTAAGAGTATCTGTGTATATGTAATTTCTCCTCATGATACTCATATTTTCTATTTGTTAGGTCCTTACCAAATGATATTTCATAAATTCCCTATAAAAGGAAAAATAATCATTTATTTTTATAACAATTCCCTTGATTACAGTAATGAAATATATTATTATAATGAGAACATAAATAAGTAATATGTTTTTGTGATTTCATTTTCAAATATTAGTTTCTAAAATGATACTTCTCATGTAATAATAGTCTATTGTAAACATGATGGTTCTCCCCATAGTGGTAATTCATCATAATAATATTGTACCCCATTATTTATTCTTCATTAATACTGCCTTCATATTAAACAACTCTTGACTGATCATGGTCATTTACAACCACATTCTCAAATCATATCTATGAATTATAATCTTCATCAACAGATGGTTTGGGGAGATGAATATAGTTTAAACCTCCATCTCCTAATACATTTTCAAGATTAATCAAGGTATTTATAGAAATTCCCCCAAATTATGACAAATAACATAGAATAAAACCAATGTTTTTAGATTAGGTTAATTGATTGTCCACTATAGATGATGTTGATGGTATGGACATGTGTAATTTATAGGTCATAGATAATATCTGGATCGTGTTTTGGCTCATTTATACTCCCCAATATGTTATCCAAGTTTCTTTAAATGATGAGTGTATAGAGTTATTTTTCTAGAACTTGTGGGAATCCCCAAATAGCTTATGCAAAAACCTATGTCTTATTATAAGTATCTGAAAAAAATCTAAAAAATTAATATGTTATGTTTTTTTATTTTATTTTTTAATTTTTTGTAGCTAGAAATATGAGGTGGGGTAAACACTCTAAGAAACTATATAATTATTTTCTCATTATCCTGAAGGAACATCACGCGTTATCACATAATTATCCATAAAATAAATATATATTTGTATAATGATAATAGAAATTATTTCAATTTACCATATCCCATTGTCATTAGTGTATCTCATTGAGGGAAATCTGGCGAATTTATTGTTGTATGTGATTTTTCTAGTCAAAGCACTATATATTCTTCATTATACATCCTACGACATACAACTACCTATAAGGATCAAAATTATTATGACCATAGGAATCACACCTAAGAAAAAATCCTAGGAAAATCCTATAAAAAATTTTCATATAGAAATATCCATTTCATTATCAACTAATTAATAGGGTGGATCTTCATTCCATGTGCCCGCTTCAAAAGACATATTAGTGTACTCCATTAGGACTCCTTTCTGAGCCATCCATTTTAGCTTATGGCCTGTGTGGGGCTTATTATTATTTATTAGATATTCCCCTTGTGGTGATACATGGATGGTAATATAGATAGAATCCCTATCACTCTCTACAAAGTGTGGCCTGACTGATTTGAATGATTCTAGCAATGGTGTGAATAGTATAGGTAATGGGTACCAGTGGTTAGACCCCATCATAGAAAATAATAATTTCCCTATTGGTGGGGTTATTGTTTCCACATCCATGATGATATAAGGTTACACAATACGTTCACTACTATTGATATATGTTATTGAGGATTTGATGACACTTAAGGTTGTGGTGGATGTAAATATTTCCAAAATAATATTGGACATGGACTCTTTTTAATGGATACAATATACACTGCCAATGAAGTAATAAAAACTTAGTATTCTTTCACACTTGTGTGATTCATTTTTAATAAATGTACATAGTTTAATATTATAATCACTAGTTTTTTCCTACTATTATGAAATTTATCTTTCACAATAGAGATACCCATGTTATTTTTTAGAGGCATAACATAAGAGTTTGTCTAAGGTGAAATTACTTTGGTTACACAAATATGATCCTTATGGTTAGTTGTATATTTTAAGATGGATAAATAATAATATATAGTATTTTTACCAGAAATCTCCCATATAGTAATAAATTTGTCGAATTCCCTCTTTGAGGTGAACTAATGACAATGTGATAGGGTAAATTGAAATATTTTGTATTATCTTTATACAAACATATATTTATTGGATGGATAATTATTTTTCAACTCACCATGTCCCTTCATGATAATGGTAAAATAATTCTATAGTTTATTTGATTGTTTATCCCATCTCATATTTCTAGCTACTAACAATTAAAATATCAAATTAAAAAAAACATATTGATTTTATTGATTTTCTTATCATACTAATTATAAGATATATGTTTTTCCATTAGCTATTGGGGGTATTTCCACAGGTTCTAGAAAAATAACTCCATGTAATCATCCTTTAATTCAACTAGGCTATCATATTGTGAGTATAAATGGGCCCAAACATGATTAAGATGTTATCTACATCCTATTCATTACACAGGTCCATACCATCAACATCATCTATAACAGATAATCTATTAACCTAGTCTAAAAACATTGGTTTTATTCTAAGTTATTTATCATTAATTGGAGGTATTTCTAAAATTACCTCATATAATCTTGAGTATGTATTAGTAGATAGAGGTTTAAACCATAATCATCCCCCTAAACTATTTATTTATAAAGATTAAATTTCATAGATATAATTTGAGAATGTGGTTGGAAATGACAATGATCATTCAAGAGTTGTTTTATTTGAAGTTATTATTCATGAAAAATAAATAAAGGTGAACCTTATTATTATGATGAATGGCATATATGGGTAGAACCATCATGTTTACAATAGACAATGATTACATGAAAATTATCTTTTTGGAAACTAATCACTGAAAATAAAATCATAGAAAAATATTACTTATTTATATTCTCATTATAAGGATATATATCATTGCAAGAATCAAGGGAATAGTTATAAAAATCAATGATTTATTTTCCATTTGTAGGGAATTTATAGAATGTCTATTGGTAAGGACCTAAAAAATAGAAAATATGAGTATCATGAAAAGAACATACATATACAAATATACTCTCACTTTCTATGGATGAGTTAGTAAACTCTCTAATCACTATAAATAGATGTTTTAGGGAACCAAAAACATAAAAATGGATCAATTTTTTGAGATGATCAAACTCATTGGTTATTTCCCACCTTTGGTTAGATCTCATTTTTCATGATCTCCTTAGGCAATTTATATTCTGTCTTGGATATATGTTTTTAGGGTGACTCCCATTTCATTTTTGGAGAACAATAAATATATTCTTGGACTCATATAAAATCATGATCTTATCTCATTATCTCTACCATAATATATCTATATATTCCCTTATACTGGGCTAGTATATATTACCATAGTTCAGGAGCCAAAAGATTTTATTTTCATTTTTATTCATAATGAATTTTATTAGGGATGTGTTTTTCTTATTATCATCTACCACAATATATTAACAACCCAACTATATATATGTAAGAATATGATATAACTCTTATGATTCCATTGGAATATGTTTATGGTCCTCTTTAAGGTAGTAGGTATATAAGAATTTGTTTGAGTATATACCGATAGATGTTGATGGGCTTCTATAAAATTAGTGTGACTTGGGATATGGGATTGTTCTTGTGGGATATCTGGGATATACCAGCTATCTCATTATGTTTCATCTATCGGGATGTGATGATATCTATGTATGATGTCAATAAGGAATCCCATCCATTGATGAAAATATATATTTATTGGATTCGATAATAATATTGGTAATATCATCCCATTATTTAATTAGTGTGGATATAATTTCCAATTATATTCCAATTACAATTTTAAGTATCTGGTAGAGTAATTCATATGAAGATTTTAGAATATGGTTTTACCCTTGGTATCTGGTCTGATATGACAACATACTATTGGGGCCACCAAATCATATTAGTTAGATTTTATAATACAATCATGGATATGGGCCTTGTATACTAGAATCATGTGATGATTTAACCCATCCAATTATATAGTAATATCGGATTCTTACTGGGTTCCTTTCATAAATTTCCCTTTTTAACACATCTTATATAGTTCATTCCATACAGTGGTCATTGTTTATGTCTTATGGGATGCCTCCTCGATATTTCTATGAAAAACTAGGGTCACAAATCTTTTATAGTTCTGATGGTGAGTATAAATAGTTAACTAAATTGACTTATTTGAAATAGTGGGTACATGCTCATCATCTTCATATATAACCTTGAGGTACAAGAGGTGACAATTTCCAAACTCGGTGGGAGTGGATCTCTAGTATACTGAAATTAGTGATGGGAACAACTGTATTTATTATAGTTCACCTTTAGAGGGATGGGATTTGAGGACCATGTATAGAGAGGTTCCCAAACATTCTCACCAAGGTTAGAATGGAACCATGTATGTATTAATTCATCACCAATATATTCATTATCAGGAATTGGAGGCACAATATGGGTAAAATCATCTTTCTAGCCACGGGGGGTATAGAATATATGATTACTGAAGAGTAAGAATGTTTTATCGATGAATATCACAATGTTTAATCAATGAGGTCCCTAATGAAGGGTACTTGGGACATAGGAACACTAGAAAAACAATTCTCATCAGTGTAGTATTGTAATTAAGTAGTTGCTTGGCCAATTTAATTAGTAGTTAAATGATTCATTTTTGGTTTACTATTTTTTCATATTTTTTCCGATAAAAATTTAGGCATGTATTATAATGATAGTTTGAACCTTCTTTCCAAGGGTAGAAATTTAGTGGGACATTTCTTATGAAACAATAGAATTCACATTGGTTTATGGTATGTGATACATAGGGTGGGGCCTACACCTGAACATATACTACCCAAATGTATGTGTTCTAGGATCATTGATGAATGAAGAAAATGAAATCATCTATAAGAACAATATTTGGTCGTATAACTATAAAAGAATCCTAAATGGAAAGGGATCATTGAGTAGAATAAAATGTATGCTATGAATAAATACTGCTAAGTCATAAACTATATCTTCCATGTTGAATTTAATGATCCATGATTGAATTCACCAACGTACCTATAGAAGGAACCCTAATATTAATGGAATGTATTAGTTAAAATCTCTTTAGTACCATATCAATCAGTGGTGCTAGCTGATGTATCGCATTACCTATGGAATTTATTATTGAACAGAAAAATAATTGGTGTGATTCCTTGACAATACATATAGTGTATTTGAAGATGTCCCTAGAAATTGGTAATCTTGAGAGAATACATTAGTAAAGTGTTTTTGACTCACTTGATTTTGGTGAATATGGTAACCTGAAATTGGATCAATAGAGGATTGTTAAACCTAGTGATAATGAATCTCTATAGAATTTCTCAATTTCATTCTTTCTTCCTAGTGAATGATAACCCATGGATATGGTTTTCTCAAATAATGAAAAAGGAAATACACTAACTTATCAAAAGTTAGGACTCAAATGAATATCTAAATTCTAAAAATATAGTGCTAAACAATATGTATATGTTAACAATGAAATGCTATGAAATATATCTCATTCACTCAATGAACGGATAAGTATACATGTATTTTCACCCATTGTGAGACTATGAAAATGAGTCTACTTTGTCCAATTGATTAAACATGTAGCTTTACTTAAATCTCAATCCATGTGATATGTGGTATCATTGGATTTTTTTTAGTAGATGTCACACTAATATTTCAATTAATAAAGGTACCATGGACTAATTTAAAAATTATAATGGTGAATTAGTCTTTTATAAAGTGTTTCTAACAATATTAACTATTAGGTGACATGATGAAACTCCAAGGATTGTTAATTCCCTTAGGGTTGGGTGAAAGGGCTACCAAAATGGTAGTTGTATAAATTGATGAAGGGGAATTAGCTGCGTCTTCATCTTCCCTAAAATTTACTATTGATTATTCCATGGATCTTATATGTAGTAAGAAATATGAATTTGGGTTATTCATAATGGGATTCCTCATAGTGATATGCATGAAAGGCTCATGATGGTGGATATGGGTTTATTTTGTTATGAACCAATGTACTATTGGTTGCGAAAGAATTTCCCTTATTCATGGGACTGGAGAGAACCATGAAAATACTATATATGACCTTTATCTTTTTAACTCCTAATTTATCTTTTTTTAATGGAGTTGCAACACCTTCAAAAATGGCTAAAAACCTGAAAACCGTGGAATAAATTGAAAACATCTAGAAACCCTGTAGACATGAAGATGCTTGAAAATCTATATAAAATCATGAAAACCCTACAAAATCACTTCAAACCCCTAATAAATAATAAAAAATACTATAAATTCTTGAAATGTGTAATAGACCATAAAACCCATGATATCCATATAAACCTATAAAAAACTATGGATTCCCTAAAAGACCCTTCAAGTACTATTATTTTATTAAAAACCCCATTAAACTCATGAAAAACCCATAAACCTCCACAAAATTTATAAAAATCAATCAAGAAATATTGAAAATTATAAGAACAAATCCGTAGCATCCATGTTAATCCTTGAAAACACTAAGAAACATCGAAATACTAAAAAAGCCTAATGTTTCAAATAAATTGAAACCTAAGAAAGACTATAATTAATAAATAACTGATGAAATCTCTAAAAACTACAGAATTCCAAAAGAGGAAGACCCCTTAAGATCATAGTAAATTATTAAATTCATTGAAAACCCTTAAAACCATTGGATATCCCTAAATACACATATAATTATACAAAAACTAGTAAAAATGTTAAAATACTAAAAAATAATGAAAATATTTGAAACCCATCAAAGAGATATAAAGACCCTATAAAATACAAAAAATTCCCAATAAACCTGGGAAATCCATAGAAAATCTTGAAATACAATGAATCCCCTTAAAACAAGAAAATCCCTAAAACTCTAGAAACATGGGTATTAACTAAAAATTATTAGAAATCCATAAAAATCCTTAAAACACTAAAATAAATATAAATAATTATATATCCCTAAAATTTCAAAAAGATAAAAGAATTCCATAAAATCCAAATAAAATCATTCAAATCACCATAGAACCCTAAATAACATTAAAACCCCTTGTAAATAATAAAAACCCATAAACCCCCTAAAAGATGTATAACCCAATAAGAAACCTTGATAAGTTATTAAACCAATTGAAAAACCAAAATACTAATTTATAATCTATAAAAATCTATAAAATCATTAAAATTTAATTAATTAATGGAAGACCGAGTGAAATCATCGTAATATCTTTAAAACCAAAAAAAACGTGTTAAATACCTATAAACACCAATAAAACAATTCTAGAATAATCAAAAATTATATTAAACCAATAAAATCATAAAAATAACAACAATCCACTGAAAACCAAAAAACATCAAAATACATGAAATCAAATTAAACTATGAAATATTATATAGATCCATGAAAAAATGCATAATAATAGGAAATCCTAAAAAACATTAGGAAACACTAGAGTATCATAAAAACCAAGGAAAACCATTAGAAATCTAAATTAATAATTAAATCCCATTAAAAATTTCTATGGAAACATAGTGATCCATGAAAAATCCTCAAATCTAAGAAAAATGGTGTAAACCCCTTAAAACTCATCGAAATAGTGAAACCCCATGAAAATAGAGAAAGAAGAAAAAAATAAAAAACACAAACATCCTATATAAGATGTAGAATACACTAATAAACACTAAATTACCATTAAAATAGTATAAAAATAGAAAAATTCAGATATCCTGAATCCCCATGAGGATTTTAAAAACATCCACATCTATAAAAATATACAAATTCATACAAATTCATGAAAATTAAAAAAAAACAAACCAACGATTATTGAAAAATTATGTGGATCATAGAAAATCCCATAAAAACATGATAATAATTGATATATCTTAAAACCCATAAAAAACAATAATCTCTTTGAAGATAATAAAAGATATTGAATAATGTTGAAAACTATAGAAATTTTTCAAAACCATAAAAACCATAAAAAGTATGTAATCCCTAAACACGCTTTGAAAATACTAATACTCTTGATTAACTAATAAAATCATATAAAACAACGAGAAAATAAATTAAAATTATATAAAATAATAAAATGCATTAAAACCCATAAAAACTCATGATATCCAAAAATACATAAAATACTGTAATAAATTTAGAAAACCTTAAGAAAATTCTATCCTCATTAAAAACACTACATTGAATTGAAAATCATTGAAAACTATATAATAATTTAAAAACATAAAATCGTAAAAAAAACAGTGAAGCCCCATTAAAATTATTAATTACAAAAATTACCCTAAAAACATAAATACATTGAAAACCATGAGAAAATAATAAAAATGAAACCCCATGAAAACCAAGGAACACATAAAATATTCAAGAAACCCCTTGAATGAAATTTAAAATCATTAAATCACATTTATAAGCATTATAAAATTGAAAAATAATGATATCCATGAAAATAATGAAAACATTGAAAATCCTAGAAATATCTAAAAATCCCAAGTGATAATACATATGTGAAGAGAAAACTAAAAACATTAAAAAGTTAAAATACCACTAAAACCCCTGAAATTTTTTAAAAATTATTTAAAACCATTTTAAAATTATAGAAACCCTTCAAAAAAACTATGATTCTTAAATAACTATATTGAATCATGGAAAACATAAAAACATTAAAAATATAAAAACCCATAAAAACCCTAAAAATTGAAATTTATAAATCACCCTAAAAATTCCAAAAAACTAATAAAAACATATGAAAATATGAAAAAAAATATATGAAAATTATGAAAGCCATAGAAAACATAATAAAACTATAAAATACCTTAAAAAACATTGACACAAATTCAGATGAACATTAAAATCCCAAAAAAACTAGAATAACCTTATTCGCCCCTCTAGAAATCCCTAAAACTATAGTAAACCTTGAAAAAAGAATTAATAATATGAAAACCCATAAACCCCGATAATTTCTAAAAAAAATTCAAAACAATTATATACCCATGTAAAGTCCAAAAAACCCTTAATACTACTAGAAAACCCCAAAACCCTTCAAAATCATAAAAAACTTCTAATAAATATAGGAAAACTAAATAAATCAATGAAAACCTTTGGATGTCCTTAAAATTTTTGAAAACACTGGGATAAAATTATAAAAACTAAAAAGGAAATGAAATCCAAAATAAATCATGTGAAACTAAAAAAAATTAAAACCCATTAAACAACTCAAAATAAAAAAACATATCAAAACATTCCAAACCCAGAAAAATTGTTAACATCACTATAAATTCTAAAAACCCATCCAAATACTTTATAATGTCAAAAAGAGCTTGGAAAACTATGATAACATATTAAAATTGTTGAAAACACATAATACATTAGAAACAACTAATAAATTATAATAACACTATAAAATATATAAATACCTTTAAAACATAGATAAAATTGAACAACACTAGAAGAACCTAAAAAAATATTAAAAAATCATAGAAAACCTATTAAAATAGTCGAAAATTGTTAAATACCTAAAAAGGATGAAACAATTGAAAACACATAAACCCATAAAACCCATATAAAATATTGAATTGATATATAAAATCATGAATACCATGTAAAATATTTACCTAATTTTTAGAAAACACCATTAAATTTTATGAAATAGTATAAAACCCTACAATCACATGGATATCCCCAAACCCCCTAAAATAAATAAAAATATTATAATATTCATTTTGAAACACATGGATATTCTTGATATCACATATAAAATCATAGGAAATCTTTAAAATAATTAAATCCTTGAAAGACAAGAAAAACTTTTAGTATACCCATGAATATGTTAAAACTTAAAAATTCTTGATAAACGATAAAAAATAATTGAGAAGCCTAGAACACCATGGAACTCATTGAAATCCATAAAAATATTGATAAACTCTAAAAAATATAAAATCAGTAAAATAAATATGAAATATTATCAACACCTTAAACCTTATCTTAAATAGTGAGAAATATTGAAAATGCAAAAAACCCAAAATACTACAAAATCATTATAAAATACAAAAAACCTATGAACCCCCCCCCCCCCCCCCCCGAAAGATACTACAAACCACTTGATAACTATAAAACCATGATATGATCTTAAAATATTTGGAAATTACTAAAAACTCAAAAAAAATACGGAAAACCTAGAAAACCTTGAAAATTCCAACAAATCCCTAAAAACACAAACACACTTGAAAATCCTAAAACATGAAAAAAAAAATTAAAGAAAACAATAAGTATTGAAATCTTTACATTTACATGATAAAAATTGGAAAAATTGTGATAACTAACATAAATAAAACGCCCTTGAAAACTATATAAATACATAAAAAGTTTTAAAACTATAGAAAACTATATAGAAACATCAATAAACATTTAAAAACCGTAAAGACTATGTAAAATAATTAAATCGCATATAGATACATCATAAACTCTAGAGACCCCGGTATGTTACTAAAATACACTATAAATACAGAAAATAATGAAATATAATAATAAATAAGGAAAACCCTAAATACCATAAAAATAAATAAAACCCCACCGACATAAGGTGTCTATAATGAATATGAAAATACTAAAAACCCTTAAAACTCCTCAAACACATAAAAATCACTACAAACCTATAAAACACTACAGAAACTAGTCAACCATGGAAAACAATCAATTACTTATTAAATCCTAAAGAAACCTTGAAATTCCCACATAATACATGAAAATGTAGATAACTATGGAAAATATTGAAAAACACTATAATACAATGAAAATATTTTTAAAAATAGATAACGATGGAAAAAACATGAAAAATTCATAAAACCATAAATTTTTTAAAATATCAAAAAATCATCAAAATCATGAAAAAAACAAAAAACAAATGGATATTTCTATTAAACAGTGAAAATAATAAACATTATGAATAAAAAATGAATGTAGATAAAACACCTTAAACCCCTTAAAAATAGGAAAATAATGTAAACCTAAAAAATATGAAATAACCTAAGTAACAATAAAACCACAATAAAATCATTTAAAACATAAAAACATAAAAATATATTTATAACCATGAAACCCCCTATTAAACTAGGGACCTCTAGAAATAACCCTTGAAACCCAAAAATAACATGGGGAAATTCATAATAACCAAGAAATATTATGAATTTCATTAAAATAGAAGAAAAATAGGTATACCATGAAAAAATTAATACCCCCATTAAACCTCTTATAAAGCCCTAAAAATCTATAATTTTTTTAATAATTATTGAATAAAATGGAAAACACCGTAAAACCTAAAAAATCCATCAAAAGAAAAAAACCCCTAACATACCAGGGAAGAAAATGAAAAAATTTTGAAATCGCATGAAACCATATAAATCTTATTAAATTCTATAAAACTCATGAAAAATAAAAAATCACCCTAAGATAGTAATAACAAATAAAATAATTTGTTAATCCTTAAAAACACATTAATGTCATAAGGAATACAAAACAAACCTCTAAGAACTGAGAAATTTTCATATAAAATCCATGAAATATAGAAATTCTATTAGAACACTAAAAATTCATGGAAAAACATTTGAAACAAATATAATTTTTAAAAAAACTAAAAAACACTTGAAGTACCCCACTACCTACAAAACCCAAAAAAACGTTAATCCCCTATGAATACTCCGAGACTCAATAGAGAACCGTAAAAAACCATAAAAACCCAAAAGCCCAATAAAATACAAAAAACCTTATAAACCCATTTATTACTCTATATAATTTCTAAAACCATCAATACAAATAATAATCATGGAAAGACCTATAAAACATAAAAAATATTGAAATCCCTAATAACAGTATACACCAAAACTCTAAGAAACACATGAAAACCCTACTAACTCTTTAAAACCATTAATAAATAATAAAAACATGAATTCCATTAAGAACCATAAATGTAATTTAGGAATAGTATAAAACTCTAAATACATTATGAAAACCAAAAAACATGAAAAAAATTGAGTAGATTGGAGAAACCATGACAAACAAAAAAATGATTTTGATAAAATAAAAATTCTGAAAACCCCGAATAATGTGTAAAGCATTATAAAATCCATTACAAAATCCAAAACATATTTAAACATGTTGTAAAAAGTAAAGAAATACTTTAAAATAACAAAAAATAAAACAATAATAATGAACCCTATAAAAAATTTATTTTTTAAAAAAAGATCCTTAAAATATTAAACTCTTTAAATGGCTTGAAAAATAAAAAAATAATAATTATGAAAATTGACTTAAAATAGAGAAAACCAATATAAATATAAAAATTTAAAACCAAAGAAATTCCCCTAAAATCCATGAAAAATTATAAGATCCATTAAACCCCACAAAACCCCCTATAAAACCATACAAAATAGTTCAAACACTATCAAGCGGAAAACCCCATGAAATGCCTTGGATTACTTTAAATCGCTGAATAAATGATAGAAAACATAAAAAACTATAAAAACATATGGAATAACATGAAAAATCAATGACCACCATAAAAAATTTTGAAACCCCATCAGATCATAATTTTTTTAACTAATTAGTAAAAAAGAATATCCCAAGAAATCCATTACAAAACTATATAGCACTATTAAAAAAATAAGATTCTAAAAACACATATAAGAAATAAAATAACTAAAAAACCGTGGAATTATTAAATACTATAAAAATATAAAAATCCCTAAAAACATTATAAACCCATATAAACCTATTTTAATTCACTTAACACATTTGAATTCCCAAAACCCCGTAAAATGGTCAAAATTAGTTAGAACATTAGAAAAAATGGGAATTACCCTTGAAAGTCTATGAAATACCTTAAACCATGAAAAACAACTCAAAACCTAAAAAACATTATGAAAACATAAAAAAATATCATACCGTTAAACCATTGAATTATTGAATAAAATAAAAAAACTAAAATACACTAAAAATCATGAAAAAAATGAATACAAGAAACAACTATGTAAACACCTACAATACCTAAAAACCCACACCAAAATTGTAAATCAATAGAAATACATTAATGAAATTAAAAACACTATGACTACAAAAAAACTATGTGAAACCCAAAAAACATTGATAACATTATAAAATAAAGAGACTCGTGGAAAACCTAGGGGGAATTTGAAAACCATAAAAACCAAGAAAACTATCGAACACCTTGAAACCACCTTAAAAACATGTAATACATAAATGAACCTGTAAACCCATTGGAAACACTACTAATATCATAAAATTCATAAAAACTGTAAAAATTTATGAAATACATAAATTTAATAAAACCATATAAATTATTAAGAACCCATTAAATCACTATAAGACCTAACAAATACTCATAATCCTAAAAACATTAAAAAACCGTGAAATTATATGAAAAGACCTAAAAAATAATGATTTTTTTTGGAATCATAAAAACCCTTAAAAATAAATGAAAATCAACAAAAATTCATTAAACCCATTTAATTTGATAAACTATTTAAATATCATGGAAAATATACAAAACCTATAAAAACCTGAAATGATCTCTAAATATTTAAAGACCCCATAAAACCTTATAAAACCATGAAAATTTTTTAATACCACCAAAATCCAATAAAATCCTTAAAACCCGATGAATATTTTGTAAAATTGAAAATCACTAGGAAAAAGATATTTAAATCTATGAAAAACTATAAAAATGAAAAAACATGGATTAGTCCAAAAAGACCATGAAAAATTAAACATCATGAAAACCATTAAAAATATTTCAAAAACTACCGAAAACAATTGAAATACTAAAAATTCAATAAAACCATAGAAAAATTTACAAATATCTTAGAAACCCCTTACATACCTTATAATTCCATACAAATGGTAGAAAACATAATAAATATTATAAAATATCTAAATAAACAAAAAAGCCCTTTGGAAAATAATTACAGCCTTAAAATATTTTTTTAAAATATAAAAACCATATAACCCATGGAAATAATTAAAAATAATGATAATGTTAATGAACCCCGAAAAAACAAGAAAAAAATACTCTGACTCTTAGATCCCTAAAAAAGTAAAATAATTAAAGACTAAGGAAAATTGTTAAATCTATGAAAAAAAACTGAAAGCCCTAAAAATAATAAAACCGTTGAAATCACATGACATCCCTGTAAAATCATGTAATGAAATGATTACACATTAAATATTAAAAGACACAAAATTTATGTGAAAATCCATGAATACACATTTAAAACAAAAATTATAAAATCTCAAGAGACAAACCAAAAAATTATAAATTTCTAAAATTCATTAAATTCAATAAAAAATACTTAAATATGCATCTAAAACATGAAAAAAATAGATAATCGTGAAACTATGTGAATGCCATGAAATTTATGGAAAATTCATCGAAACCCCTAAAACTATCACAATAATAATGTCTCATGAAAATCTAGTAAAACCATTGATAACCCATTACAATCCATGGAAAACAATGTGAAATACTGAAATATCATTATATCATATCATTACTCTATAAGAAAATTAAAACCATACAATCCCTAAAACACCAGGGAAGTGTCTAAGAAAACATAAAACACAATAGAAAAATGTAGAAAACCCTGAAAATAATTAAATATTAGAAAAAATTTTAAAACCCATGAAAAACAAGGAATAATTTGAATAATAAGAATAAATAAAAGAAAATTTGTTGAACAACCCTCAATACCCTACAAATTATATATATAATGAAAACCCAACAAAATAATTAAAACCCCAAATAACATTAAAAATTGGGGGAAAGAGTTGAATACAATTAAGAAGAAAATAAAATATTTAAAAACTCTAAAAAATAAAAAATGCCTAAAATGATGAAAAACATCAAATAGCTAACAAAAAAATTGAAAACACCTACAATTCATTGAAAATTTATGAAAAATATAAAAACACCAAGAATATCGTATAAAATCATCACAACAAAAACACCTTGAAAAAACATGGAAGACACATAATTTTTTTATAAAAACAATTATCTAATAAAAGTTAATATTATTTCAATACCTATGATACCCATAAATACTCTACAAGACGACTAATTAAATAAATAATCCCTAAAAACCTTAATGCATGAAAACACATAAATTAATTGTAAATAAATAAAAAACATTGAAAAATAAATAATAATAAGAAAAATATTTAAATTTTTTGGACGAACTCTGAACCACAATAAAAAAATAAAAAAAACAAGAATCCATTTGACTTCCCTATAATACAAATGAAAAATATAAAAACATAGAAATGCACTAAATAAACTAGAAAAGACTGAAATAAACCTTTAAAATAATGAAATATTGGGAAGCCCCTTGAAAAAAACAAAAAATCCATGATAAAACTGGTAAAACCATGAAAAATAATGAAATTACTGAAACCCATTCAAAAATTATAAAATCCTAAAAAATAAAAATCTATAAAACCCTAAAATTATATAAAAACATGTGAATCTCTTCCAAAATATGGAAAATCATTGATAACCCAAAAAACATTTAAATCCCAGATAAACCATTTTAAAATCATCAAGAACTATAAAAACATTTAAAACCATAGAAATACCTAAAAACCCAGGTAAATTAATGAATCCATGAGAAAACATATAAATCATGAAAATTAAGAAAACAATGAAACATCAATAAAAACAAATAACATCATAGATAAACCTAGAAATTCTAAATAACTATAAAAATCACTAAAAATTAAGAAAATCACATTCAAAATATTAGGAACAGATGGAGAATACTAGAATACTTTGATAACTATGGATAATGGTAATAAATATGGAAAATTTATGAAAACTATAAAAACTAAACAACATTTAAAACCTATAAAAACCTAAAATACTATGAAAACACTACAAGGCATTTCAATCCCATGGGAACCCCTATTAAACCATAAAAATAATAAAAACTCTATATATCTCTTGAAATCCATTAAAACCCTAAAAATAAGAAATGTCACTAAAACCCCAAAAAATTAATGTAAAAAATTTAAATATTTTAAAAAAACCTGGAAAAAATTAAAAATTCTATAAAAACCTAAAAATAATGAAAACCATAGAAAACTAAGTAATAATGAAAAATATTATAGAACCCTAAAAATAAAAAATATATTAAAAACATGAAAAATATTAGAAACCCCCTAAAACCCATTGGATAACCCTGTAAGATAAATAAAATCAATAAAAATGTTTAAAATAGTAAATAAACTCCTAAAAACCCTCACAACATAGGAAAAACTAATTCCCCTATAAATAATAAACATGTTGGAGAACTTTTAATCACATTAAAAATCCTCAATAACATTAAATAATTTTGAAACCACTAAATAACTCAAGATAACCTATGAAATATATAAAAAACACATGATACTCCTAATAAAACCTTATGAACTCTTAAAACCTATAAAAACCATGAAAAATATTGTACAAGAAAAATACCCCCCTTCAAAAATCCTTGAAATCCTAAAAAATCCCTACAATCCCATTAACCCATTGAAACCCCTAGAAACATAAAAAACCCTATAAAACCCTGAGAAATCATAAAACCATTTTATACCCCTAGTATAATTGTTAATACCCAACAAAACCATGAAAAACATTGTAAAAACTAAAATAATGGAATACAATAACACCCTTCAAAAGAACCTATTGATGAATAAAACCACTAAAAACACCTAGAAACACTAATTAACCATAGAAAACCATAAAACAATAAAAAATATAAATTACCAATAATAATAATTAAATGAAAAAAAGACTATAATAAAATCGAGAAACCAATAATATATTTAAAATTCATTAAAATAATCAAAACCATGAAAAACTAGTAAAAAATCATCCAAACCATTAACCACACCAAAAAAATCATAAATTACCATGGAAACACAAGATAAACATATAAAAACATTAAAAATATATTAAAATATATTAATAAACATTTAATTACCTAGAAAACATGTCAAAAAATATTAAAACAAAGAAAAACTAAAACATTATTTAAAAGGATAATTCAAATAAAACCCAATGAATTTGGAAATACTATGGGTAATCCTCAGACACCCAAAAATAGAAAACACTAATAAGATAATAAAAACACCAAAAATACAAATAATTAATTTAAAACTATGAAAACCTCTACAAAACACATCAATCCATAACTTATCATTCTTAATAATGAAAAATAATAATATATTTTGAAACATTATAATAACTATTAAAATTCATTATTTCTATGGAAAAAATGTAAAACCATGGAAAACCCATGTAAACATTGAAGCCGTTGAAAACCCAAAATAAATGAATAAACCTACGACCCCCAAAAACCATTGTAAAATAAAAAAACATGGTAAAATAATTAAAATATTAAAAACAATTGAAAATACTATAGAACCATCTTAAAATAAAAATGGTAATAAAAAAATTGGAAAACCATATACCCACTACGAAAAATAATAAACATATCTATAAACTAAGAGAAAATTGAATACCATTAGGAACCATACAGCCCTAGAAACCCATTAAATAATCTAAAAACTCTTATATCAGATAAAATTTTATAAACCTTGGAAAAAAATTAGAAAGACTTGAAAATTCTTAATAACAATGAAAAATCATAAAAAAAATTAATATAATAGAATCCATGAATAACCTAGAGAAATATGTACAACCAGAAAAATATTGGAACACCTTTAATGTAACACACCAGGTAAATAAATAATATGAAATTTTTATATTTATCCATATTTTTGAATAAAATATTAATATTACTTTAAAGAGAATGCTATACTCGATGGTGTACCTAATACGCGACAACGAGTTCCATTGAAATCTTATGTTGCACTCTAATAATAAAATATTATTATTTTAAATGGTAGTTAATTCCTAGACATTGTAATGGGGGGAAAGAAAGGAACTAACTACAAATTGATTATATATTTTTGTCAAATATTTTTACTTTTATCCAAACAATGTTAGAGGCGTAAAATGCAAATGAATCCAATTTTAAGCATAAACTTTCTAATATTCTTTAAAAGGTCGATTAACCACCTTTTGATGGAGAACCATTTTTAAATATACTTTTGACAATTTTATATGTGGTATTTGAAAAAATAATATCCTTCTTTAGAATCTGGACAACAAAATTGACTTTGTGAAATTTTTTGTCATTTTTTCAATAAAGATCATTTTTAGTGAAAATGTTGCATTTTTATTCAAAACCTCCTTTTAATATGATTTATTTTTATGGATAAATTATATTTTTAATTGAGATTAATGTTTATTTAGAATATATTTTTACCATTTAACCCAATGGTGGTCATTGGAATTAATTTCACATTGAAATTAGACTTAAACTAGTGTTAATCTTTTAATAGATATTGTTTCTTAAAAACCCGCTATTTGTTTTTGACAGTGGGAATTAATTATTAAATTAGTTAATGTAACTTATATGTTTTTAATTTTTTAATATAGAAATCATTTTTGAATTCAAAATATCAAATATTTCTTAGGGTGAATTTTTGGTATTTTTCTGAAAAACTTCAATTTTTGAGGAATAGTGAAACCACTAAGTGGTAGTTAAAGAAACTGATTTGTCGTTTAAATGAAACATTACCACTTATGTGATTTTATTTTCAAAAATAAAAAATATATGGTTGTCATTAGTAATTAAAATGTGGTTCAATGAGATTAAAATAATTTTCGGTGAATAGTAACTTTTCTGTTTTATTAATAACGATTTAAGGTAATTTGTGTAATTTATTGTAAAAATAATGTTTTAATAATATAAAATGACATTGACACATGTCCTACCCTTATTTTATGAGTCATGGACGACCACAAAAATCTATGGTTCAACTTGGGGACCCCATGGAGCCACGTTGATAGGATAATGACACTAATAACTTTTTATTTAAAGTTAAAATAAAAATGTCAAAAACATGACTTATTTACTAAAAAAATTCAATGGGGTTATAAAAGTCATGTTTTTGACTATAAATATTAATTAGAAATATAAAAAGATTTCCTACATAATGATATTTTTTTATAATTTTTACAAATTAAATAAATTAAATTATTTATGACATCATGATGATGTAGTGATTACCTCATTATTTAACGATTTAAATAAAATGAAAAGATAATGTAAAATCTACGACCTAAACATGTCAAAAACATATTGGATGGGTGTATTTAGAACTCTTATCACCTTATCCTATAAATACATTAATGTGGGACCTTTAAAATCCTAAACTCATTTGAAAATAATGTAACCTTTTATAACATTCCAAGAGTACCCCTCCTCTCCTATTAAAAAAGGCCCCCATGTCTACCACCTTACCCACACCTCTCAAGCCTTTTGCTCAGACAACCCCTGCCCATTTCATATCTCCATATCCCAATCTTCATCATTGAAGCCTCCACAATGTGAATAATTCTTTCAAAGGAAGCCTTTGAGCTCAAATCAAAAAGAGTTACCAGATTTAAAGGTAATGTCTTCCCTTGTGTTCTTTTGATTTATTTTGATTCTCCAACCCTCTAAACTCTTTTTATTCCCTTATTTTGTAACATAAAAAGTATCTTCAATATACTAGGATGTTTTTATGAGAATTATTCTAGCTACACTTACACACACCTTCGTCTAATGGTTAAAAAACATACTGTTTCTGTGGATGGCGAATTACTGCCTCACGAAACAATGATTGTTCAATATTCTCTTGACTCCATTCATGGTGTACATTATGATGTCACTATATTTTATATATTATATATATGGTATTTATGTTTTCTATATTCTTATGAATTTTATATTTAAAACATGCCTTTATTCTTTTCATTTTGTGAAAATGTGATAATTTTATACGACGAAGTGTGGACTACCACCCCCTCAAGTGATGTGACTCGTTCATTAAATACATAGAAGGTATAAAAGATGAAATTAATGAACATATGTGACATATATAACATATATATTATACTGGAATTATAATATATATATCTCTCAATTATTTTTAATTCCATTAATATGACCAAGAAATGAAAGTAGCGGTCATGCGTAAGTACAGCCTACCGTCTCCATGAACGTTGAATTTCATTTATTTTTTATCTCCAAATGTTATAGAGTAGTATAAAATTAATATGTACCAGATATATATGATATTTAAATCATTAATACTATTCTGGATATTATTTACTTATAACTACATGGAAAATCATTTCCAATAATGTTCATTTTTTACTCATGTACCAAACATCGACAAAAACGTCTGATATGAACTCACATTATTAACCAATTATTATAAAATTATAATCTGTGATATGAACTGAATAATAATATTTAAAAGAGGTCATTAAGCAATTATAAATTAACCCATGTTTATTATTAAGGAATATAAATAAATGAACAAGACAATCAGACTTGTGGTAAGGGATCCTACCTCTCTCTTTCTTTTTAAGCACCCTCTTTTATGTCATTTCTTTTAAGCTCGTATTTATTATTTTTGGAAATTTTATTTTATATTCCTCTTACTATAAGTTTTATGTTCATATGTGGAGAGAGCCTATTTGATCTCATCAAACCATTTTTGGAGGTTTTAAGTGACGTTGTTAGGCTGCCGAGTTTTCGTAAGGGATTTTTCATCTCACTTTTATTCCAATGACATTTAAGCTATGTTTTCCACAATTTCCTTTGAGTGGTGTATGTAATTCCCACTATTATAATCTTTTTGTAGTATAATTTCAATTATGGGTATTTACAACTTCATTGTATGACCCTTCTTCCATGGGGTGTACGTTTCGTAAGTTACCCAAGTCGGTAAGGAAACCGTTCACCCTTCTCTTTCTAAAAAACATATTTTGTTATGTCTTATAATTCACAAACTATTATTATGTGATATGTAATTCTATATCCTTATTGATGTAAATTTTATGTCCAAGTGATGAGATACCATTTTTTCTTTCATCAAATCATTTTCTAAATTTTAAAGTGTCGATGTTAGGCTGTCGGATTTCTGTAAGGGAACTTCTTAACCCACATTCAATTATTTGGGTTAAACCTCTACATATTGATGCCAAGATTATTTGTGGAGTCTCTATATTTTAATTTTCATAAACCTTTATGTGGATATACTATTGCTACACATATTCATCTCATTCATAAATTCTTACGTCATTTAGACGAACTTGTATGGGATATCATAACTCAATCTCATTTCATTGAGTTAAATATCTATGTCATTGGTTTTTTTTCAAAGATTATGTGTGAATGACCTATGATTGTTTTACACTTAATATCAAATTATATTTGGTGTATTAATATTTGTCACACATAATCATGTAATTTATTTATCCTTAATCTAAGGATACTGACTTTATAAGGGACTTCGTCTCAATCTCCTTTCATTGAGGCATATTTTGTTTTATACACAACTTCTTTTTATAAGTTGTACAAACCCCTTTGACTTCTACTTTTATTCAGAAGTAACTTTTTTCTCTATGAAGCGTTTTACTAAACAAAAAAATTATGCTTCCTTTTAATGTACGCGGTGACAATGACCATTCCGCTGCCACGAGTATTATTAGATCTTTGGCTTCCTCAACAAGCCATTATATTTTTAAAAGTAAATAAATACCATATAATATTTTATGTATATTGGTATTGAAAATGGTTTTGATAATGGATTTATTATGTCAATATATTTAAGTGATATATTGTGCTTGAAATGTGGAAATGTTTTCTTTCCTATATGGTTGTTTTATGTGTTATGATTTTATAATGGTACTTAGACATTTGACCGGTGGTTACATTATAAATCATATGACGGGTGGTGTCGTGAATACCAGGATGGGTGGTTACGTTATAACCTCCAATGCATTGGGTATGGAAGTTGTCCATAAGGCTATTCCATTAAGTATGTGTGGAATTGGACCGAATGGTTATTCCATTTAAGTATGTTTATGTCCTAAGTTACCTTTATATGTTATGTGTTCTTTATTTGGGTTTTATGGTAATATTTTGGTTACAAAAGGGTATGTAATGGTCTTTTATCCAGTGAAGATTTTTCACTACTTCATAAAGGTGAAAATTATTACTCTGGTAAAGTACTCATGGTTCACTTGTTGTTTTGAAAAACTATCAGTTTTCCTTCTTTATGTATCATTTACTGGGCTTTTCATGCTCATACCAAGTTTTTGAAATGTTTTCCACAGGACTTAAAGTTGAATAGGGTCATGTATGTGATCAAGGAAAGACATTATATCTAAAAAATTGAACTAGACATGTTTTTTTTAAGTATTTTTTTAATTTTATAGAATCTTAGTAGAAGTGTCTACTATATAATATTTTGATATGTAATAGTTATGATCTAATTCTCTAAAACTGTAAACCTGAAAATATCCTCTATGGGAATTATTCATTTAATACATGATTAAGTAATGTTTATGGTCGGGGCCTTATATTTGGTATCAGAGGTCGGTTTAGATAACTTTAGAGGTTAGGGTATGCTCTAAGCATAAGTGACATTGCCATAATGGTTAGTATTTCAGAAAGAGTTACAGTTTTAGATAATTTGAATGATTAAGTATATCTTAGTATATATCTTCCTCATTAGTACATGATGGTTTTGTTGATATAGTCACACACTAACATTTTGGTTTTTAGTAAATGGCTGGATCTAGCAGGCACCAAAGTAACAGTGGATGTGAAGGAAACTGTGACACTTTTCTGAGAGAGCAACTAAATGATATGGGTGCTGTAATGAGTACTCTTGTTTTTATCCTCAACAAACTATCTGGATTCATGATTGAGCACCTAAAACGTAGTGATTTCTCTAAGGCATCATATACGCTAGAAACAAATCCCTATAGAACTATAGGTAATAATCATAAAGGTAAGTGTGTTCAAAAACCTATGTGTCAAAGATGTGGAAAGAAACACCTAGGAAAATGTTTCAAAGTGATAGAAATATGCTATATATGTTGAAATGAAGGTCATAAAGTAAGAACCTTCCATGGAAAAAGGAAGCATCCAACTGACTCGAGGAATGGGAAATAATTTCTTTCTGAGGGATAAATTGAATGTTTGAAATGTGGTGTGCATGGTCATTATGCAAACACATTTCATGTGAAGAAGTTTCGGGAATGGGATCACCAAGATAGTACAAATAATCATTTACCAATACCTAATGCCATTCCGATTGAGGATGAAAGAACTGACAATGAACAATCAAAGGTATGGATTATTTCTTAACATTTGTTTTTCTATTTTGGAATCTTATGATATGATTCATGATTTTGTTTGTAGGAAATAAGTATTTCAGAATAAGTTGGAAAGGAATGATTAATGTATCATGAAGAATGTTGTATGAGTAATAAGTCAACATACAAGGGCTTCAAGAGTTATGGTAAAATTCTTAAGAGTATTAAGTCTCTTTTGATGATGGGGTTACATTAGATGACTTTTTATAGTATGTGTAACCCTGATGTTTGATATATGTAAATTTTATTCAGGGAATAGTTATCTATTCTTTTGTGGACATAGTTATATAGAACCATTTGGGATTATATGATCCTTACATTTGAGGTAATCATGGGTTACTATATATCATGATGGAAAGTGAAAGGAATGAGATAAAATTGATGTTAAATTATGTTATGGTTATTTTTGAAGATTTTATTTTGTTGTTGGGGAATATTTTATGAATTATATAGTTTTGAAAAAAGGACAACACCCAGACCGTGTGACAACCCATCGTGTCAGACAAAGTTGTGGGAATATAACCCACAACCAAAGTGCAACTAGTATTTATCACCTACACTGGACTACGTGAACTCCCTAGATAGTTTGAATGATTCTTTTTAGTTATATGATTATATTAATTAAGAGTAAGTTGATTTTGGGTTATCAATGGAAATGATTAGCCTATCATGGAGGATATTTGATTAGGTTAATTACATTTCTATACGAGACTTTAAGATCAACTGATGTTGTTTAGAGAAAAATGTTACGATTTAACTTGGGAGACTATGTGATTAAATCCTTTAAATATTTGGGTTTCAATCTTATTTTGGTTTACTTTTGGTCATCGTTGATCTTTGGGACTTTTTGGAGAAATTTTGGAGATTAAGAATAGGTTTCCTTTTTATAAAGGATTAACCTTTTTGGGTATTATCTAGTCTCATACTAACCTTGTTGGTTTTAGTTTTGGTTAAGGTATAAAGACATGGGATGTATACAGTTCTCTTTTGTGGATTAGGTGATTCTCTAGAAGTTGATTATAGCTCTCTTAATGTAAACAATTCATCCTAAATACCCATCTTTTGGAGAAAATATCTGTTCATGTAAGATTTCTAGTAAAAGTTGAAAGTCAACAAGATAAGTAAGTATGTTTCCTTATGTTTTAGTTAAGCTCAAAAATAAAATTCCTCAATGAAATGTAACTAAAAAATGTTGTCAGTTAACTTTTCCTTCTGGGGAATCCAATACCGTCTAACCCATCACTAGTTTGTGATTTTCTGGTGGTTACCTTTCTCCTAAACATGTTTTATATCACACTCCCTTAGAACATGACCCTTTGTTTTTTTCTTCCATATCCATGTTTTCATACAAGGAATCCTAGTATGGGTTAACTCGGGTGACCTTTGTACTTCCCTTTCTTTCTTTTAAAGTAATAGTTTAATTTACTCCTTTTCCGATTTGGTTCTTTCAATGAAGTTTCCGAGAAAAATTTTAAAATTGTGAGGACGCAATTCCCAAAAGGGGGGAAGGATGTAACACCCCAGGTAAAAAATTAATATAAAACTTTTATATTTATCCATATTTGTGAATAAAATATTAATATTACTTTAAAGGAAACTCTATGCTCGACGGCGTACCCAATACGCGACAACGAGTTCCTTTGAAATCTTATGTTTCACACTAATAATAAAATAATATTATTTTAAATGGTAGTTAATTCCTAGCCATTGTAATGGAAGGAAAGAATGGAACAATCTACAAAATGATTATATATGTTTGTCAAAAATTTTTACTTTTATCCAATAAATTTTTGTGGCGTAAAATGCTAATGAATCCAATTTTAAGCATTAATCTTCTAATATTTTTTATAAGGTCGATTAACTGCCTTTTGATGAAGAAACGTTTTTTAATATAATTTTGACAAATTTATATGTAGTATTTTAAATAATAAAATCCTTCTTCAGAATCTGGACATCAAAATTTACTTTGTGTAAATTTTTGTTATTTTTCCAATAATGCTCATTTTTAGTGAAAATGTTGCATTTTATTTCAAAACCTCCTTTTAATCTGATATATTTATATGGATAGATTATATTTATAAATGAGATAAAAGTGTATTTAGAATATATTTATACCATTTAACCCAACCGTGGTCATTGGAATTATTTTCACATTGAAATTAGACTTAAACTAGTGTTAATCTTTTAAAAGATATTGTTTCCAAATAACACGCTATTTGTTATGACAGCGGGAACTAATTATTAAAAAAGTTAATGCAACTTATATGTTTTTAATTTTTTTAGATAGACATATTTTTTGAGTTCGGAATATCAAATATATCTTAGGGAGAATTTTTGGTATTTTTCTGAAAAACTTCAATTTTTGATGAATAGTGAAACCACTAAGTGGTAGTTAAAGAAACTGATTTTTCGTTTAAATGAAACTTTACGACTTCTGTGATTTGATTTTAAAAAATCCGACATACATGGTTGTCATTATAAAGTAAAATGTCGTTCAATGAGATAAAAATAATTTTTGGTGAATAGTAACGTTTATGTTTTCTTAATCACGATTAAAGGTAATTAGTGTAATTTACGGTCAAAATAATGTTTTAATAAAATAAATGACCTTGACACATGTCCTACCCTTATTGGCTTAGTCATGGACGACCAAGAAAATCAATGGGTCAACTTGGGGACCCCATTGAGCCACTTTGGTAGGAAAATGACATTAATAACTTTTCATTTAATGTTAAAATAAAAATGGCACAAACATGAGTTGTTTTAATAAAACAATTTTAAAATGGGGTTATACAAGTAATATTATTGACTATAAATATTCATTAGAAATATAAAAATATTTCCTACATCCTGATATCTTTTTATAATTTTTAGTCATTAAATAAATTAAATTATTTATAACATCATGATGATGCACCGATTACCTCATTATTTAATGATTTAAATAAAATGAAAAGATAATGTAAAATCTAAGACATACACATGTCAAAAAAATATTTGATGGGTGTATTTCTAACTATTATCACCATATTTCTTGAAATACATCAATGTGGTTCCTTTAAAATCCAAAACGCATTTGAAAATAATGTAACCTATTATAACATTCCAAGAGTGCCCCTCCTCTCCTCTTATAAATGTCCCCCACCTCAACCACATTACCCACACCTCTGAATCCTTTTTCTCGGAAACACACTGCCCATTTCAACTCTCCACATCCCTCTTTTTATCATTGAATCCTCACCTTTGGGCAGAATCCTTTCCATGGATACCTTTGAGCTCAAATCAAAAAGAGTTACCCGATGTAAAGGTAATGTCTTCCCTTGTGTTCTTTTATTTTATTTTTCTTCTCCAACCCACTAAAATCTTTTTATTCCTTTATTTTGTAACAACAACAGTATAGTCAATATAATAGGATGTTTTTATGAGATGGATTCGAGCTACACTTACACACACCTTTGTTTAATGGTTAAAGAACATATTGTTTCTGTGGATGGCTAATTGCTGCCGCATGAAACGATGATTGTTCAATATTCTCTTAACACCTTTCATGGTGTCCATTATGATGTCACTATATTTTATATACAATATATATGGTAATTATTTTTTCTATATGCTTCTTAATTTTATATTTAAAACATGGATTTATTCTTTTCATGTTGTGAAAATGCGATAATTTCATACAAAGAAGTATGGACTAACCCCCCCACCCCAAGTGATGTGACTCATTCATGAAATACATGGAATGGATAAAGAATGAAATTAATGACCATATGTGTCCTATATAACATATATATTATACTGAAATTGTAATATATATATCTCTCAATTATTTTTAATTCCGTTAATATGACAAAGAAATGAAAGTAGCGTTCATGCGTACGTACGGCCTACCGTCTCCATGAACCGTGCATTTCATTTCTTTTTTATATCCAAATGTTGTAGAGCAGTATAAGATGAATATGTACTGGATATATATGATATTTAATTCATTAATACTATTCTGGAGATTATTTACTTATAACTACATGGACAATCGTTTTCAAACAAGATCATTTTTGACTCATGTACCAAACATCGACAAAAACGTCTGATATGAACTCACATTATTAACCAATTATTATAACATTATAATATGTGATATGAACTGAATAATAAACTTTAAAAGAGGCCCTTAAGCAATTATAAATTGACCAATGTTTATAATTCATGAATATGAAGAAACAGACAAGACAATCAGACTTGAGGTAAGGAATCCTACCATTATCTTTCTTTTTAAGCACTCTATTTTATGTCATTTATTTTAAGCTCATCTTTATTATGTTTTGGGATGTTATTATATATTCCTATTACTGTAAGTTTTATGTTCATATGATTAGAGAACCTATTTGATCTCATCAAACCATTTTTGGATGTTTTAAGTGGCGCCGTTAGGCTGCCGAGTTTTCGTAAGGGATTTTTCATCTCACTTTTATTCCCGTGACATTTATGCTAATATTTCCACCATTTCCTTTGAGTGGTGCATGTGCTTCCCATTATTATACTCTTTTTTAGTATAATTTTAATAATGGGTATTTACAACTTCATTGTATGACCCTTCTTCCCTGGGGTGTACGTTTCGAAAGTTACCCAAGTCTTTAAGGGAACCTTTCACCCTCCTCTTTCTAAAAGACATCTTTTTCTATGCCTTTTAATTCACATAATATTATGTTTGGATATGTTATTATATATCCTTATTGATTTAAATTTTATTTCCAAGTGATGAGATACCGTTTTCTCTCTCATCAACTCATTATTTAAATTTTAAAGTGACGTCGTTAGGTTGTCAGATTTCTGTAAGGGAGCTTCTTAACCAACTTTCAATTCGTTGGGTTAAACCTCTACTTATTGATGCCATGATTATGTGTGGAGTCTCTATGTTGTAATTTCCACAATCCTTTATGTTGATATACTATTTATACACATAATCATCTCACTGATAAATTCTTACGTCATTTAGACGAACTGTATAGGATATCATAACTCATTCTCATTTCATTGAGTTAAATATCTATGTCATTGGTTTTGTTTTTCCAATATTATGTGTGAATGACCTATGATTGTTTTACACTTAATATTCTCTTATATTTTGTGTATTCCTATTTTTTACACAAAATCATGTAATTGATTTATCCTTAATTTAAGGATACCGACTTTATAAGGGACTTCGTCTCAATCTCCTTTCATTGATGCATATTTTGTGTTGTACACAAAATTTTTTTATATGTTGTATAAACCCCTTTGAATCCAACTTTTATTCGAAAGGAATTTTTTCCTCTACGAAGCATTTTACTAAACGAAAAAAAGTATGCTTCTTTTTAACGTACGCGGGGACAATGATCTTTCCACCGCCGCGAGTATTATTTGATATTTGGATTCCTCAACAAGCCATTATATTTTTAAAAGTAAATAAATACCATATACTCTTTTTTGTAATTTGGTATTGAAAATGGTTTTGATAATGGATTTATTATGTCAATATATTTAAGTGATATATTGTGCTTGAAAAGTGAAAATGATTTCTTTCCATTATAGTTGTTTTATGTGTTATGATTTTTAATGGTACTTGGACATTTGATGGGTGGTTACGTGATAAACCATATGAAGGGTGGTGCCATGAATACTAGGATGGGTGGTTACGTTATAACCTCTAATGAATTGGGTATGGAAGTTAGCTGTATGGATTTTCCATTATGTATGTGTGGAAGTCGACCGTATGGTTATTCCATTTAAGTATGTTTATGTCCCAAGTTACCTTTATATGTTATGTGTTCTTTATATGGGATTTATGGTAATATTTTGGTTACAAAAGGGTATGTAATGGTATTTTATTCAGTGAAGAGTTTTTACAATGTCATAAAGGTGAAAAGTATTACTTTGGTAATGTACTCATGGTTTACTTGTTGTTTTGAAAAACTAACAGTTTTCCTTCTATGTGTATCCTTTACTGGAATTTTTTTTCTCATCCCATGTTTTTTAAATGTTTTCCACAGGACTTAAGGATGAATAGGGTCAATGATGGGATCAAGGAAAGACATTATATCTAAAACATTGAACTAGTCATGTTTATTATTAAGTATTTTTTTTATAGAAATTTAGTAGAAGTGTCTACTATGTAATCTTTTGAGATGTAATATTTATGACATAATTCTCCAAAACTCTAAACCTGAAAAGATCTTCTATGTGAATTATTCACTTAACTCATGATTATGTAATGTTTAATGTCGGGGCCTTATAGTTGGTATCAGAGGTCGGTTTAGATAACATTAAAGGTTAGGATACTCTCTAAGCATAAGTGTCATTACCGTAATGGTTAGGATTTCAGAAAGAGTCATATTTTTAGATAATGTGAATGAGTAAGTATATCTTAGTATTTATCTTCCTCATTAGTACATGATGGTTTTGTTGATATACTCACATAGACCTTTTTTGATTTATTAAATGGCTGGATCTAGCAGGCACCAAAGTAACAGTGGGTGTGAAGGAAACTGTGACAGTTTTCTGAGCGACCAACTGAATGATATGGGGGCTACAATGAGAACTCTTGTGTTTATCCTCAACCAACTATCTGGATTCATGATTGACCACCTAATCCTTGGTGATTTCTATAAGTCATCATATATGCGAGAAACAAATCCCTGTAGAACTACATGTAATAATCATAAAGGTAAGTGTGTTCAAAAACATATGTGTCAAAGATGTGGAATGAAACACCTAGGAAAATGTTTCAAAGGGATAGAAATGTGCTATTGATGTGGAAATGAAGGTCATAAAGCAAGAACCTTCCATGGAAAAAGGAAGCATCTAGTTGACTCGAGGAAAGGGAAAGAAGTTCTTTTGGAGGGATAAATTGAATGTTTTAAATGTGGTGTGCATGGTCATTATGTAAATACATGTCCTATGAAGAAGTTTCGGGAATGTGATCACCAAGATAGTACAAATATTCGTTTACCAATACATAATGACATTCCAATTGAGGATGAAGAAACTAACAATGACCAATCAAAGGTATGGATTATTTCCTAACATTTGTTTTCGTATTTTGGAATCATAGGATATGATTCATGATTTTGTTTGTAGGAAAGAATTATTTTAGAATAAGTTGGAAAGGAATGTTTAATGGATCATGACGAATGTTGAATGAGTACGAAGTCAACATATAAGGGCTTCAAGAGTTATGGTAAAATTCTTAAGAGTATTAAGTCTCTTTTGATAATGGGGTTAAATTAGAAGACATTTTATAGTATGTGTAACCCTGATGTTTGATATATGAAAATTTTATTCAAGGAATAGTTATCTGTTCTTTTGTGGACATAGTTATAAAGAACCATTTGGGTTTACATGATCCTTACTCTTGAGGTAATTATGGGTTACTATATGTCATAATGGAAAGTGAAATGCATGAGATAAAATTGATGTTAAATTATGTTATGGTTATTTTTGAGGATTTTATCTCATTTTTTTGGGGAATGTTTTAAGAATTATATAGTTTTGAAAAAAGGACAACACGCAGACCATGTGACAACCCGTCTCGTCAGAAAAAGCTGTGGGAATCGAACCCACATCCAAAGTGCAACCAGTATTTATCGCCTACCACTGGACTACGTGAAGACCGTAATTAGTTTGAATGATTCTTTTTAGTTAGATGATTTTATTAATTAAGAGTAAGTTGATATTGGGTTATCAATGGAAATGATTAGCCTATCATAGAGTATATGTGATTAGGTTAATTACTTTTCAATACGATACTATAAGAGAAACCGATGTTGTTTGGAGATAAATGTTACGATTTTACATGGATGTCTATGTGATTAAATCCTTCAAATATTTGGGTTTCAATCATATTTTGGATTACTTTTGGTTTTCGTTGATCTTTGGGTCTTGTTGGACAAATTTTGGAGATTAAGAATAGGTTTCCTTTTTATAAAGGATTATCCATTTTGGGTATTATCTGCTCTCATACTAACTTTGTTGGTATTAGTTTTGGTTAAGGTCTAAAGACATGGGAAGTATACAATTATCTTTTGTGGATTAGGTGATTCTCTATTAGTTGATTATATCTCTCTTAATGTAAACAACTCATCATAAATACTCGTCTTTTAGAGAAAATATGAGTTTGTGTATGATTTATAGTAAAAGTTGAAAGTCAACATGACAAGTAAGTATGGTTCCTTATGTTTTAGTTAAGCTCAAAAATTAATTCCCCAATTAAAAGTAACTAAATAAAATGTTGTTCGTTAACTTTTTCTACTGGGGAATCCAATACCGTTTAACCCATCACATGTTTGTGATTTTCTGGTGGTTAACTTTCTCCTAAACATGTTTTCTTTCACACTCCCTCAGAACATGAGCCTTTGTTTTTTTTCTTCCAAATCCATGTTTTCATACAAGGAATCCTAGTATGGGTTCACTCGGGTAAACTTTGTGCTTCCCTTTCTTTCTTTTAAAGTGATTGTTTAATTTACGCCTTTTCTGATGTGGGGATTTCAATGAGGTTTCTGAGCCCAATTTTAAAATTGGGAGGATGCAATTCCCAAAAGGGGGGAAGGATGTAACACCCCTGGTAAATAAAGAATATCACATTTTGATATCTATCCATATTTGTGAATAAAATATTAATATTACTTTAAAGGGAACGCTATGCTCGATGGCATACCCAATACGCGACAACGAGTTCCTTTGAAATCATACGTTGCACACTCATAATAAAATAATATTATTTTAAACGGTAGTTAATGCATAGCAATTGTAATGGCAGGAAAGAACAGAACTAACTACAAAATGATTATTTATGTTTGTCAAATATTTTTACTTTTATCAAATAAATGATAGTGGCGTAAAATGAAAATGAATCCAATTTTAAGCATAAATTTTCTAATATTCTTTAAAAGGTTGATTAACCGCCTTTTGATGGAGAACCCTTTTTTAATATACTTTTGAAAATTTTATATGTGGTATTTGACAAAATATAATCCTTCTATAGAATCTGTACATCAAAATTTACTTTGTGTAATTTTTTTTTATTTTTCTGATAAAGATCATTTTTAGTGAAAATGTTGCATTTTAATTAAAACCCTCATTTTAATCTGATTTATTAATATAGATAGATTATATTTTTAATTGATATAAACTACATTTAGAATATATTTTTACCATTTAACCCAATTGTGGTCATTGGAATTAATTTCATTTTGAAATTAGACTTAAACTAGTGTTAATCTTTTAATAGATATTGTTTCTAAAAAACATGCTATTTGTTTTGACAGCGGGAATTAATTAATAAATTATTTAGTGCAACTTATATGTTTTAAATTTTGTAAAATAGACATAAATTTTGAATTCAGAATATCAAATATAGCTTAGGGTGACTTTTTGATATTTTTCTAAACAACATCAATTTTTGATGAATAGTGAAACCACTAAGTGGTAGTTAAAGAAACTGATTTTTCGTTTAAATGAATCCTTACCACTTCTGTGATTTTATTTTCAAAAATCCAACGTACATGGTTATCATTCGGAATTAAAATGTGGTTCAATGAGATTAAAATAATTTTGGGTGAATAGTAACTTTTATGTTTTATTAATCGCGATTAAAGGTAATTCGTGTAATTTATGGTAAAAATAATGTTTTAATAATATGAAGTGACCTTGAAACATGTCCTACCCTTATTGGATGATTCATGGCCGACCAAGACAATCCATGGATCAAATTGGGGACCCCATGGAGCCACTTTGGAAATAAAATGACATTAATAACTATTTATTTAATGTTAAAATAAAAATGTCAGAAACATGAGTTGTTTTACTAAAATAATTTTTAAATGGGGTTATACAAGTGATATTTTTTACTATAAATATTCATTTGAATGTTAAAAATATTTCCTACATCCTGATATTTGTTTTATAGTTTTTATACATTAAATAAATTAAATGATTTATCACATCATGATGATGCAACGATTACCTCATTATTTAACGATTTAAATAAAATTAAAAGGTCATGTAAAATCTAAGACCTATACATGTCAAAAACATATTGTATGGGTGGATTTAGAACTCTTATCACCTTATACTTGAAATAAATCAATGTGGGACCATTAAAATTCGAAACACATTTGAAAATAAAGTAACCTTTTAAAACTTTCCAAGAGTGCCCCTCCTCTCCTCTTAAAAAATTTCCCCACCTCTACCACCTTACCCACACCTCTCGATCCTTTGGATCAGACAACCCCTGCCCATTTTATCTCTCCAAATACCTATATTAATTCTTGAAGCCTCACCTTTGGGCATAATCCTTTCCAAGGAAGCCTTTGAGCTCAAATTAAAAAGAGTTACCTGATTTAAATGTAATGTCTTCCCTTGTCTTCTTTTGTTTTATTTTGCTTCACCAACCATCTAAACTCTTTTTATTCCTTTATTTTGTAAAGAAAGTATCTTAAATATACTAGGATATTGTTATGAGAAGTATTTGAGCTACATTTACACACACCTTCGTCTAATGGTTAAATAACATACTGTTTCTGTGGATGGCGAATTGCTGCCTCACAAAATGATGATTGTTCAATCTTCTATTAACACCTTTGATGGTGGCCATTATGATGTCACTATATATTATATATGATATATATGGTATTTATGTTTTCTATATGCTTCTGAATTTTATATTTAAAACACGCCTTTATGCTTTTCATGTTGTGCAAATGCGATAATTTCATACGAGGAAGTGTTGACTACCCCCACCCCCCCCCCCCTCAAGTGATGTGACTCGTTCATGAAATACATGGAATGTGTAAAGAATGAAATTAATGAACATTTGTGACCTATATAGCTTATATATTATACTGGATTTATAATATATATCTCTCAATTATTTTTAATTCTATTAATATGACAAAGAAATGAAAGTAGCATTCATGCGTACATACGGCCTACCGTTTCCAAGAACGGTGAATTTCATTTCTTTTTATCTCCATATGTTATGGAGTAGTATAAAAAGAATATGTACTAGATATATATATTATATTTAAATCATTAATACTATTCTGGAGATGATTTACTTATAACTACATGGACAATCATTTTCAAACAAGTTCATTGTTGAATCATGTACCAAACATGGATAAAAACGTCAGATATGAACTCATATTATTAACCAGTTATTATAACATTATAATATGTGATATGAACTGAATAACAATCTTTAAAATAGGTCCTTAATAAATTATAAATTGACCAAATTTTATTATTCAGGAATATAAATAAACGAACAAGACAAGTCAGACTTGAGGTAAGGGATCCTACATCTCTCTTTCTTTTTTAGCACTCTCTGTTATGTCATTTCTTTTAATCTCATCTTTATTATGTTTGTGGATGTTCTTTTATATTCCTCATACAGTGCGTTTTATGTTCATATGATGAGAGATCCTATTTTATCTCATCAATCCATTTTTTGAAGTATAATGTGGCGCCATTTGGCTGCCGAGTTTTCATATGGGATTTTTCTTCACACTTTTATTCCCGTGACATTTATGCTAAGTTTGCAACCATTTACATTGAGTGGTTTATGTACTGCCCATTATTATAACCTTTTTGTAGTATCATTTCAATTATGGGTATTTACAACTTCATTGTATTACCCTTCTTCCATGGGTTGTACGTTTCGAAAGTTACCCAAGTCGGTAAGGGAACCTTTAACCCTCCTCTTTCAAAAAGGCATCTTTTGTTATGTATTTTAATTCACATTCTATTATTTTGGGATATGTTATTCTATATCCTTACTGATTTAAATTTTATGTCCAAGTGATGAGATACCATTTTCTCTCTCATTAACACATTTTCTAAATTTTAAAGTGACGTTGTTAGGCTGTCAGATTTCTGTAAGAGAACTTCTTAACCCACTTTCAATTCTTTGGGTTAAACCTCTACTTCTTGATGCCAAGATTATGTGTGGAGTCTCTACGTTGTAATTTCCACAAAACATAATGGGGATATACTATTTCTAAACATAATCATCTCATTGATAAATTCTTAGATCATTTAGATGAACTTGTATGGGAAACCATAACTGAATCTCATTTCATTGAGTTAAATATCTATGTCCTTGGTTATTCTTTTCCAAGATTATGTGTGAATGACCTCTGATTATTTTACACTTAATATCTAGTTATATTTGGTGTATTCATATTTGTCACACATAATCATGTAATTGATTTATCCTTAATCTAAGGATACTGACTTTATGAGGGACTTCGTCTCAATCTCCTTTCATTGAGGAATATTTTGTTTTATACACAACTTTTTTTATATATGGTGTATAAAACCCTTTGATTTATACTTTTATTCTAAAGGAATTTGTTCTCTATGGAGTGTTTTACTAAACGAAAAAAAGTATGCTTCTTTTTAACGTGCGCAGTGACAATGACCTTTCTGCCGCCGCGAGTATTATTTGATCTTTGGCTTCCTCAACAAGCCATTATATTTTTAAAAGTAAATAAATACAAAATAACCTTTTATGTATTTTGGTATTGAAAATGGTTTTGATAATAGATTTATTATGTCAATATATTTAAGTGATATATTGTGCTTGAAATGTGGAAATGATTTCTTTCCATTATAGTTGTTTTATGTGTTATGATTTTATAATGGTACTTGGACATTTGACAGCTGGTTACGTGATAAACCATATGACAGGTGGTGTCGTGAATACCAGGATGGGTGGTTACGTTATAAACTCCAATTCATTTGGTATGGAATTCGGCCGTATGTCTATTCTATTAAGTATGTGTGGAAGTCGACCGTATGGTTATTCCATTTAAATATGTTTATGTCCCAAGTTACCTTTATATGTTATGTGTTCTTTATATGGGTTTTATGGTAATCTTTTGGTTACAAAAGGGTAAGTAATGGTCTTTTATTCAGTGAAGAGTTTTTACTACTTCATAAAGGTGAAAATTATTACTTTGGTAAAGTACTCATGGTTTACTTGTTGTTTTGAAAAACTAACAGTTTTCCTTCTTTATGTATCCTTTACTGGGCTTTTTATGCTCATCCAATGTTTTTGAAATGTTTTCCACAAGACATAATGATTAACTGGGACAAGGATGGGATTAAGGAAAGGAATTCTATCTAAAACATGGAACTAGACATGTTTCTTTTTAAGTGTTTATTTTATTTTATGGAAACTTAGTAGAAGTGTCTACTGTGTAATCTTTTGAGATGTAAAAGTTATGACCTAATTCTCTAAAACTCTAAACCTGAAAAGATCCTCTATGTGAATTATTCATTTAATTCATGACTAAGTTATGTTTATGGTTGGGGTCTTATATTTAAAACACGTTAAAATTCATTAAAAAATTATGAACACATGTAAAACCATGGAAAACCGATGATTATATTAAAATCACTAATATAACCTTGAAAAAAATAAAATCCTTAAAACCTCTTAGAAATATATGAAACATAAAAAACGTGATTCTCCAAAAATACCATGAAAACAATATAAACCTTAAAACACTATTGAAATAAAGAAAAAAATAGATGAAAATAAAATAATGACAACATGAAATGTGAATATGAAAAATGACCCTCAAATCCAATTAAAAATATCTTAAAACCACAAATCATGTGATAAAACCTAAAAACAACAATAATTTGTTGGAAAACATAAAATCCATTGAAATACACCAAATAATACTATAACACTTTGGAAAATGATAAATACCTTTAATATAATTATAAAAACCTTATAACCTATTAGAAATATGAAAAAAATGAACATTAAAAACACTCAGAAAACCATTCAAAATAGTGTAAAATCACAAAAATATTGAAAATATGGAAAACCGATATGAAACCAAAAATCCATAAAAAATATAGAAGCCCCATGAAATACATAAAACCCATAAAATCATTTATATCTAATAAAAACCTTATAAAAATAAAAATAACACCATAATAACATTTAATTTATCGAAAATTCTACAAACCATTGAAAATCATTAAAAAACTAAATAACATGAAGCCCCATTTAAAACACAGAAACACTATGGAAAAACATAAAGACCATCAGAAAACCATAAAAATTGAAAAAACCTAGAAAATTTGTGGGAATACATGGAAAACCATGAAATTATTGGTATCACTATATGAATAATAAACACATATAAATACTGAAATCCCTAAAATATCTGATTATCAATAAAACCACGAGAATCTATTTCTTGAAAAGTGAAGAACAATTTTAAATCTCTTAGAAACTCTAAAAATTGTTTTAAATAATAAATCCATAAAATCTATATATAACTTTGAAATCCATGAAAATCATGAAAACCTATGAAACACTTAAAACAAAAAAACCCTAAACCCCTTAAAACAATAGGTAATATTGAAACCTTATGAAAATCCTCAAAATATCATAAGATCATGAAAATTCTTAAATTCATTAAAAACACCTAAAATGGTAATGAAAATTCTATATAATATAGAAAAAATAAAATATAATGATAAATTTTTTATTCTTTTCAAAATAATAAAAACCCCAAAAAAATTTGAATACTATAAAAAATAGTTAAATATCATTATTCCTTGTAAAACCATGAATAATCCTTTAAACAATGAAAAATATGGATAATGTTTTAAAATCCAAAAAAACTCAAAATAAAAAATAACAACCCCCATGCATTACCCAATTCAACATAATAAAAAATATAAGATCCCAAAATACCCTAGAAGAATAATAAAAATCCAAATCTAAAATACTATAGAAATCCCAAATAAAAAAGAATACTCCTTAAAATCGTTGATAACCCAAGGAAAACCCCTAAAACCACAAACCACATCCAAAAAACTCTTTCAAATCTTTAAATCTGTGATGAACCATAAAAACCATAAGCATCGTTATATAATTTTTAAAAACTATATTAACTCCATCAAAATCAAATAAAAACACCAAAATCACCTTAAAATCCCAAGCAACCATAAAAATCATCAAAACCCCCTTAAATGCTGAGCATCCCCTTGAAAATACTAATATAATTTAAAACTTATAAAATACTCAAAAATCATTCCAAAGCCTAACTAAACATGTGAAGACCATAAACCCCCCTTATAAACCCTTTAAGCCCTTAAACCCCATTAAAAATAAATGTGAAACTAATAAATTGAGGATGTCAAGGAAACCCATAAAAATATGTGAAAAATATATATAAAACCCTAAAAACGTGGAAAAAACTAAAAACATAGAAATTAGTTATTGAGAAAAAACATCAAAGATATTATTTCAACATTATTGGTTTATTATGTTTATTGATATACATGGTATACAATCTTCCACTAGGTTTGAAGAAATATGAGTTTAACAAAGTTGTTATCGAATAACTTTTATGTGTTTTGAGGTTATGGAAATAATGGAAAATGATTTTTATTCATAATTTTGTTATGTGGTCTTATAACTCTTATGGTATACTCATAAGAAGTTCTTAGATGAGTTCTTGTGAGTTAATGACTAGGTAGGGTTTTTACGTAGGAGTTACGTTGATGATGAACCCTAAATAACATTTGTTTTAGGGATATTGTATCGGTTAAATTCAATGCCATGTTAAACCTATGTGAAGGATGTTTTCAATGTTACTATTTTAATAGGAGGATCATGTGAGTAAAATAGATTTCTTATTAGCCACTTTAATTTTGATCGAAGGATAGTAAATGTAAATATTTTATTAATGACATGTATTATTGAATAACCTAAATAAAATTTTATTGTGAAAGATTTGTGTTGAGGTATGATGCGTAATTTTGAGATTTATGGTTTTTTGGTGTTCTCATCATATATATGATCCATTTATTCACATAATTGGGTGGGGTGAAAAATAAATCATAAGATCATTACTTGGATTTCTATAAGGTCATAATGAATATCATTACGATGTAATATTTTGGTCAATCAGAGTTCATGGAGTAATTTTTATCAAAATTAAAAAATCAAAAGATCCTTGTATAGATATGTACACAAATATGGTATCATGTTATGTGTGTATACAGTGGTAGTCAATGCTGGGTTATAATGACCATATATTTTAATATATTTATTTTTATAATTAACTCAAATATGATGGATATCTTTGTCAACATAAAATGTTGAACCAAAATGAAACTGTGATATTTTGAAATTTTTAAAATTTTGTGACTCAATTAATAGGTCTAAATATGAGTAGCCAGATCATAACATATATGAATTTATATCTTTATAGTTGTTAATTATTATAAATTTTTTAAATCCATTATTTTTTTAATCACTCACTTTATTTATTCAAATTTTTATTAATTAATTATGTGTATATTTTTAATAATTTATAATTTTAATAAAATATAATATTTATTATTTACTAATAGATTTATTACTATTTATTATAAATTTTGAATAAAAAATCATTTTTAACCAATTTATTTTCTAATAAAAATTATTACTCGGTGTATGTCTTCATTTCATTTATATTTTATGATAGAAAATTATAGTGATTCAATTTTACAAGATATTAATCATTTTTAATTTAGAACAACAAAATTAACTGAGATTTTTTTAATGCTTTTAGTAATGTGAATACTTCCTATAAAAATAGGGTAATATACCCATTTTAAAACAACAATTTTTATAACATTATGACTTGAAATTTTTTTTAAAATACTAATATATAAAATAAACATTAAAAAATTAAATTATCCATTTAAAAATATATGTCAGATAGAAAAAATAAATGTGTGATATTTTTTAGAATTTAGTAATATTATATAAAATCTATTTTTTCTATTTCTTTAATTATGGTAAAACTAGGAAAAATTATCTTTATGATTTATTTCACTATAATATAAATACTTTTTAATTAATATTAATTTTTTAAATTTCATTATAATAAATAACATTGATATTTTTTCCTTATTTAATAACATTATTAAATAAACTCTTTTCCTAAAATTGATTTTACAAATTTCATATGCATATGTTAAGATTAATTTCAATGCAAAACATAAATAAATATTATCAAATTAACTTTAAATTTTAAAAAATTGTTTTAATAATATTTAATACTGTTGATTTATAATTTTTTTATGAAATAATATTATTAGTATTAACGCTCATTGAGACAAAAATGGTATTTTTTTAATTATCATTTTTTTTCTATATCATATAATATCTAGAATATATTTCTAATAACAACTATTAAATAATGGATCATATGTGATTTATAGACACGTAAATAAATATATCAATACTAATATAATTGGTAATTAATGTAGAGTAATATTAAGAACCAATAATGCTAAAAATTAAATTTTAAACATAAATAGTATATATTTATATTACATGTTTTAATTTACAAAATAATTTTTTAAAATTAATATATATAATTATAAAACCTAGAGGTTAAATTTATTTCCATAATATCCAAATCTGATCATATGTATTATGTACTATTTTTAATAAAACATAACTCAACTTAGTTAACAACTAGACACCAATCACAAATGTAAAATAATAAAATGTAACATTTTAATTATTAAAACCATATAACATGTATAAAAATTGCATGAAATGAATTTTATGAGTCATTTTCAACTAGAAAAATCAAACAATTACATTATTTGAAATATTTGGATCCATTGACATTGAAATATATTCATGACATTTTTAAAATATAAGGTCTGTTTGCAAAAGATCCTATTTCCATGCTTACAAAACTAGGACACCTAGACCATTAAAATAATTAAATTAATATTCAATTTTATTTTAAAATCTTCAAAAATATAATATCTTATAATTATTTCACAATTTAGTAAGCCCTTGTTGACACAATGTTTTCATATTCCCTTCAATTCCAAAGTGTTTTCCATGGAAGGACCAAATATCCAACATATGTATTATCTCTTTATGATGATTTTCTACATAATATTCTTCCTATAAATATTTTATATCCATTAAAATATAATAACATAAGTATCAATATTATTTGAATATTTTAAACTATTAAATACATTACAATTATTTATTCTTTTTCATCTTTTATGATAGAAAAAATCATCGTTAGTGTGTTACGTGATATAATGCCTTCATAATTAGATATCTTATGTTTTTCTCCATAGCCCTTACTTAGTGATATAAAGTATATAAAGGATGAATAAATTTTATTTACATAATATTAATATTAATCTTAAATTTCAAAGTTTTATTTACCTTCATTCCCAATAGCATGATAATAATGGAAAAAAATTTCATGTGTACGTATGAATTATCGATTCAATGAGAAATGGGATAAACTTTTCATAAATTTTTTTCATTTAAAAATATATAAAAAATATAATCCTTTTTTCCCAAAATAGTATAAATATTTCATATTTTATAAAAATATACAACTATTATATAATCCATTGTAAACATATATAAAGATTTACATGATATCTTGTCGAACAACCTCAGGTTATAGTCATATATAAGAAACCTATAATATAATATAAATAAAATAATATAGTTTAAAGATATTGAAATATATTATATATAAGAATAATTTAATTCTGTATATATGTAATCAACGAATTATAATAAATCAAGATGTTTAGTGAAAATGCAGGACTCTTTCAGACATGAGTAATTGTTTCTTCTCAAAACACCCTTCTTTGACAGACATATTATATTATATAACTAAATTAGTTTAATTTATGTCTGTAATGCCAATTGAATATATGATATAATGCAATATCATAATTCACGGTATTTTAATTTCAATTTCAATGTTTCCCACTTTCAAGTGGCTTAATTATAGTGTATCTTATAACATAAGGGTTTTCATCTAAATTTTCCATCATTGAGAAATTTCTTAATTTGATGACCTAATAACTTATTTCCAAGTTGTATATACTACCCAGTAATGTATTTTTTAACACCCTATGATTTAACTCACGATATTTATAGAACAATATGATTTTAAATATTCCAATGGCCATTGATTCAAAATTACTAACGTCTAAAGGGTTTTTTATCATTCACCATTCATTGAGGCATGATTTGAAATTATTCACCAATATTCATTTATATGTCGTATCTAATAACAACATGACTTATAATATCATTTTTATTGTTAAACATATAACATTTTCTTACATTTATTATATTCTTGGATGTCGTAAGTGATTGATCTCTTCCCTAAAATATAATGTTATTTTATAAGTTAATAATATTCTTCTAATATAATGTTTCTCCATGAGTTTGATATTTAATAACATATAGTATAATATATTTTTATTTTTTGATAATAGTTTCATTCAAATAATGTTACGTTGTCGGTTCAATTCATTTTTATAAAATTCAACTATGTTATGAATTATTCACATCCATTTAAATGATAATTTCCAATCCTTCTCCATAATTAATATGATCACCCATATTAAATATTTTAATAAGAAACCTAATTAATTTATATCACTTGTTAAATTATTATTTCACTTCTAATATTTTAAAAATAAAATTTTAGTATTATTTTATGATGTGGTATTTTCCACAAAACAGTTTTTAATCATAGTAAGGGATCCTTTAGAACAACTTTATGACGTGTCGATTATGTATTCTATTTTTTTAAAAAAATTATGAAATGTTATTATCAATTAACTCATGTATTATTTAATACATTACCCTTACATTTAGTGAAATTAAAATATCACATATGTTAAGGGGGTTATACAAGTTTTTAGTCTCCTTAGGAATTTTGAAATTATAGTAAAAACAGATTATTTTAACATACCTATATTATCTACAATGACAAAGATCACCCCCATTAAATTATTTTTAACCATTAATATATTCTAAAAAATTGATAATTATTTGGAGTACACAGTTGGATTAATTATGTTTTATTGAAAAATATTAAGATCATGTCATCTATAAAATTGTATTTAGTTAAATCAAAAAACATCTACCAAAGTGGGTATTTTTAATTATTTCATTTCATTATCTTCCTCATTAATTTTATATAATGGGACTCCATGATAAAAGAATATTTTTTAAAAAATTAAAAAATAAATTACTTATCCTATTGGGAATCATTTTGTTTTAGCCTTTCATTATTTCCTTGACATGAGATTTGTGAAACTGACTTCCTTCATGTGTGTTTGATAATTCTTATTATTTATGTCTTCTTTCATTTCCTCATGCTCCAAACATGTTAAGAATTTCATTTTGTGGGAATTTCCCAAAGAATTATATATCCTCATAATACATTAATAAATATTTTTATCTACTGGATACTATATGTGTTTGATTGGTGATTATCCTAATTAATCTATGTTATATGTTGGGTTGACACTAAATTATATATCCTTCTGAAGAATTTGGTAAATATTTATTTCATATGTGATGTTATTTAAGGGGATACAATGTTATTATAATCTGTCATGGAACTTTAATCCACATTTAAATAGGAATGGGGAGTGAAGTTAATTGACTATATGACTTTTTCCACTATGTTTATAGGAATGGGAAGTGAAACTATTACACCATTGGAAATTTTCCACAATTTTTATAGGAATGGGGATTAGAAAGAATCAACCATTTAGCATGGCCCAATTTATAATGATGGTATTATAAGTGACCCTTGAATTATTATTATGATTTCATCAACTATTTTTTTCGATGTTCTTTGTATTCTATGATCTTATAAATTCATTTCATTATTAAATGATTTTATTCTTATGATACTTTTATTTATATATCATTTTTTCACTCTTAACACTTACGTTATAATTTATTATAATGTTTATAAACTTAACCTTTTACATATGTATTTTCCTCAGGGTGACCTATAGAATCTCCAATGATTTATGGAATTTTAGAGAAATTTGTATACATTTAAATAATGATGATGTTTTTATAGTTAATATGATTTATATATATATATAATCTTCCAAATATAGTATACATCAATATCATTGTCTTGTATTATTGGTAATGTATGTTATAAATCATCAAATAATGTTTGTTTAAGGATTAGAATCTTATACAGGTAGCTTCTGGTAGCTATCTAGGTAGTGAGTTATTAAAGGTATATTTTTGTAAGGATTGATCTACAAATAATGGTTGATTCAAGTCAATAGTATCCATTAATGTAGTATGTGATGTTATGTTCATCAATAATAATTGTTCACTAAGTAATTTTACATGATGTAATTTTGTCACCATAAATTAGATTTCATCTCCATAATTAAAAGGGAATCATGTCAGACCTATGTCAGTGTGAATAAATAAATATTTCATTAGATAACTTTTGGATTATTCTAGTAGAGTATCACAATAAATATAGTTAATTAGACAATCAGTTCTTATTTATGATCATTTGTAAACTTCGAGTAGTAATGAGTCTTCTCCTAAATTTAAAAACACATGTATGCTTCAGTAATTCTACTACATTGGATCATTATTATTGCATACTCATTAGATTAACTCACTTTTGGAAAACCAAGTAAATATTACTATGTATCCTAAATGATTAAATTTTGTTACATATTTTCCTAATTAGAAGATAGAATAGTTTTTTATTTAAAAATGAAACCTCATCATAATATATTATAATTAATCCTTCTAACACCAATACACCCACCTCCTCTTATAATTTTTTTTACATAATGGGACTATTTTTTAGGAAAATAGTTAAATATTAAAATATGAAATTATCCCTTTTTGGAATATATGGATGAAGTAATTCAACAAGGTATTCAATTCATTTATATAAATTACATTTTTATTTTTGAGTAGGCATATGATGAAGTAAATCTGATAATTAGGCATATATATATATATAGTATTTATACATAGAACAATACTTGTTCTGCAACTTAGGTAGTTTATATTTGTAGTCTATAAGTAAAATTATATTGATTTTAGAGGTATTAATGTTTTAGGGGGAGATCTGTCCAATAAAATCTACACAATGATGATGTCATGTAAATCCTCGCATTTCATGTAGGAAAATATCATAAATATCTATGAATAGGATCTAAAATATAGACAATAAAAATTACAGGTTATATATAACATATATAACAAATTTAGTATTCAGTCAAAAGAATATAAATTTACATTTATTTATATAATAATGTTATAATGGAGAATATGTGAGGTCTTATATAATCACTCAATGACATGATGATCATCAAGGAAATCCTTGGTATATTTTTACCATGGATCATTCCAAAAGTTTTAGTGCTTTAGGATTAGGATCTAAATAATCTAAAATTGGATAGTCATCCTATAAATATCATTGCATATAAAATGAGAAATTATTATAATGAATCTCTGAAAAGCCGAATTAAAATGATTATAAGTCAACACTATTAAGAATCTCACCATGGATTATGATTAGGATTAACAATAGGATGATGAATCTCTATTATTGTATTCTATAAATATAGAATTTAGGAAAATGAATCTTCAATGGTAAACATCCACTTATGTTATTTCAATTTATAATTGTTAGGAATCTTATGGAAAAGTTTCAAAAAAATAATGAAGATGATGATGGATAATATGAAGTTCCTAGTTAATATTATTCAAATAATTAGAATCATAGGATTTATACTACTAAAATATACTCTATGTATAATAATATAATATCAGAAGAGGATAATGTATAAAATGATATCAAAGATGAAAAAATTTGGGACTATATTTTCCACAAATCTTATTTTCTTACGGTGGTTGTAAAAAAAATCAGATAATAAATGGAAATAATGATTATAATGGGGAATTTGATGATATATTTATTATAAAATTATATAAATAGGATCTACATGGAAAAAATATGTTTGAAGAGTGAAATTATTGAAAAAATATTGAGAGTTTTTGATGTCAAACTCAACATGTATCACTAGGAGGATGAAATTATCAAGATGAATGAATTGATTGAAAATAAAAAACCTAAAAAACAATAATTTATACAGATATTTTTTGGAGTTAAAGTTCCATATAAATGATAATACAAGTTTCATATATGTTTTAAAATGCACAATTTAAGGTCATGGAAAACATATCAATGTTATTATGGATTATTTTTTTGTACTATGGTGAAAAATTGAAGACTAATAGAGACCATTGACACCCCATATGAAATTGAGAAAATACATTGAGTAACACCAAGAAAAGGTAAATATGTATTTTTCAATACATTATAGTTATTAACATGGTTTTTGATAAAGGACAAATGACACATTATATAAAAAATATAGTATTGGTATTGATAGAATGAATAAGGAAATGCTTCTTGATTCTAATGCACAAGCACCCAAAATTGGAGAATGATTTAGATATTTCCTAGAATCATAATACTAAAAGATATCAAATGAATCATTGATGAATTATTATGTACACATAAGAGTGAGTAATTAGATAATTGTTACTATTATTGAAACATAAGAAACATTAAAATGTGTGTTCTATAAACAAGGGTTAATATTAATATTTCTAGTTATTTCATATCAATAATGATGATGAATATGCATTTAATGACCCATAACTATAATATATAGTATGTAAAATAATATCATGTGGGAAAAATGAAAAACCAATTTGAATATTTGTATCATAATGTTGGTGTATAACATTCATAGGAGAATCAGGAATGATACTCAACACTAACTTTGAATATTAAATTATAGATCAAAAATATAAAAAATTATATGTTAGTGTTCACATAAATTACAATAAAATAATAAGGTAATTGTAGTGAATTGATCTCTATTTTCCCATGTACTTCCAATTTGATGATAAATAATTATGTTATCACATGTATCAAAATCAAAAAATAAGTTGTTGTCTTATTTATAAGAGAAGAAATTTATAAGACCATTATATTTGGAAAACCCAAATTTATTGGTAAAATAGTTTCTACGTCTAGATTTATTATTTATTAATGGTCTTATTCAAACACACAATGTGTTATCTAATTATATTAATCAAGTAATATTAATTATTGTATCATTAAGGGAAACGATAGTTTCATTATACTACAAGGGAATCCCATGAAATTGAATATGTTCCTTATAAGTTGACAAGAAGAAATATACATTCTATCCCATGAAGATAAAAACAGATTGTGGCATATGTGAATTTTCTTTTTAAATAAGTACTCCATGGATCATCAGCTGAAAATAATAAATCTCAATATATCCATAAATTATCACATGATTCTACACACATTTTCATGGTTTTTCAAAATGTAAGATAATTTAAAAGAATTGTAAGGAATATACCAAAATGTCAATGATTATTATTGAATCAGATAATTTTGATTTGTTTATACCAATATCACTACGATACAAAAATGGAATGGGATATTATGATCCATTCATTGATTATTACATCTGGATTCCATTGTGTTTAGTTATCACCAACAATTTTGAGTTTTTCATTTTTATTACACTATATTAGAGAATGGATGAAATGATGCCTCGGAAACAATTTGAATAATTCCCAACATAAAATGAGATTTTTTTAAGAACATACAATTATAGGATTATCCATAAAAACTTTGGATAATGTAACTAGTCACAATAGTTACAACACATTAACAAAATGGTGTACTTGAGAATAGAAATCAAATCACAAAAAGAGAACCAGAATGGTGCAGTTGATAAGTATCATCATGAAATATCTTGGAATGCTTTACTCATGGAATTGGTAAAAATTTCAAAAAAAAAATATGTCTAATATAAGAAAATTGATTAAATTATATTTTTTAAGGCAATAATACTACACTAATGTTACTTGGAATATTCAACAGTCGTACATTTTCTATAGAAAAAAATGCATAAATTTTTAGTCTCTTAATTATAATTATATTTTAAATGGATTATCAAAAAATATAAAATTATATAAAATAATAAATAAGTGGTTTTGAATATTTATCAAATTCTATGATGTCACTATAGTAATGAATAAATTTAATATTAATAAAAATAATGAAATATTGAAAGATTAATGTAATGGGGAGGTGATTATATTAGAGGTAGTACAAGGGGATAACTAAAATTTAAAATAGTATACTAAAAATTTTATGGGTACTGTAATACCTATATATATAGTGATTCATGAGATTTGAGATATAATTTGGGAGTATAATATCATTAATTATCAATAAAAACTAATAGAGATTATGAGAATTAATTCCATCTAGAGAATGACCCCATTATATTTGGAAGAGATAATGTTTTTAAAGATTATTCTAGAGATATAAAACAAGGAGTATAGGATTAATGAAAAGAATGAAAATATATAAAGGTATCATACAAGGGATATTCAATATAGACCTAAAGATAATATTTTCATGGATTCAAAATGGGTTTCTTCAAAACATTCAAATGACTATAGAAGGTGATTCAAAACAGTGCATGATTACTATTCAAGGGATACTCTATGATCAAAGGAATCAATGTACATGAAACATTATCACCCATTGAAATAGTTTTTATAAAAATAGTTTTTTTAATATTAGTGTACAATAAATTTAATTCATTCCAAATGGATTTGAATGAAAAAATTATAAATTTATTACATAATTAAATGCTATATATTGGGAGGTTTTTTGGTTTGTGCTTTTGAAGATGAAAAGAAATTCATTTTATATATTAAAAGTGTCTTTTGGGATGAATTAGGAACAAACAACGTGTTATTTGAGACAATATCGATATTGAAAAAAACTAAATTTCCTATATCGAGGGGATGATTACAATCTATATAATGATAATCATTGTCATAAAATGAGGATGGTGTTTATCTATGCATATTTTATAACCATTGGTTTATCTAATAACATAAAATTATTATAGTTTTTAAAATTTATTATTATTGATTTTGAGATGCTTCTAATAGGTGATATTAAAATTTTCCTTGGCCTTAAAGTGATATGTGGAAAAATAAAGGTATGTTTATCTATCCATAAATAATATGCTATATATTTTCTAAAGAGGTTTAGAATGGATTATTGTAATCTACTGAAAAAATTTATTTCTACCAAAATCAATTTCATGGAATAATATTAGAAAAGAGTTAAATTTCATAGAGTAATATATTATCATTTTAAGGTTATTGTAATTAAGAGTGACATGATAAAATATTGTGTTTTGAACATATCATGAAATAAGATATCAGAGTATGTTAAAATTAATAAACTCTCTAGCTGTGAAGAAAATTATATTAAATATCAAGGGAATTGTGGATTTTGTTATTTTTATAATGAAATATCAAAATATACATTATTAGTATATATAAATATATATATATATTGGACCAGTTCAATGGATGACACAAATTCAATATAAGGCGATCAATTATGTCTTAATGTATTTTTCATATCATATAATAACATTAAATGTTTTATAAATACACTTATAATTATAGTGGATTCATTATTTAAATCAAATCATCCTTTGAAAACAAATTATTGTGGATGAAGTGGTATATTTGAAATATGTATGTTAATGTGATGTCTCTGATTAAGATAAAATGTGATAATTTGTGTTCATCAAAACAAAGAAATAATGTCATCCATCGCTCAACGGAAATTCACAATGAAATCAGTCATCATATTATAAAAGGTCAATTGAAGCATGGTTATATAAAATTAATGTATACTTATATTTAACATCAATTCATAAACAACATAATATATGACTTACTCATAGAATTATTTGATAGGAATTAGCTAATTGATAGACCCTAATTGATCTCCAACACCTAGAAAATGGTTTATGTGGAATAACCACACCCTTTTTAGTGTTATAAATTTCATTATGTATTGATAACTATTATTTTCTATATTATCGAAAAAATGTAGTTTCCTCTATGATCATTGATAAATGGTGAGAAGTTTTATTTTTAAAGGGGTGAATGATGGTTTAGAACTACTATGAGGGGAAGTAAAGATGAAAGGGGGAGATATCTTCTATATTAAATCAGGGGATGAGGATTTCATGAGGACAAGAAAAAAATTAAAATTCTAAAGGTATTATATCTCTGATCACATGTCATGAAATGAAGACGTACAAATATTTTGTCAAAGTAGATTATCAAAATTATTTTAATATGTGGTCTCAAGATATAAAAAAATTCAATAAATATAATGATCATGTTATCATTTAACATGAGATGTAAATAATGAATCGAGTCTTTACTGATCTTTTCTTGTTACTAACATTTATCAATATGATCCTAACTCATGTGGGAAAAGTATATACCTTTATTAATATTTTTTTCAGTATGTAGAATCATAGAGTTTAAAAATACTATGAGTTGAGTAAATTTTTGGGAAACTATTTTGTTTTTTGAAAACATTGGTTGAAAATGTTATTGTGTGTTTATTTGGATATTGGGTTGACTGACTACTTCTATAAGTATATGGATTTTTTTATAGTATAAAAAAAATATTTTAAAAGAATTCATATTTATGATGGGGTAATGATATAACATAACAGTTTTCTAAAGCTGTAGAGGATATTTATGGTTGATGGATTGATAAATTTGATCATAGGAGGGACTTCGTGAAGGTTTTTTAGGTAGATGATCCTCGAATAAAAATATTAAACTGGGAATTCATGTAATATGTATATGAATAAAAATTAAATCTCATTAAATAAAATTTTGGAAAGGAATCTTTTTCCCATAGAAGGTATGTATGACAATAAAGGGGGTTCCAAGTGGAATTATTATTTTAGGTTATGATGCAGTAAATATTTGTAGACTATGAAAGGGAATATGATACATAATTTTTTAATGTAAATTTATATATGGAATATTTAAATAAATTTATTACCTTGTTTTATTATTATTGTGGTTTCTAAGGAACAATGAAAATATAAGTATCCCATAATAAATTCATTTCATATAGAAATGAATTAATTCTTAATAATATTGTATGGATTTTTTCAAAGTCATAAAGAATTTATCTATATAGAATAATCATGGTGAATGAGAGTTTATAATGTAATTATTATAATATGGATACCATGTAAATAGTTCACATATAGACGAACATGAATATGATAGTGCATTACATGTGTGTATTGTCGTAGTCTGCGTATGTAAATACAAGTTTTCAGTACATGTAAGGAGTTCACGATGGAATCTTACATGAGGGAATGTACATGTTCAATGTAATTACATGGTGAACCATTATTGTGATATAATTACACTCTAGATTGATCATGAGTAATAATACTTCACAAATGAATTACAAAAATAAATGATTTTTTGAAATAATTATGATTGATTATCAATGATAGAAAATGTGTATTCATATCAAACTAAGGTTATTGTAAAAAAGGAACAAAAAAATATCATTATAGGATTCTTATGGGGTAGTAGTGGCAGAATTTCAGATCACATAATATTTAGTTATCATGTGTGGGAGGTTATAAACCTTGATGGATTGTCAGTCATCTATTAAAAATATTAATAATAGAGTGGTTTAGTAATTATAATATATTATCACGTTTTCTAAATATTCTCCTTTGATAGTCATGGATATGGTGAAGGTTGATCTTAAGGGGAAATTGTTTTAACCCATCACACCCTTATTCACCCCTACTCCCTCTTAAGGTTTTCAAACTAGTGGGGCCAACAACCAAAAAAACATTTATAGCCTGAAAAAATCTAGAAAACCATATAAGTCTTTAAAAATACTGAAACCCCATGGTAAATACATTAAATACATAGAAAAATACTTTAAATCCTTATAATACACAATAAAAACCTAAATTACATGGAAATATTGAAAAATAGGAAACCTGTATAAAATCTTATAAAACCATAAAAAACTATTAAAGCATAGATCCCATAAAAACCCTATATAACCATAGAATATTATGATAACTATCCTGATGCTAAAAACCATAAAGACCATTAAAATCCTTTAATATTCATAGTCAACCTTGAAACCCCATGTAAAATTATAAAAAACAATCAAAACCTATATAATTCCCTAAAACCATTAAAACTATAAAAACCCTAGATGACCATGAAAAAAATAGTAGAACCTTAAAATCTATAAAAAGAATACTATTAAAATACAAAAACCGTAAAAACCCTAAAATAATTTTAACACCCAAGAAAAACAAAAAACACATTATAAGCCTTGAAAAAAATTTGAAAATATTAAATATTCAAAAAAAACATGAAATACTATTAAAATAACTGAATTTTTTTAGTGAAATCAGTAACCCAAAATATTGTATAAATACCCAAAAAAAATTATTATTCCCTTTAAAATTCCCTAAACAACCCTGGAAAACACTTAAATCCCAGGAAAAATAATTAAAAAAACTAGTAAATCCTTAAAATGTATTAGATAATTCTAAAACCCTTTAGAGAACTCTTAAAAACACAAAACAAAACATTAATGAACATGCAATGCTCTATAAAATATTAAAACCCATCTAAACCCTAAAAATCAGTAAAAATATTAAAGATATATCCATAAATCATATGAAACACTATTTTTTTTGGAAAAATTATCAAACCTAAAGAAATATTATTAGAAACATAAATAAATATAATAAATAGAATACCAAAAAAATATTTGAAAACATTATAAATTCAATGAAATCCCCCAACCACTCAAAAAATAGTAAAAATTTATTAAAATATATAAAATACATGAAAATTTGTTCAACCATTGAAAAACATTATATACTTGGGAAAATAATGAAAACTTATTAAATATTATTATTACTATGAAAACTATGGAAACACAATATATATATATAAATAATATGAAAAACTTGAGAAAAATTAACACATTGAAATATTCTAAAAACACATGAAAAAATTAAAGTGACAATAAAATGGAAACCTCTAAAAATATAGGAAAATTATAAAAACTATGAAATCCACTAAAAACATTAAAAAAATTCTAACCATTAGAATCCCTAAATAACCATAAAAGCCCTATTAAATTTATGTAACCATAGGAACATTATATAGCCCATGTAAATTATAAAAACTGATTAAAATATGAGGAAAATAATTAAAACTCCAATTTTTTTTAAAATTAAACTAAAAATAAGGATGAAATAAGGGTAACCATGGAAAAAATATAAAACCATAGAAAATATAAAAATCCCTGGGTAATATTGTGAAACCTATAAAACCTATAAACACAAATAAAAGATCCTAAACAAAATTACAAAACCTATGAAACCCATGGTAATCCATAGAAACCAATACAAACGTGAATATAAAAACAATTAGGTTTTATAATACCCTAAAAAATAATAGCTAACCCTTCAAAACCATCAAAATATTTAATGAACTCTAAATATTCTGGGAAACATGGATAAAACCTATAATCTCGAAAATGAAAAAACACCTAAAACCCGAGAAAAGTCACGATAATTGTAAATAAAACCTTGATTCTATCTATAAAAACATTAACAATACTAAGAACCAAAGAGAACCTAGAATGATTTAAACAACAATAAAATCCTTGGAAATCCAAGAAAATCATCAGAAATCCTAAAAACATGAATAATAATAGAAAATACATTAAGACACTAGATAATAATTCAAATCCTTAAAAGGCCGAAGACACCCCCTAAACCCTTAAAACCCAATATAAAAAACAAGTAAGACTTCTACAAATGAAAAATAATAAAAACCTATAAGACCCCATAAAAATATTGGAAACCATTAAAAACAATAAAAAATCATGGAAATCCATAAAATCCCATATAAAAAGAATATTGATGTGGAATATAAATAAATTTATAAAAATATCAAAACCCACCTAGAAATGAATAACCATAAAAACATAGATAAACTATGAGAAATAATCATTTATAAAAAAATAAATAAAATACCATTTTGAAACCCTTGAAATATAGGATAAACATTTTGAAATCCATTCCAAATCATAAAAACTAAAGGGAATTATATGAAGGCATTAAAATACCACAGAAGAATCAAAAAACAAATAAAAAATTTATAGATCCTTGAAAAATAATTAAAACAATTATAGAACTAGTAAATCAAAAAATAGACAATAGAATATAATTGAAAAACATATATAAACATAAATAACCATCTAAAACAATAAAAACAAGTAAAACTACTAAAAATAGTAAAAAACATGAATAACCTAAAATCTCATAATGCTTTGAATAAATATAGAATTTCATTAAGTCATTGAAAAATATATTTCTTGTACCTATATAAATATATGGTGTTCGATTTATAATCAATAAATATTTTTCATAATGATATATATTATGACTATATTTCTTGATCCCAACTGATGTGTGATGGTTGTTGAGTTTAGGGAGTATTTTAATGTTGAACTAATGATTTTACTTGGATATTCTCACCTTGATTAAGTGTTAAATGAATACATTTATTTGAAAAATGATGTGATAATATGTTGTTAAAATTATAATGTAGGATCACTTGACATATTGTATCAACCTAAAATAAATTATGTTAATGTTAAAATGCATTGTTTGTAAAAAAAATTGTTAAATAGAAATTGAAGAAAGAATGTTTTCTAATGTAAACGATAATGATTAATGTTGTCTCATATGTTTTTAAGATACATGCGACTATATTAACCATTATAGGACATGTTATTTCATCTTATGTAGTGATATATACCAAATACTCATACATTATGGATTAGAGAGTTGAGGTCAAGTGGATCTCATGAGTATAAACTAGTCACATGTTAATGTCAATATTATTGCCTATATCTTATGGAGTTCAAAACAATGTGTAGGCATAGAGGGTATTGAGATCAATTAAAATTGGAGAGATCATACGATGGAGCTGAAAAAATTAATTGATCTAAGATACAATATAAATAAAATCCATTTCATGTAGCAATGTGATGTCAAGCCTGATTTGATTCTATAAAGAATGATTGAGTAAAATGAACATGTTGAAAGGAATTCAAAAAAGAGGATATGTTAACCCCATGAAGAATGATATAATATTGAATGATATTTTATTTCTAAGACTATTAAATCCTTAAATCAAATGTGGTCATAAAAATGTTTATTATGATGAAGTTCATATGATCCAAGCTACGAAATTAATTATTTTTTAATATGAAATTTAATTTCATAAATATTAATGGTGTCACATGATCAACACATGGATAGGTTTATAAAATAATATAAACCGTATTGAGACATTGTAATGAGTGGTAAACTTTTATTTTTTTAATTAAGGTGATAAAAAATCATTTATAAATTCTTATTGACTGATATTGGAAAAGTTGATGAAAAACTAAGAGTGTTACTAATAAATTTCATCTATTGTAGATGCTTAGGAAAAATAAAGACATAATACATGATCATATATACCCATGGAGGTTATGTGATCTAGAATTATGTAAATATGGATACATTCTTTGGGATAAGTTCTTAGGGTATTGTTAAGATGTTTCGTTGAAAGAACCTACATAGATTTCTGTGAATATTATAATCATGTAAGTATTATTATATTTATACTACCATAAGTAGATATACACCCATAGTTATATGATATTATACTTAAAAATGGGTTATATACCCATGGACATGTGTTCAATGTTACGAGACTATTTATTTATAGAGGTGTTACATAACTAGGGTTTTTTCACACACGAATACACACAAGTTGTCTTATTGAGGACTTATATATTATGGTATATTCAGTCATGGAATCACACTTGGGATATTGTTCCTAGGGTATTTGGATTTGTGTTATTTGATTGAGGTTATGAAAATGAGTTCTATAGTGAAAATTGGTCAATCAAACAATTGTCATATTATATTCTTAAAATTGAACTAGAATCCTTAAATATTTAAATACAATGAATATTCAATCACTATTATATCTTATCTTGTGGAATTTGTTCCAACAGAATAATTTTACTGACACCTCTCGTCTTTTATGAGAAATAAAGTAATAGTTTATTTTATGTACTGAATTATCATCAAGAGATGTTATTATGGTGAGAGTTTTTTATAATAGAAATTGTATTCACTCAATCTTTTAAGAGTTAATTACATATATAATAGAAGAAGTGTGGGTTATATAATAAAAAAACTAATAATTGAACTAGGATTTATGATGAAATAATAGTATCATGTTTAATATTTAAAAACTATATGTTATTTAAATATTTAAGAGATCATTATATCTATAACTTTTGGATGATACTTCATATAACTAGTTTGTGGAAGTGAAGAAGATGAATGATTAATTGGGTGAGGTGATACAATGCTTAGAAAATCATAAGGGAAATGAGATTATAATACAGTGATTGTGACTAATCATTTCATACTTGAAACTGTTAAATCTTATTATATTTTAACACATTAGTACATCATCAATCATTTCTTCTTTTACATTTGACCATTGGGTGAACTAAAAAAATATTATTATTCTATGTAGTATTTATGTTTCTTCAGGTTTGTGATATATTTTTGTGATTGTGTTATAGTCTATTAAAAGTTGTCAACAATTCATATCAGTATTGGAATTATATAACAAATACATGATATGAATGATTAATAAAATAGTTTAATTTACCCATCTTCTATATTCACCCCCTATCAAGGTGTATTTGATTCTAAAAAGTAGTATATGAGGGAAATCGTTCAAAATCAGTGATCAATATTTGAATAATTATTTATATTTTTGAAATTGTATTGAATGAAGAAGTCTCTAATTTTGATGGAATTGGCATTTATGGTTATTAGAAATAAAATATATTTTTACTATTAAATTACAAATTATATTTTATGAATTAATTCTGTTGATAAATCATAGTATCCATTAAAATTTATACAAAATTTTGATCCCAAATGGAGAATATTTTATAAATACCATTTTCCATTAATTTATATAAGGTAACTACTCATTTATCTACTTCTTATGAAATTTATAAGACATTATAATATATTTTCATAAACACTATATAGGAAAATCATTTTTTACATCCTAAATAACGGTTTTAAAAAATATAAAATATGAGATACTAATTAACAATATCGGTGAAGAGGGTATCCTAATAAAAGTAATGATTTGTAAAAGAATTATGGAGAATACCATTTTGGGGTCATATTCAAAAAATAAGGTGTATGATTTTAATTATGTCATTTCATTTTTTTTATTCAAATGTTTTATGTTTTTTCTACATATGGAGATTAAAATTTCTCTCTAAAAAATAAAGTTTGGAAAAAACAAGAGAATAATTATTGATATGGTACTTTAAAAAATTTCTAGAAATGATTGTGGTCCTGATTAATAAAATATAAAATTATTAAAAAAAATATATAATTGGTTTTTTTTTCAAATAATCAACTAAATATATTGATGATCTTGATGAAGAGATAAAGTAATATTATAAATAGTTAATTTATTAAGCAGCTAGTTTTGTGAAAACAAAATAACCGGTTTATATCAAATTGAAAAATGAATAGTAATTCATGGTGATTGATAGATTTATGGCTTTAACTGAATAATGAAATAATATAATAGACTAAGTAGATGAAAAAATTCATTAAATTACAAAAACTAAGGATTCATTTTAAAATTATGAGTTTGGGAATAAATTATATTGGGGATTTACTAATGAATATAATCCACGTATCCTTGATTAAAACACTGATAAAGAATAATATGTTATGATGTATATTTATCAATTATAATATATTGTGTCCAAAATTCCACATGAGATCCAATCATTACAAGATAAGGTTGATTATTGGGGGTCATATAGGATGTAGACAATATATACATTTAATCTATTTATATTGTGAATAATTTTATAAAAAATTTTGATATGGATCAGAATATTGAAAAATATTGGATAGCTATTAAAATGAAATAACATAGTTATATTATGGAAGATATCTCAAATGATATCAAAATAAAAAAAATAGATGAATATTGGAATGTATAAGTCATTCATCTCACGGAACATCTTAAAGATTAAAAATATGGAAATTAATATTGTTTGATATTGATTGATATAGAATCCATACTAAAAGATAAAGAAAAATATATTAGGTAGGTTGATGATAATATCATTTTTCTATGTAAAAGTAAAAGGATTATTTTCTCTTTATAGATGTGTCCATGTGTGGATAATGTAACTCTAAAAATATAGATTAATCATATTTGAAGAAAAAAATTTCTAAATATGAAAATATAAATATGATATTCGGAAAATATGATAATAATAGTCTTAGAATAATATTTGCAGTAAATACTAATATTGTGGAAATATAAGACAAACCATGAGTATATTTCTAGTATCCTAACATATTAATGTCATTGTATGAATTTCGGATAAAAAAACATCTCAATGAAAATAAATGTGTGGGTTATCTTTTAAATGAGAGATGATTAACATGTTTTAATCATGGTAATTTTGAATGATATTGTAGTTAGAATAATATATTTAAGGGAAAAAGAAGAAATAAGGAGTCCCCCAACTCTATTGGCAAATAAGATGACTATATACAATAAAATCTATCATATAAAATACATAAAAAAATGATTGTAGTATTGGAGGAAAAATGATGATCTTAATAAAATGTGCACCAACCACCAAGTAATTTACACTCACAGTAGCCCTCTTTGAATTTATGTAATCAAGTCTATTAAAAATATGTATATTTTATTCTAGTTGTGAGTAATATTCCTTTTCATGTGATAGTATACCTACATAGTAGGAAAATTGTAGAGTGATTTTTGTTCCTACAAAAAGGGAGATACATTATATATGTTTTGGTGGTTTCATAAAACCCTTCTATGAGGCGATAAAAGAAAGAAAGAGAAAGATCTATCTAGTAGAAAAAATGTTATAAGAGGACAAATGGAAGGTCATCCATTTATAAGAGTTTTACATGATGGTTTAAAAATATAAATTTGAAGAGGAGGAATCATATGAAATCATCCCACAAAATGAATGATGAGCACATGTGGAAATAATTTATAATCATGATTATAGATTAGCTAGCATTAGAAAAAAATATAGAAGTGGTGTTAAGGAATTAATTTTCATTTCCTGCAATTAATTGGAATCTTTTTGCAACAAAAATTAGTTTGAAAAAATTATATAAAAAAGGTGTTATCTAATTGGATTCATGAAAAGATTTATTATCCTGATGGTTTGTAGAGTAGATGGAAGAAAACGGTTGGCCCCTCATGACCATCCTCAGTACTCGTTTTGAGTATTCTTGATGTACCCTTCTCCAAATTCAATTTATTTTTCATAATATATGTTTCAATTGGTACATAATTAAATAGATGATACAATCCATTAGGTTAATATATTATGAAAGTCAATAAGTTATTATTTTGTATAGAGATATACATGTCATGAAGTGTCATAAATTTATAAAACTATAATAAAGTTATAGAAAAAACATATTATTTAAATAAAAAAACATTTTTCATAAAATTATCTAGATGTTTAATGCTATGGAAAAATAAAATCATATGATTAAGAGGATGATATAAATTTTAAGAGTTCAGAATTCTATATTTTAATGAATAAGTTGTCGCAAGTAAGATTGAATATTCAATTATTGGTATGATGCTTTACTCCAAGTGATGTTAGAAATACATGAGAATAAAAAATGGTGGATATGTAGAAACAATCCAATATTTCATATTTATATTATTTCATATAACAATTTATTTTCAGATGAATATGTCATAGATGCTAACAACGTACTAAATAGTCACTAATATATCCAATAAGTGGTCTCCCTCTTTAAAATAATGATTAAAAATTTGGTATCATCATAAAAATTTCTTTTAATATTTATTTTCAATCCTCAAATAGACATATTTAAGAAGAGATAGTGATAAGACCTCTCGGGTGTTTTTAATTATCTGAAAAAGGATCCCTATGAGGAGTTAATGACCATATATACCAAGTGGTTCAATTATGATATATTTAATAAGTGGTATCAATTTTCATATCATTGGTCATATATTACACACATGTACATAATATCTTATTCATAGAATAGTGCTTGTCTTATTAATATCACATGATGATTTATAAAAGAAAAAAGATTTCTTGGAATCATATATGAATGTATGTGAGTGAAATGGATAGTGTTCCTATTTTTTCATAAAATATTTTATTCTACAATGAGTATTGACTCAATTTTGCAGAAGGTTAGGTCATTGAATCAATATTGAGCAGTAATTTTAACCACTTAATATACAGAACACATAGAAAATAGTTTATATGGAGTACATACTCCCTTGTTTTTGTAATAGATTTACCTATTTTCAGATAAATCTTATTTCCCATATTATAGAACCCAATTTAGGAAGCATTAAGATCTTTTTTAAAGGGTGAAAATTATTTTTTATAAATGGGTGAATCATTGTTTAGAACTATTATGAGGGATAGCAAAGATGACATTATGAGACATCTTCTATATTAAATCAGGGCACTGAGGTTTCATATAGAGTAGAAAAACATTACAATGTTGAAGGTATTATCTCATTGATCACTTGTCATGAAATGAAGTACATCGGGTTTTTGTTTAAGGTAAACTTACAAAATTATTTTAAGAAGTGGTCTCAATATATAAACACAATTCAATGAAAATAGTGATCATGATATAATTAAATAAGAGATATAATGAATGAAGTGATGCATTGATGATCTTTTCATGTGACTAAAACTTATCAATTTGATCCAAACTCATATGGTAAATGCTTATATCATGAGTAAATTTTATTTCGATATCTGGAATCTTAGAGTATGTATATAGTATGATTTGAGTATATTTTATTGAACTTGTGTTTATTGAAAAATATGATTCAAAATGTTCTAGTTTGTTTGGGCTCACTGATTGGTTCTTGAAGTATATGGATTTATGTATGACAAACCCAAAAGGGGGAGAGAAGATATTTGAAGGCCTTTATAATTATTATTTAATTGGGGGAAGAAATCATGGAATCATGAATCCATATTCATGAAATATTGATATTTTTCTTTTTGGAAAATGATGGATTTATGATGAAATAGATATAAAATATGTGTATGATGAACCCAGAATGAGTAGTGAAGATATTGGAAGGCCCATGGCATTAATATTTAAAAGGGGGATGAAATCATGGAATTATGAATCCATATTCATGAAATATTTAATTAATTTATATTTGGAAAATGGTGGTTTTATGATAAAATTGATCAATTATCAAATGGGGAGATCATGGAACCAGAACAATTAATAGTGTTCGATTTATTATCAATTAATATTATACCTGAAGATGGATATGGTGAATATATATCCTAAACCTTATATATGTGTGAAGGTTGTATAATTAATTTAATAATAAAAAGTTCAATTGAATATCTTATAATGATATACTCAATTCGATGGAGTATTGAGGCCCGAATTTGAGTTAAATGTTTTTCAAAATTATAATGAGGATGTGATAATAGAAGATGACCAGAAGTCTTGTATGGTCCCAGAAGAAAAAAATATCTATATAACATGTCATTATGTCTCAAAAAAATTTGACTAAAAATGGGAATTTATAAAATATTCCTTTTCAAAAAAACCTTAAAGGTCACTCAATTGTATTGGTGTGGAGGAGAGATGTTATTTCATAAACCATTATGGGTCTTGTTTCATTATTTTATATTGTAATTTTGGTGACATGGTTATGCGTAAATAAATTTATGTAGTGTATTTAGTTAGACCACATGAGTAAAACTAGTCATGTGATGATGATAGGTGTTCTTATGTTTAAATATGGATTAAGGCACATCACCTAATATTGATTTATAAATCAATAAATTAAGATTTAAGAGATCACATAATGAAGTTTCATGAATCATTTGAGTTAGTTTATTATTAAAATTAGAATTATTTTTTTGACTCGAGATGTTGAGATCAGCTGAGTTTCACGATATATGATTCAAGTGACGATAGCTGCCCAAATGAATCATTCATTGTATTCTCATAAAGAGACAAATTATGTTAGAGATGGTGGTTTTTTTAACTATCAAATCTTGATCTCTATAGAGGTCCTAAACAATGGTCACAAGATAATGTTCATATGAATAAATTCGTGAAAAAAAAATATATGTGAAGAGTTCATCTGATTCTATGATGTCGAATGATGTTACATGATTTATATGTTTCATGGTTTTAAAATGATTGTTAACATTAATGATTTAGTGAAACGGGTGTAGATGGTGATTTTCATAATTAAGGTATCGGAAAATCCAATATAAATACACATTGACATGCATTCAAATAATTGATGAAAAACTAAGAGTGTTCCTAATAGATTTCATCTAGTGTAGTGGTTTATGGAGAATGATGATAGATCATGTGATTTCATATACTCATAGTGGATATGTGATCTAGGGTTATATTGATAGGGATATGGTCTTTGTTTAATGTTTGTGAGGTCCATTGAATACATTAGGTAGATTGGAGATACACAACATAACATGAAATGTTTTCTCATATATGGATTCTTGTGATTGAATTCCCAAAAGGAGACGCACACCTTGGAGATATTAACAAAGAGAAATCCAACGTTTATATTATTAATGTTTATTTTTAAAATGGTTAAATCCTCAAAAACATGGATAATGGTTACACACCTTGGTCATTGTGCTCAATTTACATTCCAAATGTTTTAAAAGAAGTTATAAAACATGGATTATGCACTTAGGGTGTCATGGTTCGTGTTTTTTCCTAAGTTTTATGCAATATATCTTACCTGATGGAGTTTATTTGAATTATTATAATAGAAAATATTACTCAATAAAGAAATATCAATTAAAGGTAGAAATACATGAATACAAATCATTTAACATCCTTATATAATGAATTTATCATCGTGATGATATCCATTATTGAGGAAGAGGTAGATTTAATTGGAGAATATTAGTGTCAATATAGGTTGTTAAAGAGAATGAAAAAAGATAAGATAATTTTATCTTGAAATTATCGCATGGAGAATAAGTTGTATTGATATTTTTTTATGGAGGATAAACAATTAATTCAATCATTGATGGGATAATATCATATATATTTAAATAATATTACAATGGAGGAGAAGTAAATGAGATAATAAAATTAGTATTAATAATGTATGTAGATTCACTCGATGAACAAAGACAAAAGAAAAGTTCTTTATATATTAAAGAGATGTTCAACTCTATAATCAATGGATGACCTGTCATGAAATTACTGTGTGGAAGGGAAGAAGAGGAAGTTCTCCTTCGGTGAGGAGTGATCAAGGATAAAAAATTATAAAGTTAGTGTGTAAGGCATTATGTGACCATGACCAATCATTATATCCACAAAACTATTGAATATTAGTGGATTCTAGAAAAACTACACATCTTCAGTTTGTGATCCTTGGAAATAAACCATTTTTATGAACAATTTGAAATATTTTTTTTCTATATATAATTCAATTTCCTACATATATTTGATTGTTTTTGTCATTTTATGACCATATTGTACAAGTTAAATATTGTTCCTATTGATGTGTGAACACGATGTAATAGAAATATCATATCTACTATGTAAAATTTTTAATTTTTCACTCACCTAGACTACCCACATCCTAGGGTGTTAATTGTTGTATTACTAGTCAATACATAACATACTAGATTCCCAAAAAAAATTCAAACACATAAGAACCAAGAAATCTAAAAAACACTATAAACCCATATAAAAATAAAAAAAATACTGATAATTATCCAAAATATTAAAATCTTTAAACAGTCATGAAAACCAATGAACAAATGTGAAAATCATTAAAAATTAATGAGAAATTAAAAACACTATAAATTATAAACACAATGAAAAATACTAAAATTTTATGGGGGAACCATAAATACCCTAAAATTACTACAAAACACAAAAAACTCCCAAAAATTAAAAAACCAAAAAAAATATGAAAAATAAAATAAAACATTGACAATAATATATATCCCAAAAAAACCCTTGAACATACTGAAACCCATAGGAAACCACTTATTAACTCTAAAAACCCTTAAAAACTTTGAAACCCCATTAAAAATTATTTAAAAACATGGTAAACACCGAGAAGACATTAAATATTAAAAAATAATTAAAGACATGAGAAATTATATAAAATATATTTATAATTATGGAAAATACTAAAAAAATAATAGAATACTCTAAAAACACATGGATCCCTAAAAGCCCATTTAAAACCCTAAAATCCATGGGAAAATAATATAATCCTAATAAATCCTAAAATATATTACGAATGATTAAATAAATTTAAATTCCATAAACCCCAAATATAATTAAAATACATAATGAATATGATGATCTATATAAATCCTAAAAACAATAAAATATTTGGTAATTGCATGAAATTAACAAGAAAATCATAAAACACAAATGAAAATTATAGAAACCCCATAAGACATAGAAAAACCTAGGAAACCCTTTATGAATCATGAAAAACCATGTAAAATATGGAAATAACCTATCAAACCATTAGTAATATAAGAAAACCATGGAAACCCCTTTAAATCCGAGATATGATTGGAAACCATATAAAAAAAACATACCGTTATAAACATTAGAAAACAAGAAAAAATAGAATAGCCCCTAAAAACATATTATATTTTTTGAAACATTCAAAATAATTAATATATGTAAAATCCGTATAAAACACTCAAAATTCCCTTAAAACCATAGAAAATCAATGAAAATACTGAAATAACCTGAAATCCATGAAATATAAATGATTCCAAGATTCATAAAAAACTCAAATATGCTTGAAATAATCCATAAACTAGATAAAACCTCTACAAACACGTTAATGATATTTAAAATGAATAAAACCCCTCGTAAAACTAAACAGACTAACGGAAAACCCTATAAATCCTTGTAAAAAGAAACCCTAGAAAACCCCAAAATACTCCAATAAACCTGAGAAACTATAAAACCCGTTAAAACCATAAAATAATGATATCCCAAAAAATTGACTAAAACAAAGAAGTCCCAAAGAACCAATAAAAAATAAGAACCTTAAAAAATCATTGATTATAACATATATCCTAAAAAAATTAAAACTCTTGAAATTCATTAACTCAAAATGCTTAAATTCCATGAAAACACCTGAAAACGGCCAAAAAACGTTCAAAACTATGAATAATGCAGATAAATTCTTACCAAATAGAAGATAAAAAAACCCATTAAAAATAAAAATAAATGAAAATTCATTCAAATCACGGAAAACATAAAAACATTAAAAACCATCAAACACATTGTGTACACTCAAAAAAATTGAAATATTGGAAAATTAATCCTTAGAAAACAAAAAATACAATAATACACTTGGAAAAACAATATAAAATTAATGAAAACCTCTTAAAACCCAGTAAGAACTTGTAACACGTTGTAAAAAACTGAATTCCCTTGGAAAATCCAAATCTTATAGAAAAATATATAACCCTAAGAAATCATGTAAATGTTGTCATCACTATAGAAATTCCTGGTAAACCATATTAAAATCGAGGAGTCCACATGAAACACATGTAAAAAACTATAAAAACATTGAAAACAAATTAAAATGTTCCCAATCCTTGAAATAATTCTATATCCCCTAATAAAGCACTGAAAATCAAAAAATATTGAAAAACTATTATAAATCTCAAGGTACCCTATGAATAACTATATCCCTTTAAAATCTAAAAATACTATAAGAAAATGTATCATAAATTTAAACACATGGAAAAACATGAAAAAAATAAAATCTATAAAAAAAAATATATATATATCAAAGGACAATTGAAGAGTTGTAATACTCTATAATCATTATAATAACATTATAAATTAAAAACAACCCAAATAAAGCATTGGTACCCTTGATGACCATGAAAACCCATTAAATAATTAAAAACCATAAAAGCATGAAAAACATTGATAACATATAAATACCAAGGAAACTCTTAATAGACCCCAGAAATCCCTAAAAAACTATGACAATATATTACAATACCAAAACATGAAAAATATAAAAAATCCGCAAAACAATGATAACAATTTAGAAAACTGCAAAACCTCATGAAATTTTTGAAAATTGTGAAAATAAGGAAAAAAACGAAATACCATGTAGACCCTCTAAATACATAATAACTAATTAAATGAAATCCTTAAAAACATGAAAATTTTTTTAAAATACTTGAAACCCCCAAAACCCAAAAAGGAACGAAAATCCCTAGATATCCCAAATATGAAAAAAAAAATCAAAATAAAAAACCCGCATTATGAACCCCAAAATCCCCTAAAAATTCCATAAGTCTTAATATTTCTTAAATAACATGAATACAGTAAAAACGTGAAAATATTAAAACCCATAAAAATCTGTTGAAATACCAACAAACAATAAGATAATTCTAGAATCACAAAATACCCAATAAAATATATAAAAACCTTGAAAACCATGTAAAATAATTCAAAACCATCAAATAAAATGAAAATTATGAAAATAAATTTAAAACCCATAAAGGATACTTAGAAACATAAGAAGTTGTAAAAATAATTAAAACACTTGGAAAGCACTAAGAAAATTAAAAACAACTAAAAATATATGGAAATATATATATACATTTATAAATCCTTATAAGAAACCACCAAAACATAAAAATCATGAAAACCTATAACAGACACAGAAAACACATAAACACCATTAAAACACCAGAAACCATGAAAATAATCTATGTTCATGGTAAATCTATGAAAACAATTATATAAAATTTAGAATGTATGGATCACAATGTAAATTCCTTGAAATTGATTAAAAAAATTAATAAAAAATAAATAATTCAAGAAATCCTAAAAAACAATTAAAACCCAAAAGAACCTAAATCCCAGGAAAACACACTAAAATCACATTAAAAACAATGAAACCCCTAAAAATAGTAAAATAAAATTGAAAACCATGAGACACATAAAAACACTAAAACCAATGAAAATATAGGAACACACTAATAATAAATGAACCCCTATAAATTTCTAAAAACCATGAAGAATCATTAAAATTGTGAATAACTTTTAAAAAAATTTGAAATAAATTTGAGACCCCAGATAACACAATAAAAATATTTCATCATTAAAACTCCTTTAAAATTTATAAATCAATAACAAATCCAAATAAAATAAAAAAAACCCATGAAATTAATTGAAAACACTATAAAATATAGGGTAATTGAACAAAACTTTTAGAATTGTTAATACTATAAAGAACACATGAATACTCCTAGATATTCTTATTTCATTAGGAAATCATTGAAATAATATGCAAACCCCTAAATATTATTGAAATTTATAAACCCAAAAATCCCAATAAATCCCTTAAAACCCCTTGAAAACACATGAAATCAATTTTGAACCTTAGAAAACTGATTTTATGATATTATAAATTACTTTTAATGCATAATTTTATGGATAAATATATTATTCTTCTGTAATTTAATTTTTTATTTATTCAATAGCATTAATTTTTTTAAATCTTTGATTCCATGTGTATTTGGGAAAATAAAAATTAATTAATAAATAAAAAATTTCAATATACAACAAGTACATATCTAAACAGGAGAGTAGCCAAACCATAAAGGTGAAAAAGAGCACAATGATAGGGTATTGACAATACATGATGGGGGAGTGTGGAATGATATATGGTGTGGATGGTATGGGGTGACACCACATTCCATAGATTATTGGGCACCTAGATATAATAATTGTACTCCTAATCAATTGAATAACCAACGTGGGAAAGTGAGATGAAAATATATATATAAATAGAATTCAAGGATAATATACAACAAGAAGTAATATATAAAAGGGTGTTATATTATTATTCCTTGAATATAATTACCTTTTAGAAAAACAATTATGTTACATAAATAAATATATATAAGAAATAGTTCAACATTAGTTGGCATGTGGATTCAATGTAAAGAGGTATTTCTACAGCTTGACTTTATAGAAATGTAAAGAGATATATTACAATATAAATATTCATTGTATAAATGTTTATAATGTTGTTGAATTTTATATTACATAATTAAAATGGGGATTAAGTCATAACAAATATGGATTATATGAAAATATAGAGACATATTTTTACTATAATAATATGAGAAAATTTCAAGGATAATTTATTTTATAACATAATAAATTTTAATGAGAATTAGTTGAAAATTTCATGGGTTTTTAATATGATATTTGAGAAATTATGATAGAGTCAGGAAGAATGAAATTTTTGGGAATGAGAATCCCTATTATGTTGTAATTCTTTGAAAAATTTAAATATAAAAATATCACGTTTAAATAGATTTTATCCTTTTATTATAGACATAATGGGTATCATTTATTGTTTTCTATTGATATTTCACTTGAAATTTTTTGAACGAGTTTAATTTGGAGAGGATGTGGGAATGATATATGGGATAAATTGGAACAAAATATCTATAAAATGCGAATTATTCATTTTCATGATACTATATTACTAGAACCCCTCTTAGTTCAGTAGTGAATATGGTAATGACTTCAAAACTCTATCTTCAGTTGGTTATGGAATAGTTATAGGCAAGAAGGAATTAAAACATAAAAAATGGGATGGATTACTCTAAAAAATCAAAAACATGTAAATAAAACATCTAGGAAAATCCATATCATAAATTAAAACCAATCCAATATTTCATGAAATGTCATATATAGAAAAAATCATTGGAAATAATAATAATAAAAATATCATATGTTAGAAACACAATAAACCCCGATAAACTACATGTATCTCTAGGACCTAGTATTGTCATGCATGATCACTCATTTTTTACTATACATGGGAATATAAACATATATATATACAATTTCTGAGAATACATGTAATCTTTGTTGGATCATCCCTATACTCTATCTATTAAAGTTGGAATATGTGTTATAAATCCGTGATAAAAAATATTAATGTCGACATGTTTCCCCAAAAAAAATATTTACCACGAAACCATACCCAGTATAGCCTAGGATATATCACTCCAATGATAATAAAAATTCACTCATAACAATATATATAATGATAATACATAAAAACTACATCTCAATAGAAATAAATACCCTCACACCCCAATATCTTACACCTTGAAATACCATCCACACCATATACACATTTTCATACAACCATATAATCCAATATCCACCCAAACACCACCATAACCACAAAAAAAATTAATATTTTAAATACATTTTTATAACTAAAAAACCACATTAATATAACAAATATGTTATAATGGTGAATATAATTATGTACACTATCCATATTATCCCCGCCTTCCATGTACTATCCCACAATGTACCCACATCATGATTATATAACCATTGATTCATCATTATTTTTTACACAATAACCAAAATACATTGAAATATGTTCACCTATATCATAACCATGAGTCATTATATCATGTAATATCTCTATTTAAAAGAGTGAGGAAGGGTTATTAATAAACCATCCATATCCTATAGAATATAGATAATATTGATTACACAAAAAACACAATACCTCTTCACAATGTCCATAATTTATCATAACCCGAGTGGTAGTGTATTAGAACGGACTATGAAAATATATGGAAACTATCATAAGACACATCCAAAACAAATGATACAAACAAAATTTCGTACTATTATAACCTAAAAAACCACTATTTCACAACCAATTCTCAAAAACAACTACTTACATTAATACAACATGTATAATCCAAAAAAATTCATCCCAAATAGTCATAACCGTTAAAAAACATCCCATATCATTATGATATATAAACAAAAAATTTACATATATATTACCTATCAATATTTTCAACCATTCTGAAGACAACATCATCAATAAAATTTATTCATCAATCCTAACATAAACAACATCAAAACAATACATAACACTACTCAATTATGTGTAAAAAATATCCAGTATCAAATTAATCATCTCATTCTTATAGTTAAGCGTTGTTATTTTTATAAATCTATATTTTCATAAGTAATTTCCCATTTTACATAGTTAGTAAAATATGAACATAATATAAACACATATAAAAGCCTAATGTATAACTAGACAATAAATAATGGTATCATACACTTCAAACAACACAATTAAATATCATGAAGCAGTAAAAATAACAATAATATCATGAAAACAATGCTTTAATATAAAACAACCTGTAATTTTCTTATTTTTTAATTCATTATCTTATAAAACAATGACCATTAATACATCCATTAAATAATAAAACCTTCATGTTCCGATAATGTATAATAAAATAAAAAAAATGTTTGAATCTCCTATATAAAATAAATATCAAATGACTATATCATAAATATTAATATGAAATGATTTTTAAACACCATGAAATTTATGATGAATCACTACAACACTGAACCACATCAAACCCCAATAAAATCTCCCAAAAAGTAACAACATTGATAGAACAACTATTATATATCCTCTTGGGTTCAAAGGGATGATGAGGAATATTGATAAGAATGATATAGTCGCCTAATATATTCAAATATCTCAGTAACTCTTGGACATGTATCGTGACTCATCATACTTAATCCAATGATAAAGAAAATCCAAAGTGATCCCAGGGTTTGATGATAGATAAAAACCATAAAAGAGAGTGAAGGAGAACTAGGATTTATAGATAAAATATGTGATGAAAAATTATTAATGAAATTTATAGAATCAATCTCAAATTATTTTTTAAACTATGATTTACTACTTATTCTGACCAAATCATTGGGGGTGAAAAAAAATTAAAAAGCAATATATTCAAAAATGGTTAAAATGGATCATTGAGCATTATTCCCTAATTCTCAATGATCATGGATTAATTTGAAACCCACTTCCACCCCAAATCTATCCCAATATAATATTGAATAAACCCACTAAATACTATAATTATAATAATATGGATCACCAATGATATTAAACCATATCTAGATAAGATTAAATATTTAGAATAACAAGACTGTCCATAACATAATATATGATTCGACAATGAATTATATATACACTAGACAAATAGATGCACACAAAAATCATGTGGGCTAAGAATCAAGGTGAAACATATCCATTTAATTTAAAACCCAATGTAATACATTGCAACTATGCTAGTTACACCTCTCCATCTCCCCCAACAAATTAATCATTATTAAAAACTCTAGGTACTAGAATGATGCATCTTGGAAACTATGTTTTCTAAAGAAAATATTATTTAACTGTAATTATTCACCTTAAATAATATCCAACAACTTAAAACACATATTAGAGAACTAGTATAATTTCTATGCTCTGTATTAAATACATTACAACCAATTTTCAGCCTGAAGAATCAAAAAAAATTCCAATGTAAATAAAAGATACCATGAATACAAAACACCTTTTTAGATACCTATAAAATTTTATTTCCACCATGAATAAAATATTTAAAAAAAATTTATACAATAAACCTCAATTGAAAATGCTTAAAATTAAACATCTTAAAATAATAAATAGAAACTGGGATTGGAATGGATTCAAATACTGAGCATGAATATTCAATTCCAATTACCATTAATACTACATGAATTCATCATGACCCATAAAATGTGACTTGATGTAGTTATTCTCACACATTTCCCCTTCTCCTAAAAATCAAGAATATGAGTATGTTTTTGTTTAAATATCATGTCATTTTAATCATCCAAATATCCCCAATAAATAACAAGGGAGTTATCATGTATTTAATGTTGATACTCTAACACATGAAAAAAAATATGGAATTGGTCCATCAATATAGGAAACAGTAACTGCACCTCAACAATTTTATCTTGCACCTTAGAGGTTCTGATGAACCTTAGGGATAACATACCTCCATGACCAAATCATTGCATCTCATGATGAGAATAACCCTCCATAAACACATGATCACTCACGATGAATTAATTAGGACTCATATTGGAATAAAAAACACTAATGAATATCTTAATATACAATAATAATTTTAAAAATCAAATATTCCTTCTTTGTTACAATGTACACCAAGTTTATCCAAATAACTGATGAATCTCCCAACATTTTACATATCAAGTGATTTTTTCAAGGCCACCAATATAATGCTTCAAATAAAATGATTGAAATGGACGAGTGATGACTATTATCATATCAAAACTCAACCAACGGTATGTGCTACCTATGTGACGCTTTATAAACTAGAACACACTGGCACAAAATGCCCTCTAATCTCTTGGTAGTTAACTCTTCTATACAATGTATCATAGGTAGGAAATTATTGTTAAGTCATAACTAAGAGAAAAATTAATTAGGAAAAAATATAACACTCACTATATAAAATGAGGCTCATGGTATTATATTATCATCCATATAACCCCATGAATCTTCACAACCTTCTACACATGCAACCACTCTAGAGAATCCACTACACTCAACTCCCTAATCATTAATTAATGAGATAACATTCTCAACATATCAATAATCACATAGATTACATCAAATCCTCCCATGCCTCTAGTATATATAATAAAAAATCATTTTAATTATCATATCACATCCACATAGGTACATCCATCGACTAAGATAAACTATCAAAATCATAATGCTCATTCTTCACCCCTAGAAAAATAAAATATAGAGACTCAAACTATAACGCCTCAACCCAGGTTTTACACATTAGTCCCCCAATCCTATTAAACACAACACATTAGGAATGAATCCCCATACACCAGAGGTTCCCGACTAGAAATGATGATCTATTATCTATCATAAGGAGACAATACCTTATTTTATCATAGAAATACACCTTTGAAAAATAAATAAAAAAATGACGAAGAACATATAAGAATGTACAGTATCAATGTTATAAGATAACCAACATAATAATTATAATATTTATCTGAAATAGTTTATATTTTATGTCAATGAAAGAGTCATTGTGTATAAATAATTAACTGAATGTAAAGACACTATTGTCTCCCAAGCAAAACCACATCTACTTCTCGCATCCATGATCCATCCACAACTCATCTATATAATAAAAGTCTTCTTACCTTAACATGTATATAAAATATAAATTCTATTCAGGTGCCTATCATGTAGCCCAATTAGGGTGTGAGTAAAACCTAGTAGAATACCACTAATGATGATTAAATGAATTCTAAAAAATTAAATCTGTATTCATTTGTATAATTAAATTAGTATAACAAATAAATAAATAGTTATTACATTATCATTTATTTTTATTTAACTACATTAACTCCAAGGTTCCCGAGGGTACCCTTACCTCAATATTAGATTGATATCATGTCAAAACCTAAAGTGTTACCTAGGTAATATGACAATTTAATTCCTTCTTCTGCTCGTGCCAGAGCACAAAGTTTTCAAAAGTGATATCATATCTCAGTACCGGATTTGAATCATGACAGTGATTAAAGTATTATCATGTGAGGCCATTGATTGGTGTACCATTATTACTATTATTGTTTCAAAAATAATAACCATGTTACCATTCATTAAACATCATAATTTGGATAAACATGTTACCATACATATTTCCCAAATGAATGAACTTGCTAACATTCATCGAATTATAAAATTAGGATGACCATGCAACCATATTTATTTCATAAATTAATGACCATGTAACCATTAAATTAATAAAATAATTTGATTGAATGTGTTACCATAATAATTTTAAAAATAAATGATCATGTTACCATTCATTTAAACATAAAAATTGTATGTCCATGTTCCCATTCTTAATAATTAGTTGAATGATCGTGTTTCCATACACCATTCAATAATACATAATTTAATGACCATGTTTCACTTCCTAACAAGTCTCTAAATTCGCATGTTACTGTTCACTATTTTATAATACAATATTGAAGGATTATGCTACAATTCATAATAGTTCATCATGTGAAAATGTTACCATTCACTATTTGATAATACCAAATTTAATGAACATGTTACCAATCAAAATAGATGGCCAAATGAGGATGTTACCATTCAACCTTTTAAATATATTACGTGTATCCCATTTATCACATTTAATCAACATTAACCACATAATCAAATATATTACATCGTTACATCATGTAGGGTTAATAATAATTAAAACTCAAACCTAAATATCACATTATTTTATCAATTAATTAATCATATCATCCTCATTTTTTAATTCAACAATTAGTCTTCATACAAAACCCTTTAATGAATTCTCTAACTAATTAATCACATCAATCTATTTAAATAACCCAACAGTTAATTAATAACATAATATTTATAGTTAACTCATCATTTAACTAATCGCATTAGTTACACTATTCATTTAAAAATTTAACTAATCAAATCAATTGCATCACTAATTCAAGCAATTTATTTAACACATAAATACCTTTTTTAATTTCCATCATTAATTAGGCATGTTAATCAAATTAATTAATTCATCAACTAATTAATCGATACTGATAAATTCAAATTCCTATTATTAATGTTCCAATAAATTATATGATTTATAATATCTAAAACTAATAATTAATTATACAATTAATTATCACAAATCTTCTATGTCAATTTCAAAAAATTAGTAATGTAATTAATTGCCTTATATCAATAATTCAATACCATATAATTATGTTTACAATTAATATTCTTAATTTTACAACTCAATATCACATTATTGATTCTCAAATAAATCATCTGAAATAAAAAATTCAATATCTCTTAATTAATTCAATAAATAATCATCTCAAATCCCTAAGTAAATATCCCAATTATCTACATTAATAATTCACCATTTAATTAATCTAAATCACTCAATTGAAAAATCCCTGAAATATACATCAATTTATTTACTAATTCAATAATCCAACTCATAAAATTTTATTAACAGAAGAACCCCAAATTATTAATTCACCAATGAACAAATATGAATCATTTTTCATTAATAAATTGTTTAATTTATTAACTCATAAAAACACTCAAATTAATTGACCAATTAATTTTCTTGGTATATCCTCTTTATTAATTCACAATTAATTAATCTCACTCAATGAATTCGATTAGTCCTTTAATTAATTTTTCTTTTCATTTTTTATTAATTAATTAATATATAATTAGTATTATTCACTCCCTTTAACTGATTCAACAATTAATTTTCGATGTTATATTCAAACCCTCCATCATAAAAACCCATCCAAATAATAAATAAATTTATAATTAGATAATAATCCAATCAACTTCCCTAATTAATTCATAAATTAATTGGTATATCACAATAAATCTAATAATCATAACAATCACCAAAAAATATTTCTATAATTTTTTATCCTTATTCAACATCTTCAATTTAATAATAATTAATTCATTAATTAATTATTTAAATTCAACAATCTCTATAAGTCCCTAATTATTTCAATAATTAAATATCCATATCACATTTTTGTAGTCTCATAATTAATTACTGAATTAATTATATAGTTCGTAACATAAATGTTCCAAAAGTAATTCTACAGTTAATTATCTTGAGTCAATTATCTAAAGATATAATAATTAATTTAATAATAAATTATTCAAGATCTATAACCTCAAAATCCAAATTTAACATTTTATTTATTAATTTAATTCACAAAATCAATTTATTTAATGAAGATAGAAATTTATGAACATCTAAAAGAAATAATAAAACTACATAGACATAATTGTAATAAAGACTATGTGATTAAATTTTAGACCACCAACCTCAATAATGGTGGAAAACATTTTCCATTGGATAATCCCAATTTTAATTAGATGAATCCAGAATGCGACGATGAACAATATTGAGATATAACTGCTTAAAAGAAGAGTAAGCCGTGATAAATTCTCTACGTCTGTGATAGAAATCAATTACTATATTTATCTCAATAAGGACTAGATAATCCATTAGGAATGGATATGGATGCAGATTAGTAACCATGAAGATTACATTAGAAATCTAGTCCATAGTATCCATTATAGTATGGGAGATCGCATCTGGATCAAATAAGACACTAGAAAATTAATTAAAGGAGACCCACAATATAGAGGGAGGTGCACGAAGGGTAATTGATCAAATATTTCAATGATTATATATGTTTATGTCCATCTAAAAGGTGTGAGGGATATCATCTTTGAAATATTTAGTGTGCGTATAGCATCTTCAGTAAATAAAAAAATGTGTGGAGGGTTATGTAGATTTTAGAACACATTTTTCATATACTTAACATAGAAATTACACAACGTGAATTCCCATTTCATGTCACGTAACATTCATTTATTTTTTTCATTGAAATCCCACTAAACCCTTTATAAAAAATTAATTGCAGATTGCATGTGGTTAAATCCAATTACACGTGGTGAAAACATACACATGGTCAGATCTAATTTTATGTGGTGAAGTCTTACACAGGGTGAAATCCTATTTCATGTGGTGAAATATAATAAATTATGGTGAAATATTATTTTGTATGATGTTGACATGTGATGAAGGATAGTTATAGGGGGTATAAATTTTCAATGTTTCCAATTAATTTGAGCAGTGAATGAAATTCAAAACATCATATCATGACCCAAAATTTAGAAAGATCCATACCTAGAAAAAGACTGAATCTTATAACCCCTACACCTTATAATATCTCTTCCTTAGGTTATACTCCCAAGAACATTTAATATTAAATGTCAAAAACATTTGGGCAACTTCGTGTTTTCCTCTCTAAATTATCCTCCCTAAATCGTTCACATGTTCCCACATCATATGAACTATCAGCACTATGTTTTCCAGCAACTCCTTCTCCCTATGATCTAACCCACATATCATATGATCCTCAATGAACGCATTAGTATCAAGATAATAATTTAAAAAATACCAGCCATGTTTCCCTACCCATTATTACCAAGAACCTTAAGAAACGTCCAACCTTGTCAAATATCCATTCCATCAAAAACTACATAGAATGGAAGGATATGCACCAGCAGAAAGGCTTACCATGCCTTTACTAAGGAATTTAAATATTCACCTTACATGCTCCTCATTACCACTATTCATTACTGTTTATCCACACATATACTATTTATATATAACTCCCCACCATAGGTTAATCATTTATACCACTTTTTAAATAATATAAACCACCACGATTTCATCATCCTTTGTTCAATCCTAAGAACCTCATCTATAAATTATTGACGGTGTATCATTTACCATACATCCCCATATATATGCCATTTCATAAGAACAATTCCAATAATACCCCATATAAAAAAACATTTTTGTAGCTATGAATAATGAAAATGATTTCTCAGTGTACCATAAATGATGTCAGTGTGTGTGAAATTATTGTAAATAATTAAAGTACACTAATAATTTTTTGATTAAAATGACAAAAAATCATTCATTTTTTATGTTTCCTCCGACTATTGAAACATAATAACCTTTCAATTGTCTCGGGATTCCCGACCCACCCATATCTCACCACAATTATCCAAAACCAAATAGTCATTCAGAAAACCCATAAAAAATTATACAAACATGGTCATTATCAATATCCAAACTACCCACATCAAGGGAAATACAAAATAGAACAATGTATTCTGAATTCATGACATTAACAAAATTAAAAATATGGACTTATATAAAACTATATAATGTCTTTCCAATGTTTCCCAATAACATGGTAAAAAATGAGGCATTATCATTACCATTAACCATCCAAAAAAACGCCCTAGGTAAAAAGGGTAAACACATTATCCCAGTTTAATTTTCTCATTCATACAAAAATTTACTCTAACAATTGTAAATTTTACAATTTTACTAATTTTCATGTTAATAACCATTTTTATTTCAATTGAACATGAATGGAAAAAATTTAAACTACAAAAAAATACCGAAAACCCATTTTCATGTGCATTCCTACAATGACGCATGTCAAAAAATAATCATGTGTGTCTAGAATTATTAATGTAGACTGAAATCTCTGGTCAATAATGGAAAAGATTCTACCCAAAAAAATATCAGAAATAATATTCATATCACATAAAAACTGCATCACCAAAGGTGAAATAATATTAAACTATAACAGTAAACAATAATAACAACAATCCCACCATGGGTACGTATGTTCTCCCCCATACATGGGGTATCTAATCACATACATGAGCTCTACGAAATGACCATACTATTAATAGTATCCTATCTACCATTCCGAAATAATATGAAAAAATACAATGAAAAGGAAACTAGGCCTCTTATTGCACATTGTAGTGTCCCCATTGGGGTACATGCATCAGTTCGAAGAGACAGTTCCCCACATGACCTCAAGCATGCCTCACCATACCCCAGAGATTGTGACTAATAAAAGGGGACTATTAATGTTCATTGGGAGATAGTACCCTCTTTTATCATAGTAAAACACCAGCAGAAAATAAATAAATAAATGAAAAATCATATATAAGAATGAAAAATATCAATTTCACAAGATAACAAAACCAACAAATAGAATATTTAACTAAAAGGGGAATCATGATATTCCAATGCATGTTTAAATAGGTATAAAAAAGAAATTTAATGTAAAGAAAATAAAGACACCCAAGAAGGTAATGAACCATGTCTAGTTCACTATCGATGATCCATCCCCATCTCAACAATCTATCAAAGGTAATTTTCCCTTAACATGTCCAAAAAACTAAAAGTCTATTCTGGTACAGATATGGAAGCCCAATTTGTGTGTCAGTACAACTTATTATGTCACCATTGACGGTGTTCAAAAAAATCTAGTCAATATCAAGTGTATACAGGTGTATAAATAAATAGGTAAAATTCATAAATAGGTAGTTATTAAATTATCATTTATTCTTTATTTAACTATATTATCTCTAAGGTTCCAAAGGATTCTAGTACCTCAATACTATCTTCGGCCCATGTTGAAGCCTAAATTTTTTCCTAGATAAAATGACATTATAATGCCTTCTTTGAATCACATAAGATAACAATGTATTCAAAAGTGATATCATATCTCATTACCAAATTCTACTCATTCCATTTTTTGGATGTATTATAATGTGAGGCCATATATTTGAGTATCGTTATTACAATTTTGAGTTCATAATGAATTTCGATGTTACCATTCATTACATCACCCAGTTTTGATGATCATGTTAACATTCATATTTCACATATGAATGACCTCCCTAGTATTCATTAAATCAGTAAATTTGGATGACCATGATATTATCAATATTTCACAAATGAATAATTATGTTACCATTCATTTAATCACATAGTTTTAATGACCATGTTAAAATTCATATTTTACAAGTGAATGACCATGTTACCATTTATTTCTACACACAATTTGAATTCCCATTTTACCATTCGTAGTAGTTGTCTCAATGAGAATGTTTTCATTCACGATTGAATAAAACATAATTGATTAAGAATGATACCATTCATAATAGTTGTATTAATAACCATTTTAACATTCTCCATTTAATAACATAAAACTGAATGAGCATGTTTCCATTCATAAAAACATGGCCTAATGATCTTGTTACCATTCATCATTTAATAATACATAATTGAATGAGCATGTAATCATTTAAAATACTTTGCCAAATGAGCATGTTACCATTCACCATTTTACATATACATATGTATCTCATTTATCATGGTTAATCAACATTAACCACATTATCACATACATCAAATCATCACATCAAGAATGATTAATCAAAAGTTAAACTATTTCCCCAATATCAAATTAATTTATCAATTAATAAATTAGGTATTCGTCATTTCTAATTCAACAATTGGTATTCACATGAAATTTTTTAATTAATTACCCAATAAATTAGGAATATTCATATCTTTAAAGAATCCATACATTAATTAATCACTTACCATATTTAGTTAATTAATAAATTAACAAATCATATTGATTTCTCAAGTTAGTAAAACAATTATCTAAATACATCCATTACATTACTAATTCAAATATTAATTTATCACATAAATCCCTTTAATTAATTTTCCAATATAATTAAGCATATGAATCTTATTAATTAATTAGTCAATTAATTAATAACATTCACAATCTCAAAATCAAAAAATTAATTCAATAATTAATTATCTCTAATTATATTTGTTAATATCAAATAATTAATTCTAAAATTAATTATCTCAAATCATTAATTCAATGTCTTATAATTAATTATACAATTAATTTTTTTAAATATACAACCCAATATCCTATGATTAATTCTAAAATTAATCATTTCAAATCAACAAATCAATATAAAATATAAAATTAAACAAGAAATCATCTCAAACTAACAACTAATTATGCCAACGATCCAAATAAATTAATTCACCAATTAATTAATCTAATTCACACAATTTCAATAACCCAATAATCTTAATTAATTAATTCACAAATAAATTAATCTAACTTGTAATTTTATATTAACACAATAATCCCCAATAATTAATTCTCCAATGAAATAATCTAATACATTTTTCATTAATTAATTCATCAATTAATTAACACATTAAAACAATCCAAATAATTCATCAATTAATTTTTCCACGTGAATCCCAATAATTAATTCTTAATTAATTAATCACTTTAATTACTTTCATTTAATTATCCTATTAATTTCCCATTCCCCATTGCATTAATTAATTCATAGTTAATTTAACTTATTTAGTCCCTTCAACTAGTGTTCTAATAAGATTTCAATGTAAAATTCCATTAATTAATTAAAAATAAATTAATCCATTTATTTAATACAATAGTTAAACAATAATGTTACTCACATTAATTAATTAGTTGAATAATTAATTCAATTTCTTAATCACAAAATCCCACATAATTAATTAATCAATTAGTTATTACAAATTAATCTAATTAATAACCCCACTTATTTCATCATTTAATTGTTATTTCTCAATCAATATAATAATCAAAAATATATCTATTAATTAATTCTACAATTATTTTTCCGTATTCAAAAACTTCATCATTCTAATAATTAATTCTTAAATTATTTATTCAATATCAAAAAATGTTATATTTTCATAATTAATTCAACTATTAATTCTCCACATCACAATTTCATTGTCTCATAATTAATTACCCATTTAATTATTCATTTCAGGACATAAATATCCCATAATTAATTATAAATTATTTATCTAAATATAATGATCTTGATAACACATAATGAATTTAATAATTAATTATTCATGATATATAACCTCAATATCACAAATTCACATTTCATTAAATTATGTAATCCAAAAAATTACTTAATTTAATAAAGTATAAAATTGGTAAACATCTAACAAAAATTTTTTAATTACAAAAACATATTTTCTATCAATATGAACGGATTGAATTTTAGACAAACTACCTTAAGAATGATTGAAAATCCTTTCAAATGGATTATTCCAATTTGATTCAGATCAATCGAGAACACAACAAAGTAAAATATTTGGATATGAACCTTGAATGTGGAAGAAAGGGAGAAAACATCCCTATGTATGTGATAATAATCAGCTATTAGATTTATCTCAGTAAGAACTAGATAATTTTTTTAGTAATCTATTAACCGAAAGACTAATAAATGGAAGGCAGACCATAAAAATATAGGTATGAATATCCCTGAGCTAATGTGAGATCAAATTATGATTGAAGAAGACTCTCGAAAAGTAAAATCATAAGATCCATAATAAATAACGAGGTTTACCGACGGTCATTGGTAAAATTTTTCAATGGGAGAAGAAGTATCAAACAAAGTTAGATGATTGTGGGATGTCTTCCTTCGATGATAGGGACACGTATAGCATCTACGATAAGGATAAATATGTGTGTAGGGTTAAATGAAGCATAATATGTGTTTTTTATTTGTTTCACATCAGAATTACTTGAAGGGAATTCACATTTATCTTTATATAACTTTTGTTACATTTTCTAATTGAAATATACAAAAACTCCTTTAAAAAAATTAATTGCATATTACTCCTCGTGAAATCTGTAATGAACCAAAGTTTCATTAATGGAAATCCCTCTTGATCTAATTAAAGGTCTCTTTATGTTTATATAAAATGTCAATTTCATTGGTTTTATGTTCATAATTTTGACTGTTGCTAATATAGCCATTGAATAGTGATCACATGATTAGTATAAATATAGGGCTTTAAAAATCCAATTTGCTTAGAAAAAAGAAGCGATGGCCTCATCTAGTAGAATAGCTCCATACAAAGCCCATTTTTCGGAGCTCGAAAGAGAGGTGGAATCCTTGGGCTCCACACTTGACCAAGATCAAGCTGAGCTTCATCATGTCATGCTCGAACGGGAACATCTATGGGAGACGTGGAAGTTGATAGAAATTACCACTCAAGCGATGTTATCCGAGCCACCCCAAGAGTCTGTCACAATCGCACACCTTACCCATAGGTATTATGCAACTGTTTTAAAGGGGTTATGTACCAAATAAATAGTACTATGTTCATGTATATTATTTTGGTATATAATAATGAATATACATCCTTGTCATTTTTGATACATTGTAAATAATTTTTAAAGTACAAATAATGTTTTTAGTTATTATTTTATTAAGAATTATATTTTATTAAATTAAGGGATTTTTGAAATAAATAATATTTTAAGAAAATATTATTATTATTATGAAATTAATTTTTATTAAATATAAATGATCTTATAATTTTATGAATGCAATTGTAATTTTTATTAAGGTTTGAAAACCATTTCTGTCAAAACCAGTGACTTTTCGATAAATTTCAGTTTTTATGTTAAAAGTGAGAATTGACACATTTAATAAATTATTTAGATAAATTAAATGTTATTTCTGGAATCAGGATGTCGAAATTATCTAATGGTGAATTTTTCATAATTTTCTGATACAATCACATTTTTTGGTAAAACTTAAATACCGTTTAAATATATAATGTGTTTTATGACATCGTAATAACCCAATAGTGATGTAATAAAATACAATAATCTTTATGATCGGACAATATATGTTTTACCATTAAAATAATGTGATTTTGGGTTTGTTTGACTTACTTTTCAAATCATTAATGGACCCCTCAAGACTTATTAAACACCTTGTCTTTTTAAATTAATTTTCATGTGAGTATGACTCACCTCCACATAAGCAACCCTATTATTTTTAGAAGTTCGGACATTGGCCTTATAAAATATTGTTTTTCTCTTCCCTTTTCCAAAAACCATGGGAAAAAAACATGTTATGGTTTGTGTTTTGGATTAATTTAATGTAAGGGGACCCAAACCTAAATAATAAACAATTCCCTCAAATTTTCTATATAAACCCACTCAATCACCCACTTCCTCCTCACTAAAAGAATTTGGAGTTCATCCAAACTCTTCCCTACTCTCTCTAGAATCCTCCCAAGGTGCCCCAAGATCCCAAGAAGCCTTGTACAAGCCTCTCTCTAGCCTTTGGAAACAAACTTCCAAGTAAGGGTTTTTTCTTACTTTCTCATTTTTTTACAATTTTCTTTAGGTATATTTTCCCTTTTAATTTAAATTATGAATGTTTGGGTATGGTTTCACACTACCTCATACTTCACTCTTTATGTTTTAATTATGGGAGTCCCTTTCTCTTTCATTATATGCCTCCCATGTACACCCGTTACTATGCAAAAATTCCAAAAGGAACTTCTCTCTCCTCTTTTACATTAATGCAATACTTTTGTATCATGAATCTAAATTCCATTACAATTGTTGCAACATGTATCTATATTACCTCCTTATTGTCCATTTCATGTAAATATGATGAGGAACCACTTTCTCTTTCATCAACCATTTTGATGAATTCTTATGTCACGCCATTACGCTGCCAAAATCACACCGATTTTCTAAGCCAATGTCATTGTGTAGTGAATACCATGCCCATTTTTCCATCAAGGGTATTCACCTCTATGCACATTTAATTATTGATTATAAAGTTTCATGTATGAATTCCACATTCTATTATCGTGGAATAAAGTATTATGTTTTATGAATCCATGTTTTATGATCTATCTGGCACACTTATGTATGAAATGAAATGTTTAGGAAGGGTGCGCCCTTATAGCACTCCAATGCATTGGGTAAAGTATAGTATCATTATACTTCATGTGAAATGATTATTGACTCATGATAATTCAAGTGCAACGATGTTTTACTAGTGCTTTATGTGAAATGAGTATTTTCTCATGCTCCATGTGTGATGAGCCTTCGCTCATGCTAATTCCATGATAAGTCTTGTTTCCACATTTCCATGTTATGATTATCATTCTTTATCATTCCTTTTATTTATATGTTTATCTTATGCTATATTGATATTTCTATTGCCTAACATGTATTTCACTCCCTTAATAGGCTTTTTAGATCACCCTTTTCTTATGCATGTCCTCAGGTTATCCCATGCAACACTAAGTATGGGGGAATGTAGTGGTCATGTAAATGAATTTTTCAATAATGATGTTGTATTTCATGTTTTAAGTTTTTATGTAATGATCCTAATCCCCAAAGACACTAAACCTCTCGATCTTCTTTGTTGTATGAAGTGATGTTTTATGTAATAAATCATGTTTAAGTTTGTAATAAAAGCAGGGTTTTCATAGTTGGTATCAGAGGATTGATTTAGTTATTTTTGTGATTAGGATTATAAAACCCTAGTAATGACTTAGAAACAATACTAAGTATAATAAAAACATCCCTATGTTTTGGTAAGTACTGAATAAGTGGTTTATCAAACAAATATATCCTTGTCTGGATACGAGCTTGTAGAGGCGGCTTTGGCACAGATGAATCCTAGTGGTAAAACCTGTAAACACCGCTTTGAGCTAGACTCGAATGAGAACTGGTGCACGACAATGGGCCTTGATGCACTCTTGGTTATGACACTCCTAGGGGATATGTTTTGATAAATTCACAATCTTAGTATGAACCCTTATTAAGGGAATTAAAAAAATGCCCCTAAGAATATATGTTAGAATGTACATCATTTAAATCCTAGATTGAATCCTATAGACTCATGAGTTAAGGAAATAAAAGTTTATATATAAGTCATCAACATTTATATTTGGATTACCCTTTATGTGTTACCCCTAACTCTCTTTTAATTCCATCCAATGGCTACTAATAGGAGGACACGGGCTTACAGCTGTTGTGAATATCATTGTGAAGACTGTACTAATGAGATGCCCAATCCAATGGGAGCGGGAATCGCGGACTTTGTCATGATTCGCTCTCAGCTAACTCATGTTCTGAATAGAAACATAGGTCAATAGAAATGTTCAACCCCACCTAATAAAGAACAAGTCTCTATCGAGAGCATAATTAGACAAAGGCCCCCTACTTTTAGTGGATCATCTGATCCCACGATTGCTGAACAATGGATCTACTCCATTGAAAAGATCTTCTCCATCCTTCAATGTTCTGAATAAGAGAAGGTTCTCATGGAAGCTTATCGTATGGAGGGTGAAGCTGATCAATGGTGGAAGTAGATCAAAAATACAAAGCCTGAGGTGGAGATCGAGGAGTTGGAATGGAAGGATTTTCGAAAGATGTTTTTCGATATATATTTTCCGCGCACCCTCCAGCTTAAGGTGGAAAGGGACTTCTTTTACATCAAGAAAAAAGGTGAAAAATCTGTTGGAGCATATGAGGAAAACTTCACAAGGCCAGCATGATACGATTTCGTCTTTCTCATTACCCTAGAATGTAAATTTGACCGCTTCTTTGGTGGGTTGAAGCCTAGCCTACTAAAAGCAATAATAATCTGTGACTTCGACAACTATGGGGAAATTGTACGATGTGACCTCAAGGTCAAAATAGAGATCGGAGAATCACAGGGGTATCATGGGGATAAGAAGCGTAAGGTGGACTTCAATGCTGGTGGTCCGATGGATAAATCCAATAGTGCTAAGAAGATCCAGCACCCCACTTTCCAAAAGTGCAGAAAAAAGCACCCTGGAAATTGCCTTAAGGGGACGAGGAAATGCTTCAGGTGTGGACGATAAGGGCACATACCTGTTAACTGTCGGCAAGAAAGACCCACAGCTGCATTATAGGAGAGGAACGCTCTGTTTGAACATCAACGTGTTGTTCAATGCTACAAATGCAAAGAAACCGCTCATTTTGAAAATTAGTGACCTAATCCAAGGGTTTTTGAAGGCAACCAATAACCTCCAAGAAAGCAAGGAAGAGCTTTGGCCATCACTTCTGCCGAAGTGAACCCCGAAAACGAAGTGGTGACAGGTACGCTAGTTATTCATTCATGAATAGTGAACATACTTTTTGATTCAGGTTCTACACATTCTTTTATATCTCAAAAGTTTAGTATAACAATAACATCCCAACCATAAATCATGGAAGTGAAGATGTCGGTGAGTACGGAAAAAGGGGAAATCATTGCATCCCATGAATATAAGTCCTCCCCTGTTATAACATGTGGATTGAATTTCTCGGAGAACCTCATCATACTCCCTCTGGTGGAATTTGATGCAATTCTTGGCATGGATTGGCTTTCCTTATATAGATCCAACATTAATTGTTAGGAGAGGGAAATCACACTCCATATGGAGAATCGACCCCCGATTCTTTACAAGTGTAAGGATGAAGACGAATCTATTTTAGCTCCACCATCTCAAGCATGGATATTACTGCCCTATGAGCACGCGTATCTGGCTCAGTTGATTGAGTCCTTGGAAGAAACCATCCTTGAATATGACTATTGTGAGGGAATTCGCTGAAGTGTTTCCTGATGAACTGCCTAGTCTTACTCCTAGAAGAGATGTTGAATTCTCAACTAAACTTATACCCGGGGCTTCACCAATATCAAAGACTCCATATAGAATCTCTGTTGTAGAGCATGAAGAGCTTAAGAAACAACTGCAGGAGAATCTGTATAAAGGGTTTATACGCCCAAGTGCTTCCCCATGGGGTGCACCAGTCCTCTTCGTCAAGAAGAAGGATGGGTCAATGCATCTTTCCATCGATTATCGTGAACATAAAAAAATCATGATAAAGAAAAAGTATCATCTCCCATGAATTGATGAATTGTTCGATCAGTTGTGTGGAGCACAATACTTCTCCAAGGAGGACCTGCGGTTGGAATATTATCAAGTAAGGGTGAAGCAGGAAATTATCCCCAAGACTATTTTTCATACAAGATACGGGCACTATGAATACATAGTAATTCCTTTTGGACTGACCAATGCACTAGAAATAATCATGGACTTGATGAATACAGTATTTAGAGATTACCTAGACACATTTTTGGTAGTCTTTATAGATGATATTCTAATATACTCCAAACCCAAGGTGGATCATGAGGAGAATTTAAGAATTGTACTAGAGACTTTGCGCAAGGATAAGCTCTATGAAAAGTACATAAAGTGTGAGTTGTAGTTGAAGGAGGTATCATTATAGGGCCATATCATCACAAGCAATGTGATATCTGTGGATCCCTCTAAAACAGATGCAATTGAGGGATAGCTGAGGCCAACATCTGTAACGGATATCCGTAGGTTCTTGGGGTTAGCTGGATATTATCAATGATTTATGAGAAATTTCTCACGATTTTCCAACCCTCATACCAAGCTAACTCGAAAGGGAGTAATGTTTTCTTGGAGTGTTGAATGCGAAAAAAGATTCAGAGAGTTGAAAAGGAGGATTATCACTACGTCCGTGCTCAATTTACCCACAAGTGGGGAACTTTTTGTTGTTTTCAGTGATGCTTCAAAGATGGGCTTAGGATGTGTGCTGATGCACAATGATAAAGTGATATCCTATGCCTCATGGTAGTTGAAAATCCATGAGTGAAACTATCCAACGCATGATCTGGAGTAAGCGGTGGTGATCTTTGCCTGGAAAATCTTGCGGAATTATCTCTATAGGGAGAAATGTGAGATATATACTGACCACAAGAGTATTAAATATTTATTCATACAGAAAGAGATTAATATGCACCAGAGAAGATGGATAGAGCTAATCAAGGATTATGAATGTTCAATACATTACCACCCTAGGAAAGAAAACAAGGTGGAAGAAGCCCTAAGTAGAAAGGACCCAGAAATTCTATCAATGATGAGGATTGAGAAGGATCCAATCTTCTAAGACTTGATGAAGATGGACATGGGAATCAAAAAGAAAGGAACATTATCAATCCTTTCACAAATTATTGCTCAACCGTCTCTTTTGTCAAGGTTAAAGGATGCTCACAAGGATGAAGTGGGAATTAATGAAAAGGTGGAAGCTATCGAAAAAGGGAAATCCTCGGAGTTTAATATTAATGAAGAAGGAACTATGTGGTTTGGGAAAAGACTATGTGTTCCATCATGTCCGGAGCTGAAGAAGGAACTTTTGGATGACGCACATAGTTCAAATTTCTATATTCACCCAGGGAGCACAAATATATATCGAGATCTCTGAGAAAACTTTTGGTGGGATAATATGAAGAAGGAGATCGTTGAATATACATCAAAGTGGTTGGTGTGTCATCAAGTGAAGGAAAAGAGGTAGAAGTCTAAGGGGATGATGCAACCATTTCCCATACCATAATGAAAATGGGAGAACATCACCATGAACATTTTCACCGGACTTCCGGGGATATCCAATGGAAACAATGCAATCTGGGTTGTTGTGGATCGTCTTACAAAGACTGCACACTTCATTGCTATTCAGGAGGATTTCTCTTTGGATCAACTGGAATGGATATATATCAAGGAAGTGGTAAGTTTGCATGGAGTACCACTATCTATTGTGTCTAACCGAGATCCAAGATTCACCTCTATGTTTTGGAAGAGTCATCAAAATGCTTTGAATACTGAACTGGACTTTAGTACGGCCTATCATCCTCAAACTGATGGCCAATCTGAGCAGACTATCCAAACACTTGAGGACATGTTGAGAGCATGCTTAATGAACATCAAAGGAGTATGGGATCAACATCTTTCTCTGGTTGAGTACTCTTATAATAACAGTTTCCACTAGAGTATCCAAATGACACCATATGAAGCCCTGTATGAGAAAAGGTGTACAACACTGGCATGTTGGGATGAGGTTGGTGAACGTAAGCTTCTTGGACCAGAAATGGTCAAGGAAATGGTGGAGAAGGTGAAAACCATTCAGCATCATATCAAGGCAGCCCACTTTCGACAGAAGTGTTATGCAGATAATCGTCGACGAGACCTTGAGTTTGTAGATGGAGACATGGTTTTTCTATGAATATCATCAGGGAAGAAGGTTATGATGTTTTAAAATAAAGGTAAGTTATGTCCAAGGTACAATGGCCACATCGAGATTCTTGATCATGTCGGGGTTGTGGCCTCTCGACTAGCACTTCCACCTACTATGGCCAAATTACATGATGTCTTTCATGTTTTCCTCTTAAGGAAGTACATACCGGACCCTTCACATGTACTCTCTTCTGAGGTGGTAAAATTGTAAGATGACCTTTTTTATGAGGAGAAACCATTGAAGATCTTAGATCATTGAGAAAAAGTTCTACTAAATAAGACAAAGACCCTCATCAAGGTGTTGTGAAGAAACCACAAGTTTGATGAAGAGACTTGGGAATTGGAGGAAATAATGAGGCTGAGTTACCCACATCTGTTTTAGTGTGGGAAAAGGAAAATTTCGTGGGTGAAATATCTTAAGGGGGAAATATTGTAATGGCCCAAAGTTTAATTAATGGAAATCACTCATATTCTATTTAAATTTCTCTTTATGTTTATATAAAATGTCAACTTCATTGGTTTTATGTTAAGAATTTTGACCGTTGCTAATATATTCGTTGAACAGTGATCACATGATTAGTATAAATATAGGGCTTTAACAAATCCAATTTACTCAGACAAACGAAGCGATGGCCTCATCCAGTAGAATATCTCTATACGAAGCCCATTTGGTGGAGATCAGAAAAGAGGCGGCGTCCTTGTGATTTTCTCTTGACCAAGCCCAAGCTGAGCTTCATCATGTGAACCTCGAACGTGAGCGTCTACAGGAGAAGTGGAAGTTGATAGAAATTACCACTCGAGCAATGTTATCCGAGCCACCCCAAGAGTCTGTCACCATCACACACCTTACCCTTAGGTCTTATGTGGCTATATTAAGGGGTAATGTAACAAATAAATAGTACCATGTTCATGTATATTATTTTTATATATAATAATAAACATACCTCCTTGTCATTTTTTATACATTGTAAATAGTTTTTAAAGTACAAATAATGTTTTTAGCTATTACTTAATTCGGAATTATATTTTATTAAATTAAGTGATTTTTGAATTAAATAATATTTTTATAAAATATTATTATTATTATTAAATTAATTTTTATTTAATATAAATGATCTTATAATTTTATGAATGCAATTGTAATTTTTTTAAGGTTTGAAAGCCATTTCAGTCAAAACCTATGATTTTTTTATAAATGTTAGTTTTTTTTAAAAAGTGAAAATTAACATATTTAGAAAATTATTTAGATAAAATAAATGTTATTTCTGGAGTCAGGATGTCGAAATTATCCAACGGTGAATTTTTCATAATTTTCTGAGACAGTCAAATTTTTGGGTAAAAATTAAATACCGTTTAAATATATAATGTGTTTTATGACATCATAATGACTCAATAGTGAAGTAATAAAATACTATCCTCATTCTTTTCAGACAATATATGATGTACCATTAAAATAATGTGATTTTGGGTTTGTTTGAATTACTTTTCAAAGAATTAATGGACCCCTCAAGACTTATTAAACACCTTGTCTTTTTAAATTAATTTCCATGGGAGTATGACTCACCTCCGCATAAGAAACCCTATTATTCTTAGAGGTTCGGACATTGGCGTTATAAAATATTTTTTTCCTCTTACCTTTTCCAAAAACCATTGGAAAAAACCATGGGATGGTTTGTCATTCGGATTAATTTAATGTAAGGGGACCCAAACCTAAATAATAAAGAATTCCCTCACCTTTCCTATATAAACCCACCCAAGCTCCCACTTCCTCCTCACTAAAAGAATTTTTAGTTCATCCAACATATTCCATAATCTCTTTATAATCCTCCCAAGGTGCCCCATTCTCTCTGGAAGCCTCTCACAAGCCTCTCTCTTGCCTTTAGAAACACACTTCAAAGTAAGGGTTTTTTCTTCCCTTTTCATTTTTGTCCAATTTTCTATAAGTTTTTTTTCCTTTTAATTTAAATTATGAATTTTTGGGTAGGGTTCTTCACCTCCCACATACTACCCTATTCATTTTGGAATGATGGGAGACCCTTTCTCTCTCATTATATGCCTCCCATGTACACCCGTTACTATGCCGAAATTCCAAAAGGAACTTCTCTCTCCTCTTTGACATTCAAGCAATACTTTTGTATCATGAATCTAAATTCATTTACAATTATTGTGACATGTATATATATTACCTCCTTAATTTCCATTACATGTAAATATGACAAGGAACCAATTTCTCTCTCATCAACCATTTTGTATCAATTCTTAGATCACATCGTTACGTTGCCGAAATCGCACTGATTTTCTAAACCAATGTCATTATGTAGTGAATACCATGCCCATTTCTGCATCATGGGTATTCACCTTTATGGACATTTACATATTGATTATGAAGTTTCATGTATGAATTCCACATTCCTTTATCATGGAATAAATGATTATGTTTTATGAATCCATGTTTTATGATCCATGTGACACACGTATGCATGAAATGAAATGTTTAAGAAGGGTGTGCCCTTATAGCACTCCAATGCATTGGGTAAAGTATAGTATCATGCTATGTCATGTGCAATGAGTGTTTACTCATGATTATTCAAGTTAAATGATGTTTTACTCGTGCTTTATGTGCAATGAGGATTTACTCATGCTTCATGTGCAATGAACCTTGGCTCATGCTACTTCCATATTAAGTGTTGTTTCCACATTTCCATGTTATGATTATCATGCATTATCATGACATTATGTTCATTTTTCTCTTATAATCTATTTATATTCATATTTCCTAACATGTATTGTACTCCCTTACTGGGCTTTATAGATCACGCTTTTTTTATTCATGTCCTCAGGTTATCCCATGCAATGCTATGTATGAGGGAATGTAGTGGTCATGTAAAGAAAGTTTTCAATAAACATGTTGTATTTCATGTTTTATGTTTTTATGTAATGATCCTAAGCCCCAAAGACACTAAACCTCTTGATCTTATGTGTTGTATAAAGTGACTTTTTATCTAATAAATCATGTTTAAGTTTGTAATAAAAGCATGGTAGTCATAAAATCCAATTACACATGGTGAACATATAGTTTCAGGTTGTGACATATTACCTGTGGTGAAATCCAATTTCACTTGGTTAAATATTACTCGTAGTGAAATCTAATTATAGGTGGTAAAATGATATTTCCTGAAATGTTGACAAGTAGTGAAAGACAGTAATAGGGGTTGGTAATTTTCATTGTTTTGATTTAATTTATGTTTTGAATTAAATTCAAACCATCCCATATAAAATAAATATTTATTCCTAGAAAACATCGGGATCAAGCACAATATATTCCAATTAACATGTTCATTTATAGCAATCAAAATTGATTCTTAAAATAAAGATAGATCTATTATACACCAAGATGAACTATGATATGTTATTTTTGAAACGCACGAGGAAACACATCAGACATTACTTGTAGATCATGGATATTTTTTGTAAACAATAATCGATAATACTCATCCCTCAAAATAAATTTGGAGTGTCTCCATGGATTGATTTTACATTAGAACATCACCTTTTGGTCACATATTTAAGACAACATCAGTTCATGGATCAATTATGACTAATATTTCCTATGATAATTGAATCCAATACAAAATCATTTATCCATGTCAATATGAAATATTTCACACTCCTTTATCATTATCCATACAATATCATACTAACAAAAAACATCATCACATGGCTTCCAACTCAAAAAATGTACCACAAATTTCTCTTTTGCCAATGCATAAGAGATACCAGTCTCATAATCTAGAAAAAAACATCCATATCCAGTCAAGCATATTTAATTCATTTTGAGAAAAAATATGGATCAGAATATTGTGAATTGTAAAGACAAAAAAGAGAATATCTATAAGTTAATTTCACCACATCTTTTGAAAGATCACCACATCAACCAAGTGAATATCATGGGTGACGTAGTTATTCTCATTGGGATATTATTTGTGTGATCCATAAGATATATTTTTTTTCTTCATAATTTAAATTTAAATTAGGATTAGATGAAATGAATTATATAATATCCAAAATATCACTTTTTCATTTGGACTATTAATAATAGAAGTTTGAATTGGATTTCACTTTCATGTACTTCAATGCCTCCTAAAATGAATCTTTATAGAAAGAGCTGTATTAATTCCTAGCAAAATATTTTAAATGGATCATCATATAAGTGAAATTATTCATAAAAATCATAAAATATCATATGAAAATATAAGATACACCAAAGAAACAGACTCAATTATCAATGAAAGATCCACTACCAATACTCACAATGATATGAAATGTATATAAAAAAGAACACTCAAGTGAAAAACAAACAATCAATCATCATTTAATTGATGTAATTTCACTAAATAACTACCAAAACTACTCTTAAATTCTCAATATAATTATCCTCTAACATATGACTCTTGGGGATATTGTATATTAAAACATACAAGAACTGATCCTTGAAATATTTGATAACACTATTGATAAAAACCATGAAAATTACTAATTTGTTCATCACTTATAATTGAATATCCTTGAACATTTCATTTCAATAACAACACCCAATTCTTATCTTTAGGATATATTCTTCTATCACCCATATCTAATGACGTATAGGTCATAGGATAAAACTAAAGAACCATTTAGATCGTTTAAAATAAAAATATAAATCATGCATCCTTGGGAGGGAATAGTGGTTATTCACCATCACCTGATTCACTTGGTGATAGTCCAAACAATATTAAAGATCATCACCTTCCTTTTACACAAACAACATTGGAGAACCCCATGGTGGAACAATAGGTTTGATAAATCCCTTCAACAATAGATCATCAATATGGATATTATCTATTTTATATAAATTTTTTGTTTATTTTGTATAAGAATTAAATCGATAATAATTAAGTTAATATGGTATGATGCTCTAATATTTTTTTTGTGTATTATTATGCATGACTGGGAAAGGTATTAATACTATGGAACAATTTGTGGTATGACCCCAAATTCAAATAAATTATCATGTAACATGTCTAAGTAATTAAACTAATGTAGTGGGACAAAATAGTTGTTCTAGTGCCCAAATAAAAAGATACCCAACATGTAAACATGTTAAATGAAGTATAAAAAGTGACAAGTACAAAAAAAAGTTGTTACCGGATGTTAAAGATACATGTCATGTACAAATGTTATGAGATGTGCAAAAAGTTTAATAGAAATCTATTCTATGGTTTCCAGCATATATATTATGGGATTCACATATCAAATTTCACCTAAATGGCCATTAAAGACAAACTTTGTCTTGGAAATATAATGAATGATATCTGGGACTTTTTATATATTGTTCTCCTCAAAGTATTTTGATTCCATTATTAGAATATATAGAATATAATTTTGGGGGGATTTTGTAGGGTTAGGACACATATTCCTTCATAGATTCATTTTAATTATTTTTTCCCTAACATTGATGTATCATATAGAATATTTCTTTTTTAATTCCAATATATTTTCTTTCTTCAATACCGTATCATTCGTTCTTTCTTAATCTCTTTCATATGGGCTTGGGTTTTCTAGAGACCCATATTTTTTTTGTAGGAAAATGTAATATATATATATATATATATATATATCTAAAGCTAGTTATTAATACATCATGTTATTCAGAGTCCTAGGGATCCCAAAATAATTTAAAAAAAATATTAAGTATACTTTATAATATACCAATGAATGAAATGAGATATCTCTCAAACTATAGCCAGGATCAGAAAATTTGTTCCAAAGTAGGTTTCAGAGTATAAATATTAACCATTGTGGGACATTTGTGTGGTCAGTGCAGGTCTCCTATTGAAAAAATTCTAGCAGGTTGAAACTGTAAATAAAATAATTAAATAAAATTAAAGTTATCTGAAGACATAATTCAAATTACTTTTGAAAAGGGACTTGGATAAGAAACTTGATACCACCATTGAGTTCTTAGTGTAGTGTTTTACCAATTCTCTTCCTAATGTGATTGGGAACAAGATGTTTATATTCTACACCCATTGGTGGTTTCCTATAAATAAGAGTTTAATAAATTGAGAAAGTGTTTGGGAAATTTCCTCCCATGTCTAGAAGAGATCCATCCTCTCCATTTTTAGTAGATTTGAGGCTGAATTCATTGTGTATTGTGACAAACTTATAGGTAAGAGTAGATTAGAGGGTAGGGAACCCAACCACTGATCGAAAAACAAAGATGGATTCTCCTTTCATATTATTTTTTCTACGGATGAATCTTTTGATGTCAAAATTATGTTCTTATTGTTTTTTAATTTTAAAACCATTATTTATGGGCATACTAACACAACCATCGACCATTTCAATTAAGAATGGATCGTTCTTCGTTTTCATTGTCTTACCTTTACATTAATAGTTGATTTACATTTTGATGCATCAAAACTACATTCTGTCTTCAACTTAATCATGGCTTTGTGAATGTCATGATCTAACAATTATAGATCAATGATTGATTCATGTTTTAGCCACTAGATAAGGTGTAGTAGTGAGCGAATGAGGCCACCTACATTTCTATAGGATGAAACCTCGAAGAATATTCAATTGGATTATAATTCTATGTATATTAGGATGTGAGGATCCTAAATCTATCATTGTTTAAATTTTATGACCACCAGAGTGGTCCTGGTGGTCCATAGATGGTGGGAGTGGTGTAAGTCTGATAGGGCATGGATCTGGTGAGGCGGAAGGCCAACCGTGGTGTGTGGGGGGCTGGTTGAGATAGAGGGTGAGGCTGGAGAGGTCTGGAATATGTGGCTGGTGGTGGGGACTATGGGAACCGTGCATCAAATGTCTAGAGGAATGGGGTGACCACTGCATGGGACTGAGGCGAAGCTTCTAGAGGTGGTTGAAGCATGGAGGATAGTTGTCGACCAAGGTATTTAGGCCTTTGGGCCATGGGCCTATCATCGAGTGAACTATTAACCTTCAATATTTTCTTCACGGGATGTCCATTTTACATGCCATCTATGGGAAAACATTCATATCACTGCGGAAAACATTTGATGCCAATTTGGGAATTATAGATGTACAGATCTTCGATTTCTCCCCCAAAATGCTTAGATAATAATAATATTTATAATTTTATAACTTTCACCCCCCATAATTTGTTTATAAAATGGTCGATCATTTCATTGAAGAAATCATTTGGAACCTAAAATTGTGGTGGATGTTTAGTGAATGATTTTATCTGCATATACTAAAATTTATTTGTCATCCCCATTTGGCCTGGTTTGCATGTTTGGGGTGAATTGTTACTTTTTTACCCCGTTTCCATTTTTGAAGGCTTATTAATCAATCTCTTGTCTTTATATGTGAAGATAACAATAGTGTTATCTGTATAATTCATTCCAAGTTTTAGGCTTGGGCCCATAGATAATTGTTCATATACATTGCTAAGTGATTTATCTTCTTCATTAGGTGTCCAATTTGGGATAATGAATAGTCGATTATCGGCACTTTTCAACAAGTATTCTAATTGATTGATTTGTATTGTTATCTGGAGGAATTCACAGAGGCCTCACAGTATAAATTTAGTTTTTCTTTTTATACTAATGAGGAGCATCATGTTCTCGTTAGCCTTTTGGACATATATTTTATGTAATCTAGGTGTACAATAGAATTCCTAGGGATATTGGTTCACATTTTGTTACACGTGAATGTCATGATATACGACCAGGAAATGAGGTAGGGTCACACGTCGTATAATCCCGATATGCATCATGTACCACTTGATAAATCTCTTATCATTTACTTCATTATTTTGGACTCTAATTTTCATATAAAATTATCATATCTGATGTGCTTCTGCATTTGTAAATTTTCGGCTCTCTCCATAGTGGATTTCAGGATATGATGAATGATGTTCTGATAGTTCCCCTTATCCATAGAGAATCGATGTTCTGGGATGAAGTCATATATGATGAGATTCTTTATGGACGTTGTGGTGTGGTGATTACATCAAATATTTCATAAGACACCCTCTAGCTATGCTGGGTATCATCTTTCCTTAATGATTTTTGAGGGGTACCATCTAGCAGGGATAACCAGTGTAGTTCCTCGATGACTTCCATATGGAACCCTAAAACTAGGCCTGGAATAGTTCCTTGATGATCATTAGTGTGGAATCCTCCATCCAGGCAGGGAATGGGTCCTTGGTGGCATTACAATGGAACCCTCAAGCCGGTATAGGCTTGGGTCCTTAACCTATTTCAAGTGGAACACTCCAGTCAGGCTATGAATGGTTTGTCAACCTATATCATGTAAAATCCACTAGCTGGTCTAGGAATAGTTCCTCGATGAAACATGAGTGGAACCCTACTACCATGATGGGCATGGGTCCTTGATGAAACTAGAGTGTAACCCTCCATCCTAGCTGGTCATGGCTCTTCAACCTTGAGTCACAACCTCTTTACTATGCGAGTCAATGACAAGATATGTTTTGACATACCTTTGGACTGGTGTGAAAGATGGATGATTTCCCCACCAAGACGTTTCCTTGAGACGAGGTGTAAAACAATGAGGCGGAGTCATTATCGCTCAAATCGGATAATATCATGGGGTGGTGATTGATTCTTTTTTACGTGTGTGTTCAGGGAAGACTTGTGTTATGATGGGCATCATGGGTGGTTACTCTTGGAACTGTTCAGGACACTTTTGATGGGATAAGATGTTTGATGGAGATCCACATACTATATCTTGTTTGGGTTTCTATGACTAAGAATATTTCTATATCCTATTTCAGTACCAAACCATTGGGTTTTTGTTACACTCCTTCCATGATAGGTGAAGACGTGTAGGTTATGCCACATGAATTCCATGTCTAGCTTCTCATGATTGTATGATTCTACTGTCCTACTATAGGTTGTGATGACTCGACAAGAAGTTAATATTCTCTCCATTTTTAGATCCTTGTGTATGGGTGATCTTGATTCACTCTCTTGTTGAGAGGAGTTATACACTATTTACATCAAATTATTCTATATGTTACTTTCCTATTTAGAATATCTCTTACCCCCCCCCCACCTCACCTTTTTGGGGGATCCTATATTGTTTTTTTATACTCACCCTTTTATGGGAATTTCATACACATGTTTTTTCATATGTAGATTATGAACAAGTTGATCATTATATTTGATGATATTATGGATACGGGTGATTGGACCTCATACAATGGTCATAGCATGGGATCCAAGGGTGGGTCTCAGTTAGTTAATTTACAATCATAGTTTTTTTATGTGAAACTTTTCTTGTTGGGATTTTATTTTTTCTCTTTCCCTTTCAATTCACTTTTATGTACTTAAAATGATTATTGGTTGATGCATGTTTGTGATTTATATATATATTAGTGTTATATCTTGTTTTATTCTCCACATGCACTTTTGTATTGACATGGATAAAAGTGTGTGTGTGTGTGTGTTTATAGATTCTTATAAAAAGTAATCCACATGGTTTTTGTGCCTTTGGTTCTTGTAGCCACCACTAGAATATAAATGTGGTCTTGGGGTAGATGCATCTGACACTAGTAAGGGTCGGGTAATGAGAATAGGGTATCAACGGTGGTTCGACCCTTGGGTTGTTGTTTGGTTGTTAACATAAAAATGTCTAAGATGGGATTAGGTTAACAGTGTCCACATGTCTTGAGAGTGGCTCTCTAAAAAGGGACTCTAGTTATTGTTTGGTAGTAGATTTAACCATTCTCTAGGACCCTGATTACCCACTTGTCTACTCAGCAAGTTGAGATATTTGTTTTTGGGAATTTTGGAACATGAATTATCTTTGATTAAATCATTGAGTGTCCTTATTGAGTAAAATCCCCATTATTGTGGATATATATATATATATATTTATATAGGTATGTATGTATGTATGTATGTATATATATATATACTCATCTGACTACTGTATTCCTTGATAACATTCAAGATGACTCCATGATGATATTTATCTCGGATTCTATATCTAGTTTGTGACAATGATTCCATGAGTGATGTGGCCATTTTTCAAGATTCATCATATGATCCCCCTTCCTCTTGGTGGAAAGGTAACATCACCTCTACATATGGAGAAATAGTTATTCGAAACCTAGAAGTCTGAGGTCGTGTATAGGCTTAACCCAATCCAAGACTTCCAGTTCCAATGAACATAAAGGTTTTGGGATGAACAATGTTCTCATGAAGCAGAGTATTGGCTAGTTTTTATGGTCCACCCATTCAAGATTATTCAAACACCGACAGATTATATTGTTTTATTGGCAGAGATTCTTTTCCATGATGTATCTGGGCATTGGTAGAGACTAGTTACATAGATTCATTATGAGTTTGTACGCTCGATGGATGACTTCCAGTAGCTATTCCATGAGGTGTATGACCCCTCATACTTATCCTCCATTCATAATCAGGGAACTTTAGGAGGTCCAGCAGGTAGGGATGACGGTGGATGAGTATACAAATAGGTTCAAATACCACACACACTATTCTTTGGATGTGATCCATGATAACTACTTCTGATCAAGGATTATTTTGTAGGTACTATATAGGGAGATCTGATCCAACATAGTACCCTTATGAATCCTCACCTATATCAGGGTTCTAGAGCAGGTACTGTTGATAGAGATATTTCACTCATAGGGGTACACGTTAAATAGTTTAAGAGGTGGGTGTGATAGTGCTGAGATTACTTTCATAGCTAGAATACATCAATTGACAGGGCCTCGACACCAAATGGCTCCCCTGTATCAGAATAAATAATTGGTTATGATAATTTAGTGGACTTGGATAGCCTGAGGAGGATAGATGTTATGCTTGTGTCGGGAGAGGTCACATGGCATGAAAATACCTGACCAGATGTGTTGAGCATCTTTGATGGATAGTAGATAGACCTCTAGGGTAGATATTGTGTCATGATCATGGATCTCCTAGGTGAAGACAGGGTGGTACCTAGGGAGGCTATACTGGAAGGGGATAAAAAATAATTGTGGTTTGTGGAAGATGTTATGAGGTCCTTCCACCACTACCAGTTAGACCATGTCAGACATAAGGATCTAGCGGCTAGGGCCACGAGTAGCTGTATGTTATGTTTGTTTACGATCTGCGAGTGCACGAGATGTTAAGAGGTACATCCTATGTCTTTTCAACTTTTTGTAGTATAATGTTATAGACACTACTAAGGTGCCCTTCAATTTCTACTTCTTTTTTTTGGTTTTACTATGTTGATGTGGAGCTTCAGTGTAACCCTATGTTGGTGTTTCTTAGTATAGATTTTAATAAACGATGAATATGTGTCCTTTCCCCACCCAAATTTATTTTTCAAAATGATCAAAACCATGATTATGAGTCAGTATATCCCAAATATGATAGCATCGAGTTGTGGTTGGTGATTCCGTTTTACTTGTGCATTCATGGTGGGGATTTGTAGTGGAGTCTTAGAAGATTTAATCCCATTTCTAGTGTCTTTTTTTCATTGTATAATTTTTCTTCGAATTACAATAGTTGGGGGGAGGAGTGTTTGGATTGGGTTACCCTCCTTCGGTAATAGTTGAATACACATGATGTATGTCTCGTACTTTGTGCTTCTAGATTCTTATAAGTGTCTTAGTTTACTCACTTTCTATTTTCATTTTTACCTTTGGGTTCTCAATGTCAACCTTGATATGATTGTAATCAAGTATAGGTCGAGTTGATAGAGACCCAATAAACATAACTATGTGAATCACTACCTAGTGCTAGAAGTAGTAATCTTCTATTTGATTATGTGGAGACAATACCTTCTAGGAGAGAACATTATGGTTTTCACATACCAACAAATTCTCAGGTACATTTCAACTTAAAGATACATGGACCTGAGGTGGTGATGCTAGTTGATATTATTAAAGGAATTTGACATCGAGATATTCCATACTCTAAGAAAGTGAAACAAAGTACCAGATGAACACAGTAGGATGTCACAAGCTCACCTAGTTTTGAATTTTTCAGAGTAGTTATTCCCCATGTAGCTGACCATAATGGAGTAATAGGGTATTATTTTTCTACAGTCAATGGTTTTGACTACTATGATTCTTGAGTGTGTGGGAGGGTCCTACTTCAATGTAATCGATTGTAAAATCTATTGTAAATAAAATATACCTAATTCAGGCACTATATTGATATCATGAAGGGGGTATTCATAAGATCTTGAACCAAGGGTAAGTATTAGTTCTAGTTTCAATGCAGGAGGAGGTGATGCAAGAGTTCCACACATATCCCTTAACTGTACCTCCTAGTGTGGGAAGCATGTACACTTCAGTAGTAGTTTTGGAGGACCGAAAAAAGACTAAGAGTAGTTGATTGTTTTCTCACAATGCCTCAAATAACAACTGGTGAAATCTAAAAACTATGTTCCAATGGGTTGTTTCATCCTCTTGAAATCCCATAGTTGAAATGGGAAATTATATCCATGAACGTTTTCACGGGGCATCCAAACACAACAAATGTTCATAAAACCATCTGGGTAATAGTAGACCAAATCATGATGTCAGATCACTTCATTACTATTAGGGAATGGAGTTCAGTAATGTGTTTGGGGAATTTGTACATAGGATAGGTCATCTAGTATCACGGGGAACACATGATGACTGTCTTTGATCATGTTTCTTGTTTTTTGTCATGATTATTGAGAGGCCTATGAGAGGCACATGGGACCCAACAACAGATGAGTACAAACCTTTCCCCCCAATACCTATTGGAAGACCAAGAACACTATCCATCTGTTAGAGGATCAGAATATAGAATTTTTTTGGTTTTTGTTTGGAGAGGCAAGCTTTCCCTTGGATTAATAGGGCCATTAGAGAGAGTGTAGAGTGTTGGCGAGGTTGACTACCACCATTACCAACCCCCATAGTTGTAGAAAGTGCAAAAAAAATTCCATGGGTCACAGATGAGGAGATAAATCCATGATCCAACACACATCATCATCATGAGTGTACAATCAAATGAAAGACCATCCTTTTGGTTTTTGTGCTATGGGAACACAGAAACGTGCAGGTGTTTTCTCTATGAATATGATATCCATGTGTTGGCTCAGCATACTGAGTTTTTCCAATGTTTTGATTTTTAATTGAACAAATCGTGAATAAGGGAATGATTTATAGACCTTATTTTTGGTTTTAGGACTTTGGAATATTTATAAATACATTTCCAGAGCCATGCACTAATATGGCATGAAATTCTTTGGCCTGAAGCTCCAATAATACTTTTAACAAATACATGATTGACATTTTATATTCTGCACATTATAGTAATAATATATCTCTCAAATGGTATCTCAGATCAGAAATATGAGGCCATGTTTGAGTCTAGAGCATGTATGTGACCCTATGTAGTAAATAGGTTTGGTGAGCACTGATCTCCTATAGAAAAAACAATGGAGGGAAAAAATACTAAATAAAATAATTAAATAAAAATAATTTTATCTTGGATACCAATTAAAATAAATTTTGAATGGGGAATTAGATTGGAAATATAAGACTGCAATTGAGTTTGTAGCGTGATGTATTACCTTTGCAGGACCTAATGTTAGAGGAGTAGGAGGTTTATATTATGTGAAAACTAGTTTATTCCTATAAATAAAAAATTAAACAAATTAGAAAGGGATGGCTCATTTCCTCCCATGGCTAGTGGAGCTCCATCACCTCCTTCTGATGGTGATTTAGTGCTGAATTATTTTCTGATCGTGATGAGATTATAGATACGAGTAGATAAAAACATATATAATTAAATGAAATATCCAAATTTCATGTATGATTATCCTTTCATATTTTTCTTTCCATTATTGAAGCTTTGGAAATCAAAATTGAGTTCTATTTTTTTCACTACTTTGAAAACCTATGATGATGGTCATACTAAATCGGTCATCATCCGTTTCAATTCTGAATCTGTCGTTTTTCTATTCAAAATTATTTTTTTAGGTTCTCCATTCATAAAACATTAAAATTTTCAAAACAAAATTAAATATTTGAGCAGATAAAAGTTTTTTTATTGTCGTGATCCATGGATTTTAGATCTACGATGGCTTTGAGTTTCGGACATTAGAGGTGTCTTAATGGTTATCGGATGTGACTGCCGACTTTTTACCATGTTGAAATAGTGACGAATTTCTTAGTGGAGGCTATATTTGTGTAGATTAGAACCTAATGATCCCATATCACCCCTCATTTCAATTTTCAATCAATAGGGGTGGTCCTAGTGGTTCGTAGAAGGTGGTGGTGAGGGCTACCATAAATGGTTAGAGGTGACTGCATGGGACAGAGTGTGTGGGATGTCTGATGAGTGGGGTCTACAGGGTTACCATGGTTGTTCCCACGACTGGCCATGATGGAGCTTCTAGTGGTGGATGAATCACATAGGAGGGTCACAGGACGAGGTGCATAGGTCATGGTCTATGAAGTGAGTCAGGCCAAGGTGGCTGGGCTAGTTGGCTATGGGCTATCTAGGGTAGGTTTTTCTAGTAGGATCATGTCGATCATTGAGTGAGACTTCAATCAAAAATATTTTACAAAATGTGCATTAGTTTTTTGCACTTTTTGTGGCACACATTCCTATCATTGAGATGAATCGTTTGAGGCCGGTTTGAGAAGTTTTTTAATTTGGTCTTGTGGTTTAGGCCACCAAAATGCACAAAAAAATTAAATATTATTATTATTATTATTATTATAACATTGACCTTAGATTAATTATTTATATGATGTCCAATCAACGAACCATCATCAGATTCATGACCATAAAATTTAGTCGGATCATTCAAGACTAATTTCAAGCACTTAAACAAAAATTGAGATGTTGGGCCCATGAGGCCCGAATTGGGTATTTTTGGTTAAATATTACTTTTTCAATGGGTGTTCATTTTGGATGAATAAATATATCATATCATGTGTTTCTCTGTTATGATCACAACGGTGTGATCTATATGATGTGTTTCGGGATTGAGGTGCATGCCCTGTGGAGAACCATTCATATACGATGATGATAGATATACCTTGTTCACTGGGTGTCTGATTAGATATAATGAATAATCGATCCTATGTGGTTTTCCATAATAAGCACCATGGTGTAATCTGTTTGGTTATCCAGGGCTGTATGAGGATGCATGTTAGTAAAAATTACATTTTACCCTTCATTCCAAGGATGCGAATCATGTTCTATTTTCCTTCCTTCCCTAATGTTACATGTGCTTTGGGAGTACAATGGAATTACTAGGGGTACTAGTTGAAAGTTTGTAGCAGAGCTTGGGTTGATACATGACCAGAAAATTTGGCAGGGTCACATGTCTTGTGTGTCCCAAACACATCTTGTACCACTTGATTAATATTATCTCTCATATATCCTTATTTTGGAATTAGATTTTGTATTTCTATTAGAATATACTAAGATATTTTACATTTAGAATATGATAGTGTCTTTTATAGTGGATTTCAAGATACCATATGAGATGTTCCATGTGTGATTCCTATTTGAGGCAATGCATGATGTTATGTGCATTATCCCAATATGAGGTGATGATTAAAAAAGTAGTGGGGATGTGATGACATATGATATATTTGATAATACCCTCTAGATGGGCTACGTAGTGTCATTATTTGATTACATTTTTGGGGTACCATTCAATAGGTATGAATAGTGTAGTTCCATAATCATGTCAGAGTGTGGCCCTCCAGCCATGATAGGCATGGTTCATAAAAAATCTTCAAAGTTAAACCCTCCTGTTTGGAAGGTAATGGGTCCTTAACATATTTCTATTGTAAACAACTAGTCGATCTAGGCATGGGACCTTGATAATAGTAGTGTGGAACCCTCTGGTCCAGATGGACATGGGACCTCATCATATTCTACGTGGAACCCACTAGCCAGTTGGTCATGGGTCATCGATGATACTAGAGTGGAGTCCAATAGACATAATATGCATGGGTACTTTAATTATTTCAAGTGGAACCCTCTAGTTGGGTCCTCGATGATGCTAGAGTGGAACCCTCTGACCTAGATGGGCATTCTTCCTCGATGACACTAGAGTGGAACCCTTCAGCTGGGTTGGTCATGCATCCTCACCCTTGAGGTCGGGCCACTTAGCTATGATGATTAGTGAAGAGACATTTTTTGACATACCTTTAGATTGATGACATAAATACATTCATTCCCAACCAAGATGCTTCCTCGAGATGAAACCTAAAACTATGAGGGTGATTTAGTGCCACCCATAGAAGATAATATCAAGGTGTGATGATCATGTCCTTTTGACTTATGTGTGAAAGGAAGACATCTGTGATGTTGGGAATCATTTTTTGTTAATCTTGGAATGGTTGGAAACCCTTTTCATGAGCTGAGATATGTGATGGATATCCCCTTACTCTTTCCCATTTGGAATTATTTGACTGGTCATAGTTATATATAACCAATTTCAGTACCTACTCTTTGGGTTTTGGATAATATCATTCTAGGAAAGATGAAGACACCCTCGGTATTCCACATTCTTTCATTATCTACCTTTTTATTGTTGGATGAGTATAAAATCCAAATATAGGTTGTGAATACTCGAATAAAAGATTATATTCTCTCCATTTTTAGCTTCTTATGTCTAGATGATCATACTTCACTCTCTTATTGGGATTATCTATACACTATTTTTTTCATCATGTTTTATCTAATGATTTCCTATTCATTATATCTCTTACATATCCCCCTTCTCTTTTTCGGTGTGTCTAACTGAGTATTTTCATACTCACCCCTACAAGGGAATTTCTCACACATATTGTACCATATGAAGGCAATAGACATGTTGATCTTGACATCAGAAGTAATTAGGGATATGGGTTCATGGACTGCTTATGGTGGTAGTATATTCAGATATAGGATAATGAATCTCTTAGTTTTTTTACTTTTCAAGTTGTTGTCTGGTTCTGACACTTTTCTTCTTGGGTGGTTAATTTTTCCCTTTCACATTCAGTTAACTTTCATATACTTGTACTAATTAGTGGTTGATTTATGTCTATGGAATACATATATAGCAATGTTGTATGTTGTTTACTTTTCAGTCGTCGCTTTTTTCATTGAGTTGGTTGTGTGTCTTGGTGGGTTCATATGAAAAGGCCTCTCGGAATTTTTTGTGCCTTCAGGGCTTGACGCCACCCCCTGGACTATAGAGTTCGGTTTGAGGTAGTTTTGGCTAGATCCCGAAATGGTTCAGGTTATAATAGATTTAACCTTCATTGGTGACCACATGATGATGGTTAGCTAAAACCCCCAAGGGTGAGGAGAATCAGTTAATGGGGGTGGGTGCCATCATAGTTCAACTTACCTTTTCTTATAAATATTATTTAATTTTATCATATAATGTTGTTCAGACATGTATATTTTATATTTAAATAAATCATTGACAATATTTTTTCAATATTGAATTAACCCCACCTTGATTTTTATGATTTATTACTACAAAATGAAAGGAATTAATCTTCTCATATCAGCAAAATTATGCCAATGAACGTTATCTCATTTGATTCATGTGACCATGATGAATTGGGATTCTATAAAAGTTTTATAGGTAATGACCATTAACTATAATTTAAATTATTTGGTTGTGTACCTATATAATATAATTGTTTTACATGTGAAGTTAAATTAATTTTTTCATAAAATTAATCCCTAGAAACCAGTTCCTTATCTTTTTCTCTCTATTTTAATTCATTTATTTTAATTTTTAACATTAATTTAATTAATAAAACTAAAATTGGAACGATCTAACCTTTAGTCTGTTGTTTTCATAGATTTCTTCCATTTTCATTTGGGATTTGAACCCTCACATCATCATTACATCACCATTGTCACTTGTACTTTTTGAGTTAATATAAATTTCTAATTTGATCCATGATTGGAGATATTATCAACTTATTAGGGAAAATAAATTGTTTTTCTTTTTTTAGGAGCATCAGAGCATTGTAGGTGACTCAAGACCAATTGATTTGGTCAAAAGATTTTTTTATCCTATTTATGTTTACTTATATTTGTATATTTAATTTATTTTATAGTCAATTTTGAGTATTATTTTATTATCATATATTATATTTTTTGTAGTTTCTTTTGGTGTGCGTGATGGTTTTTTAGATGATCTAGTATTATCCCACACCATCATCAAAAACAAATTAATTTTAGGAGTATCCAACCTCATGAGAATTATTAAATTTTAATGGGTGTTCCCATCAAAACAAGGTGGGGTGATTCATATTCCTCGGGATAAGCTGGATTCCAAACTCATCATTTGGGGGACACCTACTACTAGTCCAGTGGTGGAGCTCCTTAATATAAAAGAATCCAAGGCGATTGTGGGGTTGAGTATTCCACTGATGACAACTCCCACATTCATCATACACAAGATAAAATTCTTGAATAATGTAAAATTAGATTTGTCACATGGTGTATTGAAATGATGGAAACAAGATGGACTATAACAAAAATAAACTCATCAGGAATGTATAATTCCCTACTCAACTTGTTTAAATCATTTCAACTTTTAATTAATTTATTATTTTCCTTCTAAAAGATTCAAATTTATGTAAAAGTTCATTTGAATAAGATGAATATCAAGAGTTGGTGGAAGTACATGCTATTAATAAAAAACAATCTCAATATTAGTACATTCAAGAAGATCACGCCTTTCTATAACCATATGAGAAGAAATATGATGTGAGACTTGCCACATTTCTCAATAAGTTCATTATTTTTTAGAAAGAGTGCATGGATGATAATGAAGCCCAACTCAGTAAACATGGACAATTGATTACCCCATTTTCGTAAGTTATTTTAAATTTAAATTACCTAGAATGTAATATACCTTTGTAATATAATGTTTTTATAGGTTTTTCTGTAGATGATGAATATCAACATGTGGAGGAAGTCAATAATGCAGAAACAATAAAGGATGAAAAATTAGAGGCTGGAATGAAATATAATTACATATAACATGTTAAAAACAAGTAAATAGATGATGGAATGGATTTAGTAGAAATACTTGAACAATGGAATCCATTATACACATACAAATATATAAATATGAACAATGACAATACATTTTTCTAATGTCAGAATATGAGTAAAGAAATATGATTGAAATATTTGATTGGATGGATGATGAAGAGGTGGATAATTACATTAAATTGGTTAAAATGATTAAAATTATGAATAAAGAAAGAAAAATTAAAGGAAGAGGATAATGAGAAAATAGACATCAAGCACAATATTATTGTTAATAATGAAGAATAATGGGACTCCCTCTTGAAGATTCTAGATGAATATGAGAAATAGATGTATCAATTAAACTATTAATTTGTTTTGAGTAGAAACATGAAAATTTGGATGATATTTTGGTGGAGAACCCAAAATAAAAATTCTATTCAAATTTTGATTTCCTATTATTTTCATTAAATGTGACAAAAAATTATTTCCAACCATGAATCAAGAATAATTAAGGGATCGTGAACTAAATGAATACCATAGATTAACAAAAATTCCATAATTATTTAAGTACAAAATGGTTAGATCTATTTAATGATCCAATAAGCTAACCAAAATAATAGTTCTATGTAAAAATAGTTATGTGGTGCTAACAAAAGGAAACCAAGATTTTGAAATTTATTTTCATAACAAAGATTTATTTATGGTTTCTTTTTAATAAATCTTCCCATGTTTCATCTCATTACATGATTAATATAAATATTTTAAATTTAAAATGGAAGGTATCTTTATTTTTTTATCTTTATCTTTTAGGTATATACAAGGAATAATCCTGAAGTGATTGCAGAGTTTAAAATATGAACATCTAATTTAATGATTTTAATACACATTTTTTAAACATAGTTCATATTTTGAGGCTAGTCTAACAGAACTTGAGTAGCTCATCTAGAAGAACCAACAGAATAAAAGATTTATTTTTTCTTCTTTGTATTTTTGAATCCCAATTTTTGGGTTGCAAAATGATTTTATGAAAAAATATAAATAGAATTATTTTATGAACTAAATTGAATGAATTAGTTTTTTAATCATACATCTAAGATACATCAGCAGTGAGGAAACGTTTTTTGACATTTCATAAAATTTGTAAATATAATAACCATAATTGGAAAAAATATATATGGAAATAATAATTGCCAATTTTTACATTAATTTTTAATTTCATAAAAATGGTTAATATTAGAACATAATTTCATGATGTTGATTCTTGGAAAAATTCTTTATGTAAATTAATTGTCTGTGTTTTATCAATGACTAGATTGACATATATTTTATTCTCATTCCAAATAGGATTTAGGACCAAATATATCTAATTCTAAGAATATTTATTGATTGAAACTATGGACATATACACATATTAGAACTATAAGTATTAGTTGGTCAAATTAACAACAGAAAAATTATCTATTGAAATGATGGAGTAATTTTATTGATGATCCCTATTATCCTGAGACCCACCAATACATTGATCCTACATTAAACTAATGAAATTCTTGGATGACCATATTAATATGTAGCTATGTTTCATGCTAGAATTTCTTTCCATACCCATCACTTTGTATTTATCATGATATTCAATTGAATAAGTATGGGGGAGGGGTTTTCATTGTTGTTATATGATGTTACATCTTTATAAGAGACTACAGGTTTTTTCTATGGGATTTTTGGAAAGTTTAATATTATTATTCATTATATTCCATTTTATATTCCACTTATTATTGAAAAAATGAAAAGAAATAAAAAATGGGTAGTTTATTGTGTAGGTAATAAAAGACCATTTTTTTACCAATGATCTTACAATCATATGTGTTTGGGTGATGGATGTGAGACTTATCCACATGGTAGGTTATGTAAAAAAATGAAAATTTGGGTTGTGGATTAAGAAAAATTGATCAAATGATTTTTATCATATTTGGTTTGATAGTGGATCTGGGTTTTATTACAATCATGAATTTTAGAAATAAATCATGAGTGGGTTATTTATCATTATTATTACCTTGTCTATGAGCCATCATTTTATGATTTGGGGGGTGTGTGAGATGGAGTTACGTATAAGTGAAAATAATTTCATTGTTCTTCTCTTCTTACTATTATAAATTATACAATAGTTTTTAACATATAACTTGAAAATTTTTATATTTTAAACCATTATACCTCCAAACCCTCAGCCAAGTAGTCATTTGATCCTTATTTCAATGACATCATGATTAATTGTAATACATTTTTGTATACTATAGAGAAAAAATATTCAAAGCAATCCTATGGTTAGGATCATTTTCTTATGGTATGGTTATAACTCTAAATAAATTTTTCCCATTAGTGACGAGTGATAAAAAATGGTGAGGTGAATAATAAATGGCATGGGAGTTGATTAATGGTTGAAAATAGTGTATGAACATGGATTAATGTCTTGAATTGAAATTTATACATGAAGAATTATTTTTCAGTTAATTTTAGGTATGCGTTATTATTTTAGAATCTATAGTTATATCTTTTTTAGGAGAATCATAATATGAAAAATATAGTTTGGATGTATGGATCGTTGGAGTTTCAATGTCGAGGTTTTGATTGAGGATGATGAATGATTTTAATATAGGGTTATTTGATATTTCTATTTTATATACATACATTGGAGGGTTTTTTATACTAATTCATTTGATCTTAATTTATTTAATATGATATGATTCTATGATATTTGTGATCTATGAATTTGTATCCATAACTGAACTATGGAGAAATACAGAGGAAAACATGGTGCCACGAAACATGATTTGTAGGAATGATCATGGAACACATCAAATGTATAAATTAAAATTATTAAGAAATAATTGAGTTTTCAACATTGGAAGACACAGATACACAACTTCTTTTCATATAACTTGATGTGTAAAAATTCAGAATCATCAAAAATGTTGTCACTCGATGTTCAAGATATAATTAATGTAAACCTATTACAAGATGTGTAAAAATATAATAGTGGAAAAATCCCTAATTTTTAACATATCTTTTAAGATATTTCCACACAAAATTCAACCCAAAAAGATATTAAATGCAATATTTGACTATATGAAGATGGATAATGATATCTGGGCCAATTTATATGGAAATAATCCAATAATTCAAGGATTCCAATCTAGGCTTAGAGAGGATCAACTGTCAAGAAGATATTGTAGTGTTCTTATCTATTTTTCATAGTATACTGAATTTTTTATGTAATTTTATTCATTACATAGTGTAATAATATAAATATTTCTATTTTATTTACAATCTATGTAATTTCTTAATTCCATTCTAATTGATTCTTTCATATTCACTCTATAGTGGATTTTTTTACCTTTATTTGAGATCATCCAATGATGGTAAGCCAAAACCCATAGTGTAGAGAGGAATTAGTTTAATGGGGTGTGTACCATAATTATTCAATTTACTTTTTCAAATAAATATGATTTTATATTATATTATTATGTTGTTCCTAAAAATCTATGTTATTTTTAATTGAACCATTGACCATATTTTTTCAATAATTAATGAATCCCTTCTTAATTAAGATGATTTATTCATAACCATATAATGTAATTACAAAACTACTTTTAGTAATATTCAATTAATTTGATTTAGATATTTTGACTCATTTGACCCATATAAATTTGGATTCTATGGTAGATTAATATGTAATGATAATTATTTCTTACAATGAAATTGTTTTTTGGGGAGATATTTCATATAATTGTTTTTATGTGAACATTTATTAATTTATTTAGAAAAACCATTCCTGTAAATGTTTTCCCCTCTATTTTATTCCAATTTTAATCACATTATTTGTATTTTCGTCATATGTTTACTTAAATAAAACTATGAATGGAATGGATTAATCATTAGACTAGACTTGTAATTGATTTGTTCCCTTATTAATGTATGTTCGACCACATACTCCAGCTATGTTTCTCAATTTTAGCTATTAATATCCAGGTTAATATAAATTTCTAATTTATTCCAATGTTAGAGAAATTATTAACATCACATGGATCATGAATGGACCTATATCCCATAAAAATATAATGGTTCTATTTAATAGTGAGGTATCAAAATATGACAAACACTTTGTGACAACTCTATTATGAACTCAATGTCTCATTGAGGAGGAAGGTATATAACATCCTGGATAAAAACATTAGTTCCCTAAATTTTAACTGATGGGAACATTCTCTATTGAACCTCCTATGAATCTAAAATCAACTATAATTTCTATGATGATAATGTGTCAACATTATTATGATCCATTCCATAGCCCCACATTTTGATGAAGACAATGTGATCAAATTATATATCAAATAAAATTGATATTCTTTATAAAAAAATCTATAATAGATCATAATAAATATAATTAATATTTTTCTAGAGTTGCATAGTATAGTTATATTTAAAATTTAAAAAATATACAAATGATAGATGTTAGCCAATAATAATATAAAAAACATGACACGCCTTATATAAATAGAACTAACCTCAAAATGGGATAGTTTGAAACAAGGTAACTAGAGGCCTCCCAAACTAATTTCCCAAATCATGTTTTAAGGTGGTTCAATAATGTAGTGAAAGGTTCCAAAATAAAACAAAATATTGGACAAACTGGATGATAACAATGTGACGCCTCCAAAAATCTCTAGCCTTGATGGTCTTTAGAACACAATGGAATGAAACTAACAATGTCCTAATCATCTACTTCATTTTCCACAATTATAACCACCTCTATAACCATGATAAGTTCTATGTACAAGAAAATGGATAAAATAAATTGGATACTCTCTACCATATTCATATTATATATTTTAATCCAAATCCAATATTCTTTTATACGACTGATAAAGACATTGTGGAATATATTGAAATTATTTCATAGTAAATTTACTGACATCCCCATACTAACCAATGAGATTAGTCTATCATTGGATTCAATGATTACTATGACCACCAAAAGAAAAAACCACTATGTGAGAACTCAGAGTAGGGATATAAGAATTGGAACATCTAAATAAACTAGAAGATAAAGGTTTTTTATTATTTACTAACTATCAATCCCTTGAAAACCAACATATACATAACCTTATATCTAAATATCTTGTACTTATAATGTTTTAATGGATCTTATCACGAGTTAAATGGTATGATTCATTAATTTTCTCTATCACTTAATCCTTCTCCGTCACCTCAAGGTACATCAACAATGTAGATGGTGTGACATTGTGACAGATCACTAGGCATGGTGCCTATTTCAAATTTCTCTCCTTATCCATCATGAAAGGAAATATATCTTGATCATAATAGGGAATATTAATAATATAAACTCCAATATTCCACACACTCATAAAGTCTTGTTAAATATTTGATAACCATTACCACTAATAGAATGAATTATTCATTAATGGAACACCATGTGAAACTACTTCATGAATCATCCAAAAATGTTGCAAAATCCCCAAGATCACCAATGAACATCAACAAACATTAATGATTGTAACACATTAATTTAATTATTGTAAATGTAATTCATTACTCCTTCTATACATGCATCAAATTTAAGGTGATATCAGGATCATCCAACCATCTCTTTATCTTTCGATTGAAAACAATCTCCACATATTTTAGAAAACTCTTATATTACAACTCACATAGAATCTTCTTCCATGTGTCAACCTCTCCATGATCTACCAAATTGTATTTACTAATGAATATTGTTTCACATCACCCACAATAACAACATGTTTACATATCACACCTACAGTTTATATGAAAGTAATAATTCATCATAATATCTAAATATTGAATTCTGTAATTCAATTTAAACAAATTCATTTAAATTTCCATAAATTCATAGTAATTCAAACATATTTTTAATAAAGAATAATTATTAAACAAAATTAGGTTTATATACCATAATAATCGTAATCTCACGTTTAATGATTAGTAAAATTATGGTCCTTACATAAGATCGTGAGAGACTCTAGTCACCTATGACCAAGATGTTATCCCTTGATTATATCACACATTATGTTTTATTGTTATTATTTCTCTGATATACCAATGTATTCCCCACCAGTGTATAACATTAAAATTCATCCATACTTATACATACCCATAATACCACACTGTCATGACCTCCACCCTCTAGAACCCCGCTTATCTAAGTAGTGAATATAGTTTTTACCTATGAATCCCTCCACTAATAGTACATGGGGATGAAATAAGAATTAGGGGTTTGAATTATGTAAAATAAAAGTCATTCCCCTTATAAATATAAAGAACATAAATAGATAGATATATTAAATCCAAATCCATAGATAAAACCAATACAAAAATTTATTTTATATTATATATAACCTTGGCCTTTATAAATAAAAATTAAAAATAAATCATATGGTAGTAACTCCATGAACACCTATGAACTCCAACAATCACCATGATCTAGTATAGTCCAACTGGACCACTATATCAGTCCTAAATTTATTCAAATACATATCTATGTGTGTGTGTTTTTTATGTGTAAATGGGATACCATAAAGGCATACATTAGAGGAGCATCCTCAAACATAAATATATAAACATATAGGACACAAGATAAGGCCTTTATGAACAAATAGCTAAAATGACCCATTACCTAAAACAAATCAACTACCATCCAACCTGACAAGGTATTACCCTAGAAGTATCACACTTAATATAGTAATATAGAAACAAAAATAATACATAATAATATGGTATCCCAGCACTACTTCCTCGGATAAAATCACTCGCTTATGCCATAAAATATTATATCATGTGCTATCACCCGATATATAAACACATAGTCGTATTACAACAGAAGTATATATTTTCACAACCAAAACCATACCAACATAACATTATAATTTCTTATATATGTATATCCATTTTAATAACTTCATAACTACATAACAATAACTTTTATGCCTATATGGTGTGTAAAATGAAATAATCCACCCTCATTCCTTTCTCCTTTCATGTGCGGCCATACTATACACCCAAATCATAACTATTTAATTTTATAATCATCACTATTTATTCATAAACATGCAGAATAATGAAATTTAATCATTAGTATATTTATCTTTACATGGATTGACTATAGTCCATAAAATATTTGGGAGAGAGATTATGGAAGGGGGAGTACTCATCCACATGTATCCTATATAACCTACATGTTGGGGGAAACACTTATAACCTAAATAACCTTATGGGTGTTGTTAATGTTACAACAATTGGGAGTAGTATATAAAAAATAATAATGAAAATATCTGGAATATAAAATATAATACTACTAAACATAATTTATACAGGTAAAGAGACACTACTACAACCCACAATAATCAATCCTTAATCTCTATTTTTCGCCAACCTGTTCTGCCATCACTATGAAACACACTGACAACAATAATCCTAAAAAAATACACAATACTAAAAACTAAATCCCTGTATAAGTTTTCATTCTCAAGATAGTATTTAATGTTCCATTAATTATCATTACTTCCATATTTTAACAAACACATTCACCATTCTCTATGTTTTAAAAAATCAAAAATTTCTGGTACCACATTCAACTCATTAAATTTTTATTTCATTACTATACTAACTATTTGAAACTAACACACACCAAAACACGTCCACCACTTCACCACATTCTGAAAAAATTAACATCACCATTAACAACACATTATAAGTCATAATAATATAATATAAAAGTAAAAAAATAATAGGTTTACATTTCTTATAAACGTGATTCTATGTTATATTAATCATTATATGTATTTATTTAGAACCAAAAAAATTATAATATTCTATATAATCCTCTCTAGATTACTTATTTACAAGATTGATCAATTAAAAATCTGTTTCATATAGAAATAACAGCTTCAAGAATAACATTAAAATAGAACACAATGTGATGATTGTCACAAAATTCCAATAAATATAAAATAGTGCAAACAATATAAGTTAAAAGCTATAAATCATTACCCAACACATAATCCCCATTAAATTACATAGGCTTAACCCATTAACAAAATAAAGAATGAGAAACCATTCAATCATTGAAATTTAATACTTTATAAATCCCTTTAAGCAGTGTTAAATAAAGGATAATTTTTAAATCCCCTACCTCTGTAAAATATTCCAAGGATGCAGTAAAATAATGAATATAAAATGATGATAAAATATATTAAACACATAGGGATTCAACACAAGGCCTAAATATAACAACAAACCATCAAAAACACAACTAAACACTGAGAAAAAAATAGTACCACTCTTCTTTGATCTCTAAGAATAGACAGTACCAGAAGGAATGAATAAAATAGGTAAATTTCACACCCTATGTTATTTAATTTCAATCAGTCCAAGAAAAAGATCAATAGAAACAAAATTCCGGCCAAATTGAATCACAAATGATCTAAAAAGTTCCTATTATTTTATGTGACTAAAAGTTGGGTAACTGACTGTGAGGGATAAATATAATTTATATTTATATTTAAAGGAAATAACATCACGATGCAATGAATATTGTTACAACACAATGGTGGTTAATCTATGATTCATAATTTGATACCAAAAAAATATTAGGGTATTAAAGCATTTTAAAATGAATATAAACAAATAGGGAAATGGGGGAATAGTTTCAACCCAATCATAATGGTTAAATAACCCAAAATCATCTCACAAATCTTACCCTCCTACAACCAATCTTAGATAACCATAGAAAATTTCCATTACATAATTCCCATCATAATAGTGAAACATATATAATATATCACTAAACATATTCAATTAATTATGATGAAAAAAAATACATAGACTAGATATAATAAAATAAAACATAACATGAAAAAAATAACTAAAAAATTATATGCACAAAAATTATTTTGGCCAAAACGTCATGGCTCAGTGCATCTGTAAGATCACTGATCACCCTTAAGGTATGTCTTTTATTATGTTTCAGTTTAAGATCTTTTTTTGGGTTAAATTTCTGTTTTCAAATGTTCATGTGATGCATCTGGAGTGTTATGTGGTTCCGGGTCATGAAATAAGAAGAAAAAGGGGGTTCTGGGCATGATGCACTATTTACACGTGGTTTGTACAAACCGTGTGGAAATCACAGAACATAGTGAGGCCCAAAAACATTTAAAAATTTATTCAAATTTACATTACGGGGAATTATGTACCAACTCGGGATTTTTCGCCTCCATTATTATTGAAACACTATAAATGAACAAAATCTATCAAGGTATCCCAAGGATAATTCTCCATCAATACTAGGTCATTTGGAGTGACTTTAGTTGAGGATTGAACATCTAAGAAATTCTAATCCCATCCATTTTTCTCTTTTTGAGTTTGGGATAACAACATTTTCCTTCTCCTTATAAATCTCTAAAACCCCTTCTTTCTAGTGATATTTAGGTTAAGGCTTCATATGGTTATTGAATTAGGATCTATTTCTTCGATAGGGAGTGAGTTCTCCAACAGATTCAAGAAAGGTGTTCTAATAGTCATATGCCATGTTTCTTTATATTCGTGCATGTATGTTCTTTATTATTTCCTTATTTTGAAGAGTTCTTGGTGCCATTGGTTTTATGTGATTTATTTTTTTTCTAAAAAATTAATTGATCCCAACTTGAACCCCTTGAAATGTAGGGAGGATGAGTTGACAAAATTTGGGCCACCCATGGGGTGTGCTGACCCTCTCAATTGGGCTAACAGAAATGTATGGTTTGAAATTGACTCGTAATAATATTGAGTCATAATGAGTTGGAAAATAGTTTAATGTAATTAGTTGAAATGGATGGTGTATAGTTGTGTCTAATGTTGTTTAAGTCTAAGTGATTGTTTGGTTAACATTTAAATTTGTTAAATGAGAATAATAGGAATATTATAAGGAATCATTTTTACACATGAATATTATTAGTGAGATAGGAATGGGAAATGCTAATGGGGCTAAAGGGTTAACTAATATAAATGATGAATGTGTTAATGGGTTGCGGTAAAATGTTAATCTCACAATTATTGGTATTTTTTATAATGTTGTAAGTGATGTTGTCTAGGATTTTTTTGATGTATTTAATTGTCGTACATGATAAATAATCATGTGCACATGGATTATTAGATTGTGGTATAGACTTGAGGTTATGAACCAACAAGTCGATCTTGGGCCGAGGTTCTAGCCGCAACCCCAAATTCATGGGTTAGGTATGGGGACTGAGTTTTATTCACCTAACGGTTTCATTCCACTAAAACTGAGGATTCAAGGTGACGATAATGTGGTTTTTATAAAGTGATTAATAGTGAGATAGGTAATGATTTTTATTCCCATAATATTTAGAACATTGAACATGGATAACCCATTGAACACAATAAAATGGTAGTTTAATCCTCGGGTGACAAAACAGTGTACCTAGATTCAATGCTAGTATTATTATAAATTAACATTTTATAGAAGGACTTGTTGAACTGTTTAACTTTACATAACATTATTTATCACATGTATGAACCGTATCTTATTGTTGGATATTTTGTAGACACCATTAGCGGTGTCCTAATGAGTTATACTCACACTCTAATCGGGCCACCATTGGGTACCAGAGTAGGTTTCATGCTTGTAGGTCAGGATGAGGGCAAGGAACCTATGATAGTGAGTTGGGTTGGACGTGGGACATGTATTGGTGAGGTTCCATACTTGGATTCCAGACCATTTTGTGGATTCTACTTTTTTTTCTTTTGGGGTTTTGTGCAGACGGCACTATAAAATGTCATGACATATTTACTATTCCATATGGATGTAACCTATTTTGGGAATTGGTTATTTATGCATGTTATTGTTTGTTTCCTATTGTTTCAATTATTTAAATTATTATCTGTTGTAGAATAATCTTGTAAAGAGGGTATCATCTCCCCATGTGACCAATTAGACCTTCACTGCTACTTGGCAAACAATTGTGTATGGGAAGGCATGCTTGAGGTCATGTGGCGACCCATCTCGGGACATTGGATTAGTGGCTCCCAAGTTGGGAACATTACAAAGTGGTATCATAGGATTTAATTCCCCTCTCTAACATTTTGGGGATGGTAGAAAATAGGTTATGTAATTATTTGGCCATGGTAATGAGCTTGATCATGGGTGTAGCTCACTAATGTTTGAGGGAAAACCTAAATCCCTCTACGAGGGAATTATTGTTCTTGGTTGACTTTTTTTATATTTGATGATATTTCACCTTCGATTGATGCACTTGTTATGTAATTTGATAGTTTTGTGGTATTTATCTCATGGCCAGAATGGTAGGAGGTTATGCATTCATGAATTATTCTAGTATCCTCTGTATGTAACTGAAATGCATCATGGTAAGAACACACACACAGGATGCTTATCGAGTGTATAAATTATTATATGTATATTTTTTCTTAATGGAAATGAAAATTTTCTTAATAAGATGATGTGAATGGGAGAAAATAGAATTGAAAATTTCAAGTAGTAATTTGAAAATAGTTCTTGATAATGAAGTAAAAGTGGATTAATCTGTTGTAAGAATAATTTGGGGTATAGAAATTATTTTGAATTTTTGTAAAAGAAAAATATTCTAACCATTTGAATTAGATACCTTTGTTAGATGTGAAAATAGGAGAGATGGATAAGGGTAGTGATCCAAATGTGAGTGGGCTCATTTGGATTGTATATAAAAACTGGTTTGTTGGAATGTTATGAGAATACCTATATCTTTTTCCTTTTGTAAAATTGCTATTATTTCATTATAAATATCATGTTAGTCATTATAAATAAATTCCCTCTCAAAGACGTCTGCCTTTTGGGGGACATGGAGATTTTTCTGAGAAAAATCTTCTAGTAGTAGTGAAAGGGAATGTGGTGATCTAGAAAAATATGAAAGAGAATTTTTGTGATAACATTTCTTGTTTTATGACAATGATGAAACGAGATCTAGGGTGGGATGCAAGGAGTATGGTTGATCTTACCAATGAGATTCAGCAGCACCACCCTACGACCTTTACCATAGAGGGTAGACTAGATGAAGTGGGGTTTTAGATATACTTCATCCTAACTATTTTGGATCATCTAGAGACTCCTCTCAAGAAGATAGTTAGGTTATTATCTTATATGATGAGTGGTCAAGAAAATTTTTGGTGGGACATCAAGGTTCATATGGAGTAGGATGAAATAATTAGGTGGAATGATTTTTTAGAGATGTTTCTTGACTATATCTTTCTATAAACATTGAGGAAGGATAATTATGTATATTTTACAAAATTGTACAATGGGATAATTTCAGAAATGGAAAATTCTAGTAATTTCACCTATTTCAGATGCTTTGTTCCAATGTTGACTATACATGATGTAGTTATAGAGAAACTCTTCTAGGAAGGGTGGAGACATGAGATCCGGTCTTAGGTGAATATCTTTCATCTAATATGATTTGGTGAAGTGGTGGATCAATCCCTTATCTCGGAGGGGAGCATAAAGGGTGTTTTATGTACAGTAGCCGTGGTTTCATTTGAGAGATGATGTGTTGTGACTTTTGATAGTAAGATGCATTGTTTTAGGAATTTTTAGTAGGGAGGAAGCGTGAAATTTTTTTAAAAGAGGGGGTCAACATCAAAGGGTAGTAAAAGAACTTCATCTATCATTGTGCCAGTCCGGGATGAAAGATTTACTAGCATCCCCTCCCACCAGTTATGTGTCAAGAGTGTGAAAGGTAAGGCCACGTAGACAATTTTTGTATTATCCCGCGATAATCAAGTAATGATGGAGGATAGATGGATATGTCATGAGTAGGCTGGGGGTCAGATTCCCCAAATCAGGCTGATAGTTTGAGCTCTATGGGTCGTACAGGTAGGGGAGATGGACGAGGAACTCTGAGGAAACATCATCCTTACCAAAAAGGCAGTTCAATCCAGGGTACATTGGTTTTATTCCATGGTATAGAGGAAGGTAAACTCTATAAATTTTATGCTACACTTGACGGTGGTGATGCAGGACTGCCTGAAGTTCGTGGTACAATTATTATTCCTTCAACACATGCCGCTGCTTATTTGATATAGGTGCTACGCATTCCTTTATTTTTTTTTATTATTTGGTAGTTATGTTGGGCTTAATAGTGGAGACTTCATGTGAGGTAATGTTTCCTAATACTGAGCTAGGGGTACGAGTTGAAGAAATCAAATAGTATAAGTGTTGTGCTCTATAGTTTTGTGTGTATAGTTTTCTATGGGATATTTTTGTATTAGAAATGTCACATTTTGACATAATATTGTGGATGGGTTGGTTGGAGTTATATCAATACCAAATACACTATTACTGAAATTGGGAAACGCTCACATCTCTCAATGGGATAACTTATGTTCTTCTTGGTGAGTGGGATACTTACGCGGGCCACATACGGCCGCTACACCATTAGTTAAGATAAATCGTAATCGATGTGTAATAACATATGAAAGATGATGTAGAGAAAGTTTAGCCAGTCATTCCTTTTGTTGTGAACCAGTTTTAGGGTGTTATAATTGATGAATTCTAAGGTTTACCACCTAATAGAGATGTTGAGTTCACATTTGAGTTGTCTCCAAGAATGGAGCTACTTTCCATTCCACCTTATCGAATGGTATCATAATATCTCCTTGATCATAATTATTAGTTTTAGGAATGGGAGCATAAGGGGTTTTTTAGTCCTAGTAAATCACCATTGTTATCTCCTGGGTTGTTTTTTTAAAAGGTTGATAGATCACTAAGGCTACTTGCCTGTTATAGAAGGATGAACCATATGTCAGTTAAGAACTGATTCCCTATTCCTAGAATCGAGTACATGTTTTACTAGATCAATGGTGAATCAGTGTATTCTATGATTGATTGGAGATTCAGATACCATCAGTTGTGGGTGAGACCTTTTTACAAACCCCATACAACTTTTCCAAGCAGGTTTGGGTTGTATGAATTTCTGATAATGTCGTTTGGATTGACCAACACAGTGGCTATGTTAATAGCCTTGATGAGCGATACATTCCACCCATATCTGGATCTTTTTTTAGTTTTTGTCATTAATGAAATCTTGGTGTACTACTGAACTCCAGATGATCATGAAAAACATATTTACATCGTCTTCAGTACACTAATAAAGCATAGGATATACCCCAAGATATAAAAATGTTAGTTTTGGATTGATGAGATGCACTTTCTTGAACACATAATTTTTGAGTCAGGTGTGTCGGTGGATCCAGAAAAGGTGTCGGTGTGGTGTCTTTGGAGCAGAAAAAGAACAACTCTGATATTGATGGTTTTTTTATTTTTATGGTTATTACTAATGGTTTATTATAGATTTCTCTAATTTAGCAGTGCAACTCATAGACACAACCAAGATAGGAATTATATTTTATTGTTTATAGGATTGTGAGAATTATTTTATGGTGTTCAAGATGTTGATGACCACCGCACAAATTATGAACTTACCCAAACCTGGTATGAAATGAACCATGTTCTATAATGCGTCTACTATTAGAAATGGGGCAGTATTGATACCAGATCATTAGGTAGATGACTTTAGGTTGAGGTATTTGAGACCAAAAGAAAAATCTTACCCTAATGATGACCTTGAATTAGTTGTAGTGGTTCATTCCTTGATGTGTTAGAGACACTAATTGTTGGGAGAACCCTTCACAGAGTTCATTGACCATGAATGCCTCACGTAAATATTCTCTCAGTGGTATATGAATCATTGATAGTGAGTTTGGGTTTAGTACCTGAATTATTTTTATTTTGAGTTGGTCTAATCATAAGGGATAAAAGAGTTTTTTTGTTGATGCTATCAGTCAGAAGACTCAGAATCAGGTGGTTCAGGAATCTAGTTGAGAATTGAAGATGATGTCCTTTTTGTTGAGATGCATTTGGAGGTACAAAATTTGGAACTGATATATGGCCCTTGGGAATATAGTTGTTGGATCTGCACATTTGTGCAGATTTCACGAGATTAAATTGGAGGATCTAGAGGGTTTGGATATAATGGAAGGTCATAATGGGGTGGAGTCACCTTATATTTGTAATTTCAGTGTCAATGAGGTTGATTATGTTCATGGTAATGTTTTAGTGCCTACAAAAGTAAAAGAGGATTTGATGCATGAGTTTCACGCGTCATGGTGGGATGTGCACCCGGTATTGACTATGATGTCCTTTGATATATATAGGATGTTTTTGGGGATAATAATGAAGAAATAAGTTTCATGGTTTGTGACATGATGCCTTAGCTTTCAGCAGGTGAATGATGATCATCAGTGTCCTGGTGGGCTTGTTGAAGTAATTTCCAATTCTAGAGTGGATGTGTAATGATATAATGATGGACTACATAGTGGGTATTTTGAGGATGACTCATAAGAATGATTCAATTTGGGTGGTGGTAAATCAGGGGACAGAAGTGGCACATTTCTTGTTGATCCAGGAGACCTATACAATCGACTGGTTATGAGAATTGTATGTTCGAGAAATAGTGTTGTTTCATAGTGTGTCGAGGACCATAATTTCATATCACGATCCACATTTCAAATCATTATTTTGTAAAGGACTAAAAAAGGAACAAGGTAAGCATGTTTTTTTGAGTACGGATTACCACCCATAGACCAACGAGAAGCCATAGCATGTAATTCAGGTATTAGAAGACAAGATGGGAGGAAGTGTTCTTGATTCCATAAGATCGTGGGACAATAACATGTCTCTTGTTGAGTTTTCTTACAACAGAAACTTTACAGATACTTTTCATATAGATACATTTGAGGAACATTATCATAGACCTTGTATACCACCTTTTTGATGGTTATAGGCTAGTGAGTCTGACAAGTTAGGTCCGAGTCTTGTGTAGGAGATGTCAGATAATGTTCATTTGATTGAAAATCATATGGAAACATCTTAGAGTAGGCATATATCATATGCAGATCAGCGTCTTAGACCTCTTGTTTTCATATTGGGTGATAATATGTTTTTTCATGTGCCTCCAAGGATGGGTCACCATTGAATTTGGAAAAAGGTCATGTTGGTGCTTAGATACATGGGGCCATTTGAGATTGTTGAGAGAATCAGACCAGTGGATTATCGATTATATCTTCCATAATTGTATAGTGGTATTCTTGATGGATTACAGGTTTCACGACACCAAATTTATTACCCAAATCCATCCAATGGGATTAATGTCAAGGATTTCGATCGTGAGGATGATGTATCCTTTAAAGAGCACCAAGTTCGGATTATAGACTATAGTGAGAATCTCTTGCGAGGAATTGTGGTTCCTTTGGGTTATGTTGTATGGAAACATGGAAATGTTCATGAGGAAACATTGGAGTGGGAATTTGGTATGTAGGTCTAGTGGCCCAATCACATTCAATTTAAAACTAAAAGATTTTAATGAAGAATGGCTCGATATAAATATTTTTTATGGTGGGGAGGCTGTAAGATCCTGGATCTACCTTAAGGTATGTTTTTTCTTATGGTTAAGTTTAAGTTACATATTTTGGTAAAATATGTCTTTTTCCAAGACCATGTGGAGACTCAGGGGGTTTTTCAGGCGATCGAGGAATAGAAGTTGAAGAAAAAGGTTGTTCTGGGAATGTTGTATATTTTGCACACTATTAGTTGAAATAGTGAAAGAATCCTAGAAGACCGTATGAGGGGGATATTTTTGGGCAGTAGCATCCGCACGTTTTCCATACTATTGGGAATATTGTGTAGGTGAAATGTGTGGCACATAAATTTTTTAATAATTACAAAAATTCCATTAAGTGAAATTATGTAACAACTCGGGATTTCCAACCTCCTTCCCTCTTGAAACCCTGTGAACTAACCACATCTCCCTATAACTCCCAAGGTATATTCTTTTTCAATCCTAGGCTATATGGAGTTCCATCAGTTTTCGATTGAAGTTCTGGTTTGTCAAATCTCTTCCTTTTTTCACTTTTTGGGTTATGGTTCACACATTTTCTCTATCTCCTTCTGATGCTCTAAAACCCCTTCTTTTTCGGTGAGATTTTGGTTGAGGCATAAAAGGGTGGTCTAATTGGGATCTAATTCCTCGGTTGGGAGTGATTTCATAACAATATTCAAGGTATGTGGTATACATGTTGTACTCATTTTTATGTTGATTTTTGGATGTAGGTTCTTTATTCATGCCCTCTTATGATGAGTTCTTGGAGCCTTTTTTGTTATTAGATGAATTCAGTGTCTAAAATATTAATTGAACACCTCTTGATCCCCATGGGTTGCAATGACGATGACTTGACCTAATTAAGAAATGGGAATGGGGAAAAGGGTCACATATCACAAATGATGAATGTGTTAATGGATTGAGGAAAAATGTTAATTTCATATTTAGTGTTATTGTTTTATGTCTTAACTGATATTGGCTATGATTATATTCATTCGGTTAGTTGTGGAGAATGATAAATAAGAATGGGAACATGTCTTGGTAGAGTGGGGTATAGAATTGATGTTCTATGCACATGGGTCAAGTGAGACTAAGGTTTTATCTCCACCCCAAAATTCACTTTTTATGGAAGGTGATGGAGTTCTATTCTACAATCGGTTTCATTCCAACCAGACTGATGATTCGAGGTGAGGATTATGGGGTTTTTATAAAGTGATGCCTACTAAGATAGGACATGATTTTTATTCCAATGCTCTTGAGATATTTGAACATGCCTAATCCATTGAACAAATTAAAAAGGCAGATTAATCTTGGTTGTGTCTAAAGAGTGAACCTGGATTTAATGGTAGTATGATTTTTAAAGAAACATAGTCTAGAATGACCTGTTGAACTATTTACCATTACATAACATAATTTTTCACTTCCATCAGTATCTTGTTTTTATAGATATTTTTTAAACGCACTTGGTGGTGTCCTACATAGTAATACCCACACGCTAATCAGTCCACCGTTGGGTACCCAATCAGATTTTATACTTGTAGTTGAGGATAAGGGAAAGGGAACTATGCTTGGGAGTTGAGATGGAAATGGGACATGTATAGGTGAGGTTCTAGATGAGGAGTCTAGACAATTTTTGGGATTGTTTTTTTAATTTTTGGATTACTTTAACTTGTAATTATAGCATGCGATAACAAATATATTATTGTATATGGGTTTACCTTGTTTTGGGAATTGGTTATTGATGCATGTTATTATTTTTTCCCTATTATTTCCATTATTTAAATTATTATCTATTGTGGATTACTCTACTAATGAGGGTATTGTTTCTCTATGTTACTTATTGTACCCTTGCAACTAGTCAGCATCCTATGGAATATGAGGAGGTGTGCTTGAGCTTATGTGGTGACCTAGCATGAGAAACGAGATAAGTGTCTCCCAGGTTAGGGACATTATAGAATCCTTTCGCACTTCTACTCTATATTTCACAACATAACCATGTCAAATACTCATATCCATCTTAACTAAAAAAATGATCAGAACAAAAAAAACCTTAGTTTATGATGTAATGCATATTTATAGATGAAATATATGTTATATCATCTCCTTTTATTCCATCATTCACCTCAAAACATCTTCAACTACTTAAATACGTAGAGTATATGATAAGAGAAATTTGTTCCTATATTGCATGCATCAATTAGAATTATGTTCATCATTCAATATGGGTATACGTTATCAAATATTTTCTATGATCTTCACTTCCGTGGTTACTTTTTATAGGAATTTTCTTCCTCTATCATGTCTATCATGGATCACATTTTTGGTTTCTATTAAATCACTAAGAGTGAACAATTTTTCTCAAGTGTTGTTTTAAATACATAATGATATAGTTAAGTTAATTTTATCTATAATATTAGGTTTTTTGTTTCCTTATTGAAATTCTAGTATTAAAAATATTTTCTCTGATCTTTATACAGATCCATTGTGATTTGATGGATGTGTTTCTTCTTAAATAATCAACTAAACATTTGTATTTTTATTTTACCATTGAATGATTTTAGGTGATTATGTTTAAATATGGTTTTAGATCACATATTTATTAAATTAATCTAATTAAATGATCATATGATAAATGACATTTAGTTAGAAAATGATGATCGAGGCCAAGACCAAATATTCTATTTCACCCAATTAAGACGACATCATTTCTATTCATTGATAGTTTCCAATTCATTATAACTTGATTCATAATTTATGAAATCAATTAACATATTAATAAAATATTTCACTATAGTGGATCAGTTTAAATTTTTAATCACTTAAAATTATTGACCATGATATTAAAACATTGATACTTATCGCTGTCTTGATATGTCCAACGTTAAAAATAATTTATATTACACACTATTAGATTAATCAAAATGAACAGATTTATAACATAAAACACGATTACTCGTGTGGGTAATAATGGTGGAATAGATGTTAAAAAATAAGAAAAATCAAGAAACACCTAAAAAATTGAAAAATTAAAAAACACATGTAATCCTAATAAAACCCTAGAATTATTTAATACCCTAGAAAGTCATGAAAACACTATAGTACATAAAATAATATCAATCACTAAATCTCCTAGAAACACTTTAAAAATCAGAAAAACCATGGTAAATCATAACGTACGCAGAATGATTTGAAAGCCCCCTGAAAACTAGAAATCAATAAAAATGTTTAAAAACAACTATAAAATAATAAATACACTAAAACCCCTATAATTATGAAAAATAATGAAAATGATATAATCTATAAAATTCTTAAAAATTTGTAATCAATGATATTATAAAAACAGAAATATCCTTTTAAAAAATAAAAATAATTTAGAAATCGTTGAAGGAATTGAAAAATCTGTGGTAACACTCAAATAACCAAGGAATCCCTAAAAACATTATATAAATAAATATAAGGAAATCAATGAAATATTATGAAATAGAATATACTAGAAAATAAAATTTAATGACACTTAAAAATAATGAATGTCCATGAAATAATCAAAAAATTGATAAAACATATAAATTCCATGACATTGCATAGAAAATAATGAAACCCATGAAAAACTCTAAAACCACTAAAAACACTACAAAACCATGGAAGAAACAAAAAAAATAGGACACCTCACAGAAATATGAAGAACTAAATGTGTGAAAATCCATTAAAAACATATAAACTCCCTGAAAACACATTAAACTTTATAAAATCATATTTAATTTTAGAAACCATAGAAAAATGTAAATTCCCCCTAAATCTAGAAAATCACAAAACCCCTTGAAAAACGACATAAAACCATGAAAAGTCATCAAATATGTGAAATCCCATGGAAAACAATAGAATCCCTTTGAAAACAATGTAAAAACCATTAAAACCATATAAAATCCATTCAAAATCCTAATGAAAATGAAAGCCTTGGAAATCCATAAAAACCTCTACAACCCTACAAAATCTATAAAATACCCATAAAACTCTAGAAATACATATAAATCAAATGATAAAAAAATATTCGAATTCTATATAAAATCTATAAAAAGATAGCAAAACCATGAAGAATAGAGAAATGTTTAAAAGAACTAATAATACCCAAAAACCAAGAAAAACCCAACCATAGTAGAAAATACATGGAATCATGGGAACACACTAAAAAATATAATCCATTATGATGACCACTAAACACCCCTAAAATAGCTAATGAATTGGAATATCATAAAAGATCCATGTAATGTCATTGTAAACCCTAATAACATAAGAAAACATAGTAAAAATAAATAAAACTCTTAACATTTGAATAAAATAGAAAAATATTAAAATCATCAAAATTCATATTAAATAAAGAAAACCCATTAAAAATTAAAATAAAAATATCTAAGAACAATATAAAAATAACACAACACTTTAATGTATAATAAAAATCACGAGATGTACCCAAGCACCCTAAAACCCACTAAATATCCTTGGAATCAATAAAAACTCATGAATAGTATAAAAAACCTTTAAATAAAATGAATCCCTTTAAATCCATGAAAACCACTAAAAATCCTAAGTATTATAAAAACTATGAAAATCCACTGAAAACATTATATCTCCCTTGAAAACCATAAAAAGTTTTAAAAAACATTAAAAACCCATGAGAATCATTAAATATCATACAATTTCGTAGAAATAATTTAAAACCAAACAACATAAAAGTAACTAAAACATTCTGAAAATCCTAGAAATCATATGAAGAAACTAAAAAACATATATTTTTTTAAAAAACCTAGAAAATCCTTGAACAAGCATGGAATAACTGAAAAAAACATGTTTCTTCAAATAGTGAACACCCTAGAAAAATATAAAAACACCAAAACCTTAAAAAACCAGGAAAACCCCCTTAGAACCCCAAAAAACCAACAAAATTCCCTAAAAACAAACAAAAAACCACAATAAATCTACAAAACCCGGTCAAACCCAAAAAAAATATAATGTCATTAAAATCATGAAAACCCTACTAACATTAGAAAGCTGTAAACAACGATGTAAATTTTTGGAATATCATTAATGTACTAAAAACCATGAAAAAATGAAAAGGCAAACCAATATTTGGAAACAAAATGGAAAACACAAAGAGACCAGAAAGCCCATAAAACCATACTATAAAACACATAACACTCATATAGAATCATGAATCAAAATGAATGTATAAAAAATACTTTGAAAAAATAGGGAATACACTAAAAACGTTAATAAACCATGAAAACAAATATATATCCCTATATACCCATATAAAATGCAGTAAAACTTAAGAAATGATATACAAACATTATGAAACCCTGAAATCCCATTCTAACTTGTAAAATAATTAAACAAACCAATTAAAAAATTTATGTAACACTATAAAATTATGAGAACACAATACATTCATAAAAATCCTTAAAAATATTACAAAACCAAATAAAACAATGGAAAATCCAAAAAAACCCTTTATATTTTAGAAATATACTAAAAACACTATAAATCCATTAAAATCTTTAAAAATAATGGAATTCTATTAAAAACACAAACAAACTCTATAAACTAGTGAAAACCACATAGAGATTATAACAATCCCTGAACTATGATAGAAAATGTGGGAAACCCCTACATAAATGTAAAAAAAATCTTAAAATGATTAAAAACAGATAAAAATCCATGTAATATGTTGAAGGACTATAAATAAATTAGAAAACCATAAAAAATATACATACTTAAAAATGAAAAAACTATAGAAAAACATGAAATCCACAGAAAATTCATAAAACACCTATAAACCCTAAAAACATAAATCCCAGAAATTATCCTCAAATCCAACAGAAAATGAAAATCCCTGAAAACAGTAAAAACTTATGCTAAAAATTTATAAATCCCTAAAAAACTAAAAACCAAAAGATAAACATAAAAACTATAAAATTCACTTTAAAATGATTGGAACGCATATAAACCCTTAAATCCCTATAAAACATTTTCAATCAACTAAATTATGTAGAAAAAATTTGAAAAATCAAGAAATACATCGAAAATATGAAATCCATGGAAATCATCAACAACATTAAATATTATTCAAACCCCTTCAAATTAAGAACACCCTAGAAAATGCATAAAAACATATAAAAATTGTAAAATACCATAAAATCCAAGGGATTCATTAAATCACCCTAAAGACTAGGAAAATACCTACTTATGAAAATTATTAAAACCATAATATAACCAAAAACCCGCCACCCACCCCAAAAATTATAATATCCTATAAATCCTTAAAAACACAAGTAAAAATATTGGAAACACAAAAAACAAATAAAATTTCTTGAGAAACCAAACAACACTAGAAAAAATCCATCCAACTGAAAAACCTTGTGAAACAAATAAAACCTGTCCAAAACAATAAATACCTATGATGTCCTATAAAAAATAATTTTAATCCCATGGAGACCCTTAAAATCCTTTGAAAAAACTATAAAATATAAAAAATGAAACAAACAGTAAATAATGAAAAAGAACATACAATGCTGAATAAAATCCAAAAAACTCATAATAAACTAAAACCCTAAAAATATTAAAACACCTTAGAAACAAATATAAACCCACATAATTCACAAAACTATTGAAAATCGTAAAACCTATAAAACCAATGAAAACAATTGAAACTCATAAAACCATAAATCAATTAAAAACCAATAAAAACTTGAAACCCCATGAACAGCCTTAAAAACTATTAAAATCATACAAGACACTAAATTATTTGGAAAATAATTTAACGCTATGGAAATTCTTGATAAATGAAGAATTTCATATAAAAATATGAAAATCCTGGAAAAATAAGACAATTCATGATAACTCGAAGAAAACCAAAAAAAATAGAGATCTTTAAAAAACACAATATAACACTAAAAACTAAAAAAAATAAAAAAAAACATCATAGTAATTTGAAAACACTTTAAAGAATAATGACCTAAAATCCTCTGAAAACCTTAAAAAACATTAGATAACCATTAAAAACCCTTCAAAACCAAAATCTCTAAAAACACATCATAAATCATGAAAATAATATAAAACACTGAAAACTCATTAAATCCATGTAACCCCATTGAAACTCATGAAAACAGAAAAAAAATCCATTGAAAATATAAAAAAATAAGGGTTCTAAAATATCTAGAAATATACAATAAAACACAAAAAATATATGAAATTTTTTAATAATCCCCAGATTACAATAAAACCCCTAGAAAACTATGTAAAACATTTAAATAAAATTAAAAACTTTAATATCTCTTAAAACTAATTAATAATTCTCTAAAACACAAAGAAATAATAAAACCATAATAAATAGTTAAATCCATGATAACCCGTGAAAATCTCTAAAATGATTTGATATTCTCATAGAAATCATGAAAATGGTAAAAATAAAAAAAATTCTATTGAATCCTAGAAAAATATAGAAATCCAGATAAATTTATAATAATACAAAAAAAGAATTGAATACATTAATCCCATTAAAACCCTTAAATCTAATGAAAATATCTATAAAAGAAATAAATCTATGAAAATAATAAAAATAGTTAAAAACAATTTAATTAATTATTAACATCATTAAATCCAATGATTTTTTGGAAAACCTACCAAAGACTCTAAAATTGAAAAAAATATATATAAAAAACCATGAAATTCATAAAAAGAGTTTGAAAAATGATAATCCTATAAAATCCTTGGAAACCACTTGCAGCCCCTAGAAACCCATAAAACCTTAAAAATGCTCAATTTACATTGAAAACCATAAAGATTTCTTAATTTCATTTGATGCTCTATTAAAACCCAATAAAAAAGATGAAATCCCTGACAAATCATGAATACCCATTGAAACCACTTGAAATACCAAAATAATCTAAAAAGACTAGAAAAACGTTAAAACAACTTGGATAAAATATGGAACACCTAGAAATTATAAATTGGCCTAGAAAACCACTAAAAATTATAAAAAATAATAAATCCCATTAAAACCCATAAAATATTCAAAAAAATACCGAGAAAAGAATCACAAAACATTGTAAAACACTAGAAATCCAAAGAAAACACAAAATCATTAAAACCCCACAAAATTCTCAAAAAACATAAAAATATTCTATATTTCTAGTAAAAATATGAAAAGAAATTAAAACAATTGAAATATTTATTAAACCCTCTAGAATACTTCAAATTCATGAAAAACTGAAAACCATTAGAAAACCCAAAAAACCTATAAAAATTAAAGAATTATAAAAACCCATTATCCTATAAAACAGAAAAAAGTTCAAAATGATAGTAAAACAATAAAAATAAATCAAACCCATTGAATCTAAAAAACCTAAAAACCATGAAAAATAATATCAGTCCTAAGAAACCTTTAACAAACATTAAATCCCCAAAACCCCTTTAAAAATATATAAAACAATTCGAATCATTTATAACACCTAAAACATTTAAATCTATTAAAATTCAATTAAAACAATGTATACCCTTGAAAAATGATGAAATCCACTAAGAAACATAATATACAATGAAAATAAATGGAAAATAATGAAAACCATATAAAAAACAAAAACACTATAAAAAATATTTAAACCCATAAAAATAGAGATAACCCCTGATACCCAATTTAAATCTCGTAAAACCCATTGTATATTTCTAAAAACTATATATATCCATATAAAACTAGAAAATTCATACGAATCCCTAGAAAACAATAAAAAACTCATGGGAATACCTAAATACTTTTAATATCTCTTGAAAACACGAAATAAAATATAAAAACTGTATAAACCCTTGTAAAACCATAAAAATTAATAAAATAATAGAAACCCTTCAAAAACCATTCAAATTTTTATAAACCCATGAAAACCAATTAACATTCATTAAAAAACATGAATTCCAAAAAAACCCCTAAAAATATTGATGAATATTGAAAAACATTAAAATACACTCAAAAACCATGAAAAACATATAACTCTCTAAAATAATTAATTTTCTTAATCCCCTAAAATGAACTGAAATATCCTACAACTCTAATGAATACACAAAACCATATACGATAATAATACACACACACAATCTTGTAATGGCATGGGAAACCCATTAAATAACCAAAAATCATAGAGAAACACTAAAATTCTTAAAAAATTGTAAGATAGTTGTAACCTCTAACATCCAATAGAGAACATAATAAAACTATATAACCGTATAAAAACATAAAATGACTAAAAATCCTTGAAAAAATATGTATATATTGAAAAAACCATAGATATCCATAAAAATTTGAAAACCCATAGAATTACTTGAAAACCATGTAAATCATTAGAAACCATGTATTTTTTATAAAAAATATATCTTATTATATAAAACCCATTAGAAACACGGATAAACTCATAAAATCTACAACAACAAAAAAAATATGAATCTTCTTAAAACGCATAAAAACACATGAAAACACTATAAAACATAAAAAAACATTAAAAATATGTATATTCTAGACTATCCAAACAAAACCTAGATAAAATGAAAAAAAAATACAAAAACCTTTGATAACCCATATAAAAAATAAGGAACACTAAAAATCATTAAATTTATAAAAATTATATGACAACCCAAAAATATATGAACACCATTAAAAACCCAAATAATTTATTAATCCATCAAATCCATGAAAAAAATCCTCTATAACCATTGAAAACCCAAATAATACCAAAAAATAATTTAAAAGACATGAAATAAATAACTAATACATTTTAACCAATCAAAAATTATAATAACCCAGGAAAATATAAAAAACCTAAAAAACCCTTATACTATATAAATCATTAAAAATTTTGTGAAAATTTGGAAATCTATAGAAAACATTAGAATTTATAAAAAACATGTCAAAACAATAATAATTGAGAAAAAATTAATATCTCTGATAAAATCATGAAAAACATTAATACATTAAAAACTAATATAATATCCTAAAACCCTTATAATATTCTAAAAAACTTTTAAACACGGAGAATCTTTATTAAACACCTAGAATAACTAAAAATTAAATAAAATCCATCAAAACATTGAAAACTTATAGGAACCTTGAGAAAACAAACCCAAACAGGTTATCTCTTCCAAAATCAAGAAAATCTATATAAATACCTAAAATACCTAGAAACACATAAATAAATTTTAGAAACAATAATAATATGTAGTACCCTATAAAACACAAATAACCCTTCAACATCAATATAAAAAATTAAAAAAAATTAAAATCCTAGAATATTATTGAAACCCCTACCAAACATTAATGTCCTGTAAAAACAATGAATAACCCTAGAAAATTATGATAAACCCATAAAATGAAAATATGATAAAAAACTAGATAAATCAAGGAAAAAATTAAATACCATAAAAACTATAAAACCCCCATCACCACCTAATATGACAATGAAAAATTCTAAAAACCCCTATAAAACATGTAAAACGCCTAGACAAATAATAAAAAAATTATAATATATAACACCATATAAAATATTTAAGAGCACTAAAAATCCTATAAAACCATAAAAACATCATATCCACAGGAAAATTATAAAAACGTATTTGAAAATAAGAAAATTCATAGAAAAAAATGGGAAAATAGCATGGAAAACATTGGAAAACATGTAAAATCATCCACATGCATAGAAACCCATAAATATGAGAGAAAACTATATAAATTCCATAAAATCCATCAACAGAAAGAAAAAATTTCAAAACCATTAAAACCCATGGATGATATTGAAAACCAAAAAATTCCAAAAAAATCCATAAAATTGTAAATAAACAACTTAATATATGAAAAAAAATCACCAGGATAAATCCTGATCTTTGTGAAATGAAATTATATATAAAAAGTACTCATATTTTCAACATGGGAAAACATGATATCTTTTGAATCTTCTCAAAATTGTAATATTGTTTAAATTGATTTTATATTAAAGAACATGTTTCTCCCCTGAAGGTATGGATCTATCGTTTTTAGGTTTTACTTATGAAAATGGTGGATAAAGAGATCAAAGGGTATCTACAGGCCTATAACATGATGTGACTACGAGTTACACATAATGTGTTTCCAATAACATGTCTTGTAATGAGAGTTTCACATCGCTTAATCCTAGTACATGCCCAAGTAATGACCTTCCCATGATTTTTATGGAAACAACATGTAGTTTCTAGTACACACCGCGTACTTTTGTTTTTCATTAAATTGGGTTGTATCATCATTTTTTTAGATGAAAAGAACTGAACCCTCCATCAACAAGCAACACACCTAGAAAATCTGAATGGGAATTTTTCTCTCGTTTCATTATCCGATACATGATTCAAACACCATAAGATTTGTTGAAATCCTCTCAGAGAGTTCTCGATTCATATTGATCATTTAGTAATGATTTATTCTCTCGACCTAGTTATTCAGGGATTGGCATTTTTCCTATTTTTGTAGATCTACTCATATTTAGGTCGAATTGAAAGCCTAAACATGATGAAGAGATTCATACAAACATTATGTATGTTTTTTTGTTCCTTTTTCTAGTTTCTAAGTTGAATATATATTCGAGTGTAATGTGTTTAAAATTTTTGGGTTGTGGTTGAGTGATTTTTGGGTTTTATTATTTCATATTGGTGATTATGTATTTGGTTAGATGATTGAAGCATTTTTTAGGTTTTGATCTCCATTATTAATGGAATCCTATTTGGTGTGTTTTTCATGGATGGGCATTTGGATGGGAATTCCTATAAGGCTTTTCATGAATTCCCTTTTATGGGTTATTAAAATGAATTACATATGTTAATGATTCCCCACATAAGATACATGTTGATATTAAATCCATAAAATAGTTTAAATTGCATGTGTTGGTTATTTTGTGAATGGTTCCCATGTCAGAGTTTTTTTAAAGGCATGTGATAGTTTAATTCACATGTATTACTTCTATAATGGAATCTGTAATTAGATCAAATGATTAAAAGGGATAATTAACAAGGGAATATCCATATTGTTGGTTGAGGGACATGGTTAGGAACATGTTACAACTTGAACCTTATATAATTTAGTGAATCATTGTTAGGTAAAATGAAAATGGATAGACTTAAGAAGTAAATTACATGAAATACATGAGTTCTCCATAGATGCGGTGGTCAAGCTCATGAGGATTCTTCTAAATACTAAGAGAACCTATGATCCAATGAATGATGTCAAAGTTGGACTCTATTAGAAAATGTTATAAGTCACGATATGATTGTTACCTTTATACAAGAGAGGACATCAATCCTAGACTATACCTCAAGACTTATATAATCCGATGTAACCGAATAATGAAATGAAATGATATATTATGTGTCTAATAAGATTAATCACAATATTGGATTCAGTCTTAGTTTATATTTTCATATATGGTCTCTTCAAAAATATTTTGTGCTCAATTGTAGAACTAGTTACATTTATGTATATTTTATATTACAAAGTTAATTATTCTACACATCCTGTGATATATATTCACATATTAATTCTCATAGATCTGTGGTGGTTTCCTGTTAGGATTTTTTCCATCACCCTAATTGGGAATGGCTTTTGTTCCCAAATAGTTATATGATAGCAGGTGTTGATCGGGAAAAACACCATTCTAGTGTTTCTCGATATATTTTTTAGGAGAAGGATAGCATGAGACTGATCTATGGTTTGTGATGCTTCTTATGTTCCTTTGTTTATTTGGTTCTTTTGGAAAATGTATTGTAGATTAATTCAATGTAACTATTTTGGCGATTTTCATAGAACACAACTTGTGGAATTGTTTTATGTTTATAAATATGTTTAGTTACTCATAATACTTTCAAACCCATGAAAATATTCAATAAGATCATGAATAGTGTTGAAAAAATATGCAAAAATTGTATGCCACTTCAAAATCCAAAAAATTCTAAAATACTTTATAAAATTGTCCAAACCACTAGAAAAAATTTGAAACTGTTTGAGAAATAATAGAAAAATATTAAAAAATGTACAAAACTACACATCCAAGAGAAACCATGGAAATAATTTAACCATAGGAAAACATTGAAACCCCTTAAAACCCCTAAAAATTATTAGAAACCCCCAAAATTATTGAAAAACACTAAAACCCATAAAAAGAATTAAATTGAATTGAAGACACTGTGAAAAATTAAATTATGCTACGTGAACTGTTTTTTAAAGGTAATATAACGATTCTAAAAATGATTAATTCCCACAAATATTATCTTTCATTATCCTGAATTCTGACTACCAATATATATTTTTACCAATGAATATATATGTCGATATTGATCATTCAGTACCAAAAAAATACATTTCTAATAGTTAAATTAATTTCTTTTTTATATTATACTAAATAATTTAATCCCAAACTCTTGAATCTATTATAATATATAAAAATTACCAATAAATTATTTTCCATCAATAAACTATGTTTTAAAACCCCATTAATTATCATCACTGGTTAAATGCATTAAAAATAAAGGTTAAATATATTTTTTATATTATAAGTTTTGTAACCAAAGATAATATCAATTTTTTAGGGTTTCACTAAAAAATAATTATTCTCTATTTTAAAATTTAAATTTTCTTCAAATATTAATAGAAGTATATTCATTAAAATTTATCATTTAATATAAATTTAAAAACATTATATAAAAACAATTTCATATGTTATTATTTTATTTCATAAATATTTAGGTGTGATACTTTCATGATACAAGATAATTAAATATTTTATTTATATTTTGTAATAGTTATCATAACTAATCATTATGATATTAATTAATAAATTATTTAAATAAAATAAATAATAAAATGTCATTCATATTGGTAATATAAATTTAAATGTAATTGTTATTCTTATATTAAATTTTTTAAAATTTATAAAACAAACTCCATTATTTGTATAGATTTTTTTTACATTTGATAATTATTATAAATATAATCTAAATTTAAATTATTGGTTGATTTTTTATACCTATTTTTTAAAATAAAATATCATTGAATGTATATTTTTTATTTTTTTATTTTTAGAAATTGATTATATTTTGAAATTAAGTCATTAATATTTTAGTTTATTAAATATTGGTGGTTTTGAAAAAATTGATAATTATAGAATGAGAAACTCCTAAAAAACTATTTATTTTCTAAATCGATCAACCTCAATTGATTTTTCTTATTCTAGTTTGTTCTGAAAACAATAAATTTCTCCTCCACCCCAAATCTTTAATATAGAAATTTATACAATATAAAATCCCTTTTTCCATTCTAGACAGGGTACCATGGAAACCCTAAACATGTGTAAAATCTTTTAATTATTATCTTCAATATTACTATTCTCATTGTTTACTTATTTAAGAATATTATATTAATTTTCCATTTTGATTATTTCCCCAAATGATCAGTTCATTTTAATATCCCATAGTTTATTCTAATAATATTTTATATAGTTTATCCCTCTTATACCCCATCTTCAACTGCATAGGTGATCATTTATATTCCAATATTAAATTAATATAACTAATCTTATAAACCTAATGGTATACCAAATAAATAATATTAATTTTTTTTATTTCCAATTATATCTCTTTTTTTTAGTTTTAGTTTCCAAGTTATTTATTTATTCAATCAACACGTAGTTGAAATAACATTTTGTTATAACTTGTTTGATTACATTGTTTAATTATATAGAAAGTTTACAAAATAAATGATTTTTAAAGTATATGATCCATTTATTCATACATATCAAGTAATACAAGGGTTAAATGAGGTAAAATCTAATGAAAATAATCGATACATCATTTCTATCACTAAATCAAGAGGCTAATTTTAAATTGTTTAATATATCATACTTTAAGTGTACAACATAAAAAGTTTCTTTTCAACAGATGTTTTTGTAAAATATATCAATCTAAATATATTTTTTTACTTTCAAAATATAAAATTCATTTTGAGCTGAATGAGAACCCTTATAAACAAAGTCAAATTCAAACAAGAACACTATAATCCCAACCTAAAATCTTCATTGGAAGGGTATCTATATTTCTATACTAGGATATTAATTTCAAGGTTATGATATTATCATCATTTTTTATATAATATGGATTCAAAAAATTTGATAATAATTATAAACTAATCAATTTTGATAAGGAAACTATCAAATTTCAAAAATATTACGTTACGATGATTTTGAAACCATTAGAGGGATTTTTTTCATCAAGAACCCATGGTTCTCTCTTATTACTCAATTTTTCCTTGTCTTCTATAATCATAGCTCTATCAATGACCTTTAATTTATTTCAATCACTAATTGATGCCTTACTAATTATATCATTTTTTCAACCATTAATTGAAATAATAAAATAGTTTAAGGACCATTGGAATAAATCCCTATTACACGACCATTAAGATCCTCCCCCACATACATTTAGATATAAATATTAAGCTCTAATTGAGGAGGTACTAATGATCTGGTGCATTATTTCATAAAATCATGATTCAATAATGTTTCCTCATTTTATTTAGTTGACGGTGACTCTAATAACCATATAGATCTTCTAAAATTCAGTATGCATTCTAATTTATCTAGTCACAAGTGGTTTAGGTATGTATAACCCTAAATTTCATTGTCATATTCAATATATTAAATTTGAACTATCATACATCTAATAATATTGTCTACTCTTTCTTCTATCTTAAAAACGAACTAATTATTTAATTAATCCATTCCTTAAACCTAAAAAATATTAGATTGGATTAATGTGGCCGAATCAACCTATGATGATTTTTCCGTATCATGAGTCTTATCCTACTCTAATCCATGTATCAAAACTGTAACCTAGACATGGTAATTATTCTTAACATTTTATATAATCATATAATTTTTAATATCCTTGTCTAAGATAACAAAAGAAACAATATCACCTATAAAATTATTATCCATGGTTGTGAAAAAAATAAGCTTCCATGGAAAAATATTGTAATCATTATCCAATGAAATTACTTCTCATGTTTTCGATGCACTCCCCATTCTAAAAATCACTAAATTTTTTAAAGATAGTTTGTCCATGAATAAAGGATTCAAAATATACTCAACAAAATTTCATATAATCTCTTTCCAATAAAGTTATAGATTGTATACCATATGATCCCATAGAAAAATTCTACACCAAGGGATCATGAGAGAAAATAATAGATTCAACCTGCTCCACAACCATAGACACCTATTTTTAATATAGCTACCCATAATAATTTAATTAATGAGCCTATAAAAATTAACTAATTCAATAGCCTATTAATCTATCAAAGTGTTAATGAAAATACATTATTCCAAAGACTACAAGAGATTACCACCCAACTGTTCATTCTTCTTATACATCCATTATTGAATGTAAATGGTCTTATACACTGTGCGGTGGAACCTTGTATAACAGTATAGATTTGAATATATGTGACCTTTTTCTCAAAAAACATTACTAATCCTACATTTAAAGCCTAAAAATTAGGACAATTATTGGAATCTTTGCCTTTTGGAAAAATACATGATGAAATTCGATAAGATGAGGTGCTTCTTTGATGGCCAAATAAACTATATATACCAAAAAAAATCCCAGTTTATTTTTCATTCTAAAAAGGAAATGTTATACATATAATATGTAGAGATAATGTCATCATTGAAGGATATAAACATAATCATGTCACCATTATCTTGATATTTAAGCATAATGTGTTGAGGATCCAAGAATTTGATTACTACACAGTTGATAAAACCCCCAGATTCACTGAAATACACATAAAATTAGTTTAATAGTATTCTTTAAAACATGAATCAAAAATAATATAAATTAAAGAGTGATAAGGATTCTATTAAATCTAATTGATAGATAAAAAATATTCATAATCCATTGAATAGATTAAAAACCCTCATTTTGGTAGTTATGTGAAGGGCATTTTTGAAAAGGTTAGGGTTTGTGAAGTGGACAGTGTAATGTGTGGGAGAAAGAGCATGATTACCATCCAAATTTGGTAAGGTAGGGGTCATGTTAACATCATATTTCTGGTCATGTAATGGGTATCCTTAGTGGTAGGGATGAAGTGGAGACACACCTCATTTATTTATAAAGAAATATTCTATATAATAGGTAGAAGAAGTAATAATTAAAAATATTATTCTTAACTTAATTAAAAAGGGGAATGTAGTCATGAAACAATGATAATTAAATTTTAAACATATCATCATTCTTAAAATTATAAAGTTTTTTATGGTTTGAAATATATTATTTTGACATTGAATGTGTTAATATTTTATGATATTATATATATTTCTAATTTTTACTTTAAATTTACTATTCGATCAGACGCTTGTATTTTCTTATCAATTATTTCATTTGCAATATTTCATATATATTAGGATTTGATATGGAATATACTAGGAAATATTCAATTCAAAAATTGTAAATAAGAGATTAATTAGTGGTATTTATTTATAGATTTTAATTAAATATATAATAACTCTTGATTACTCTAAATTTTTATGTTTTTTACATGATTCTTTATAGAGATTATTAAGCTCATGTTTGAGAAAAATATTTTGTAGGTAATAATAAAAATTGAGATGGTCCTTATTTCTAACAAAGGACACTTTTATGGATTTCCCAAGAAAACCATGTAAATTCACTAATATATTCTATTAAAATAAATGATCCACTCATAGGATTCATTTAATTTATGACTAATCGTAACATAAAATTATTTTTTGTCTCACATAGGTATATTACAACATTTTTATTTCTGATATTTAATTTAATTAGTGTATAGAAGGATAAATTTAAAAAATCATTTAAAGGGATATCATTGAATAAGTTGATCCTTTTACATCCAATAATATGTATGTTACTATTGAAATTTATCAACTTATAACAGTTATAATTATATTAATTATCAAATCAAATTTTCACCCTATTTATGAAATAGAAAAATATAGAATAACTTTTTTGGGAAAAACTACCACCCCCTTCTTCCCATAATTCACCACATGACCAATCCTTAATACTATAATAAACAGAATAATGAGATTAAAAATAATAGTTTTTTGATAGATCCATTGAGAATAAATATCTCAACTATTTTTTTATATTCAATCCATTTATTTCAAAAGAAATTATCATTGAGTGCTAAGTTGGTCATCGAATTGAGAAGATTAAATTATACTCAACATAACTTTGGGGACATTGAGTTACACAATCTCGGTATACATTTATGTAAGGCTTAGTTATTGGGTTCATTTTTCTCACAATTTTGGTTGGTGATGGATATGAAATGGTTTATGTTAATATATTTGATATGTCTGAGTGTTCATCTTCTATTTCTTGTTGAATACAAATAAAACTCCTTATAATATTTTATATCTTAAATAATTTATGATTGATATATGAGCTTTACCTCTCATTCAGACGTGAAATATTGAAGAGAATATAGTATAACAAGCACTATTACCATATCATGGATAGTGAAAGAAAATGTTATATGACTAAAAACGAAGGAATAAGAGGGGTGATAAAAAACAATAACATGGTTATAGGTGTTTCATACATTTATCTTTGTCACTAAAAACATATTTATAACAATAGTTGTAATAAAATTAATTAAAAAAAACATCTCATTTTCCATATCATGGTGTAAGGCATTAGAAGGAAAATAATTAGCTTATAAAATTTATTTCTTATAAATATTTTGATTTAAGGGATTATTATAATTATTATCTTATGAATCGAATACATTATTTTCCTAAATTGGTTAATTGGTTGATGATATTCAATAAATAGATTCAATGATCCATTCCATTATTTATACATATATATTATTTCTCTATCAACTACTATATTTATTTTTCACACATCTCAATGAACTTTGATCATTGAAACTACTCACATAAACCATCGTTATAAAAATTCTTAAGACATCAAATGTATCCACAAAAATGTAATCCATCTGATCATATTTAAAAATATTTATCTTCTAAAAATAATTTAGGCACTTATATTATATTTTCCTTGGATTTTAATTATAAAGCAATAACTTCATCATCTAAATGGAAGATAAAAATTCATTACAATTTAACTCCACATTATCTATCTTCGATATTTTTTATAAAATTGTAACAACAAACTTTGATACAGTTCAAAAATAAAAAAAATTCTGATAATATAATTCCATGAATAGGATAATTTCCTGATTCGTTTGATTATTTTTATCCTATAAACTCCAAGAAAATCTAAGTAACATCTCATTCAACATCTCATTAGGGGAAAATTTCCAAATATCTATTTTAATAATACCATTCAAATAAACGTCCACAACACATTTATTTGGGACCCAAAAAAATATAAACTCTTAAAAAATGTCCTAAATTAACTAAATCACATTTATGTGTGGATAGGAAATGAAAATAACTTCTTTAATGGATAATATCACAACAATAGAGTATGGAGAAACTAAATACCATTGTATTGTTATTTTTATAGTTTTATGTGATTTTCGGTACGTTAATGTATTATAAAATACAAACCTTTTTTTAATTATTTTTTAATAATAATTAATTTTTAATTATTTAAAATTGTTAAATATTATTCATTTAAATTTTGAGTTTCCTTTTTCATATGATTATTTATTTATCTTTTTCTATGTAATTAATTACTAGTGAACCTCCTAAGTTGTTTTTTTACATTATGCACAGTGGACCTATCGAAAGATTATTTTTATATAATACATGGTCATTAATATACTTATCAAATAATTAGATAAATTCATCAACATACTCACTCTATTAATTTTTCATTTAATTAACAATGTAATAAAAAACAAGTCATAAAATGGAAAATATATACCATTCTAATTATCAATCAATATTAAAACATTTCATCATATTGTCATATTGGACACGAATATCCACTCCTCGTACTCTATGTGAAGTAACCTACATTCACTATAGTCAAAAATTAATTAATTAATTGAATAACATTTTTTTCTTCATATAATATAATTACATGATTTTAAATCCCTACAATGATATCCTTCGTTCTACTCTCTAAATATTACATTCAATCTAGCACTATTTTACATAGATCATGCTAATTATGTCTAATTAATTGAATCAGATGTGGATATATGATGAAGAATATGAGAGAAAAATATCTAAAGTGGCCTTATTATTGTCATTTTAGATTTTGAAGGGACTATGAATGAATATAATTTTATAAATTTTATATAGTAAAAAGAATTATTATTTAAATTTGATAATATTCTAATAAGAAGTACTAAACGGTATCCATTGTGAAATTTAATGACTATGTATCTCTATATTGAATGAATATGTTGAAATTATATTATCATGAACGAGAATTAAATATATTCTCTAGGGAAAAGTTATAGATGATTATGATAATATAATTTTTTCATAAGGATTATATGTAAGGTAATAATTTTTTATAGAATATATTTCAAAAATAAAATTAACCTATTGAGGATTATATTCGTGGTTTTAATCATTTATTGATGTTGAGTGACATCAAATAGTGTAATTGTAAATTAATTCAAAGGCTTATGGGTATATTAAATAAATTCATTTAAAATCTAGTAAAATGAATAATATTTTTATATTGTTGTGGTTTTTAGAAATATTATTAATGTATAGAATCAAATGTGAACCTCAAAAAATTTATTCTCAAAAACTGTAATAAAGAATAATTTTTTTCATTATTATATATTATAATAAATATAGTATTGGTGAATGTGAATCAATATTCTATAATATGAAATATAAAGGAAGTAGAATGTTATAGAACTAATAATAGGAAAATTCCATTCTATTATGTATTTGAATTAGATGTGCATTCAATGTCATAAGAATAATAATATTTCAGCGAGTTCACCTTAAACATAATTTCATACAATAATGTAGATTTAAGACATATAAGATTTCATAAAAGGGAATCATTATGATGATAATAATATAAAATGGGACATAATATTTTTTGTAGAATATTATGTGGTAAATATAATTATTAAATGAACTATTTCAAAATCTCTGATCGGTCCTGAATAAATGAGTAAAAAACTCTAATATGTTTTCACTATAAATCAGTGAGTATGTTTTTTTCAACATTGATTGTAAGAGTTATTTAAATTGATCTACAATTATCCCAATAGAAAAATTAAATATCCTATGAAAATAATCTTTGGTTATACATAATAAAATGGATTAATAATATGGGTACACGTCATTTCAATAAAAATGGTTTCATTTTTTTATTTTCTGGTAAAACCTATATTGATAGAGTACTATATAATGTTTTATTATGGGTGAATATCACATTCCATTAGGTATAATATAGAGGTAAAATAACAATGTGTTATATTATGGGTTGAATAAGACATATTAATTTAGATATTGGGAAAAGGATATAAAATTTTATACATTTAATTCATTTAAAAAAATAACAAAAAGGAATTGTTTAAAATCCCAATAGTATACTATTTATAAATAATTCTAAAGCATATAAGTATACTAATACAAATATATTTTCTTTTTTGATGATAAAAATTTTAATACACTTAGATTAAATTTATCTCGACCTAACAGATTTATATTTGATGAAAGAAGGTGAAGATGTTTTCTCTGATGTTATTCAATATGTATTTCAACCCTTTAAAGGTGTTGATCACAAAATTGAACTTACACAAATTTTTTATTTCCAAATAATTTTTATTATTATTTTAATCTATATGAATCAAATGAATATTAAATAAACAAGTGAATAAATTTATGTAATGATGCATAATATGTCTACAAATGAATACATTTTTTATTATTTATATTTTTTTTCCTGGATCAAAGATAGCACATTATCACATGTTCATTAATAATTCAAATATTAATAATATTACCATAAAATAAATGTATTTCAATATCGAATTAATGATTTAGTCAATGAATTAGATAGTCCACCATGTTTTTAAATGTTAATTTTCAAACTGAAAACCTAAAAGTATTCATAATGGGTTGAACTGAGTGAAAAAGACTTTTTTTTAAAAAGAAATATTTATTACTAGTTGGTTATTCTATTTTTTATCTTAAACACTCTTATTGAATTTATTTTACTCCTAAGTGATGTTCTGATAATTTTTTTTAAAATAAATATGTTTTTTATATTTTGGTGATATTATAGAACTACTATAAAAGGTGTTCATCATTCAATAATTAAAAAAATAGGGATTGTATCAAAAAAATTAGCTATTTTAATTCCATGTGGTGTTTTGGGGTTTTTTTTGTATCAAATAATGGTATCTTGGTGGATCAAACCAAGTAGGATGTAATTAGTTATTTATTAACTACCTAATATGTTAAAAAATAATTGTTTTTATGTATTTCATTAGTTCATTATATTCATGTTTATTAAATATTGGTTATTATCATGGAAACAAATACTATAATATTCAAATATTTTGATATTTGAGAGGCTCAAGGGTGTAAATTATTCATTTCAGATCATTGTGAATTTTTTTGTGATACGCTAGTTTTTAAATAATCTATTTGAAATCAGTATTTTTATTTGGAGTGTGATTAATGGGGTATTTAATATATATTTTCTTCATCCAAAGTGATCATCTCATTACATTTATTTGTTATATATTTTTTTGGAATAATTTGGGAATACATGAGGAGTTTTTTTATCCAACTAGGATATTCTTTGATAATTGTTCGCATTAATTTTGAATAATTTTTTTTTCTATTCATTATGGCCGTAAAAGAATTTTGATTTTTCAATGGTCCAAAAAACTATAATTTAGTTATGAAAATTGTGTTATCTTTTTAGCAATAATTTTAAAAAAAAACAGTATATTATATGGTGTGAAAATATAATAGTTGATGATTTATACATAATAATTTATTACATGCCATTTCAGAAATCTAAATTCATAATATTTAGTTATATGTATTAGATTATTTATATGAAAAAATTTTATTGTTATTTTTGTCCAATGAATAAATTCATTTTTGGATGATTATTTTTTGTATTATTGGTTTCCTTGTTAGAGAAAAAAATTATGCATTCCATGGGGAATTTATATATAATATATTATTCTGGAACATACTAAATTTGGAAATACATGTCACATTTAAAACTGTAAAACATAAAAAATATATATTGTTCATATATATTTACCTAAATGAATTAAAATATTCATGTAATGATTTTGAGATGTGGGTTATTTCATATACAAAATAATTATTTCAATCATAGTTAATATATTTGATAGCATATTCTAAAGCATCCATGGGATGATCGTAACATGGATTTCATTATAATATTTTAAAGGAATTGGAGAGGAAAAATTCAATATTGGTTTTCATTATTTTTTCTTAGATATCACATTTTGTAATTTTCCATAATAGTAATGATGTAATAAATTTGGAATTATTTTTTCATTTAGATTTCCCACCTTTATTGTATACCTTGTAGTATTGTTTTGGATGGAGACATTAAACTCTTCTTCAATTTTTAAATAACAATGTAGTGGAATATATGAAAAAGACTTCATTTTATTTCTTCACATCACCCTTAAATCAATAGTCAAATATATTTTACCAAGCATACATTTGATACAATTATAAAAATATTGGAAAATAATTATGAGTATATTTTATTTATTCCTTCACTAATATGAATTTCAATATAATAGATATCTAACAATTACTAATCAATATTACATATTTTAAGTGTTTTATGGAATTGATAAAATCACTCGTATATAATTTCTCTCTTATCTATTAATTTTTAATTAAATGTTTATTTTAGGGGGAATGTGACGTAGATGAAAAAAGGTCAAGAATCTATTCATGATCAAATAGATAAATCAAATGAATCATAGATGAAGTTCGTTAAAAAGAACCAAAATTAAACTAATTTATAATACTCAAAAAATAATTGTATTCAAATTTATGAGGATATTTTTTTAAAAACGAATATAAATTTAGAACAATCACCTAATGGTCTACACAATGTACATTAAGGAATTTGAGTAAATAATTACATGATTTATTTACACAATTATTTTGGGGGAATTTTAGAAATGTTTAGTAGTATAGACTTATATATATTAATTTAGAATTAAAATGAAATGGTTTTTATTTGAAATAAACTCAAACTATAATAGAATAATATATACTATAACCAATCCATAAATAATGAATTTGGGCATGGGGAAATCATTTTGAGAATTTTTTCTTTCAAATTTCGGTAGCCGATGGTTTTTTCTTCCAATATAATATTTTGACTCAACACAAATATTTTTGGACTAAAATTATATATATATATATAGAAAAGGATTATAAAATATTTAACAATATTTATATGTAAATATGACATGGATAAAGACATCATTAAAGGATAATATTATTATTTTTGAGAGGGGGCCATTAAATAAAATTTAAAAGTTTGTTTCATTTATTTTCTTGCTTTTGAATACTCCAATGCCTTATATAATTTTTCATGTCATTATTTCCCTCTTTAATTAATATTTGAAAGTCCTTTTATTCATATATAAATATTTTATTATATTATTAATCCAATTTTTAAGATTATGATGGAACCTATATACAATGAAAAAAATAAACAACAAACTCTTAAGAATAACATCAAAACAGATAGAATCAATAATAGAAGAAGAAATTATTAATTTCCCTGAATGGTTACTCGTTTAATGATTTAGATTGAGAATAAGTTACTCTTTAAAATATGTAATTTATAATTCATTTTCTATAAAGTAATCATTAATAGAAGATAAATTATTCCTAATTTTAGAAAATATAAATTGAAGTTGATCTATAAACCACTTAACGAGTTCATCATTGTGAACATATGATATTAGTTTTTACACCACCACATAAGAGAACTAAAATACCATTAACACAACATAAACATTCATTATTTTTTTTATTTTTTTCTATTTCACATTCCATAAAAGTTGAAATAATAATTAATCATTATAAAATAATTTTTGGTCCATAAAATATCATGGATCACCTGTTGGTTAAATTTCTTGTGTGAACCAACATTTCCCCTGTATCCAGTTTTCATAGCATAAGAATGGTAGAATGTCCACTTTGGTATCTTATTTTATTTCTAGTGACCAATTAAACACTAAGAATATATTAAATTTATTTCCACCTTTTTATGATGGGATGAATGAAAAATTCTGTATGAATATTTTTTTTATTGATGATATGGATATTAATATTCATTATTTAAAGTCAAGAATTATTTTTATATATATAACATACATATTATTAAATAAATTATTATTATATAATATAATAATAGATTCTATAATTGTATATGTCTATGATCATTGGAGACTTGTACATATAAAAAACTTTTTCATATGAGGTCTACAAAATCACCCTTATTTTTCTCCATTACTATGAACGTTATAATAAATTTCATACCCGAAATGATTATTCACAACCTATGGAAAAGAAAAATAATAAATGGTGACATCATATGGATAATAAGTGTAAACAAGAGAGACATCAATGATCGTATAAATATATCATGAAAATAAGTGTATGAGAACATGCTATTATCATTTAATGAAGATAACCAACATATCAAATATGAAAAACATGATTCATGGTGAAAATGATTATAGTTTATAATAAATGAATCATAAATTAATCAATGAACACAATCCATGAGATAATAATATTAGAAATATAAATAGTCTTCTAAAAACAAATAAGCCTAGAAAATAATCTCTATAGTATTAATGGATCACTTCCAAGAATATAATTTTTATTGGGTCTACATTACATTATATTTTAATAGTCACGGTACACTCCCAATACTTCAATATTTGATAGATTCCCATACTGGACTATGTTCAATCCTTATTCTAGTCTTATTTACCACCTGATATATTCCTAATTAGGTAATGAATTAAAGGCCAGAATAATTTTGGACCAACCCACCACCTATTGAAAATAATTCATATGTGATGCATAACATCATAAAACATTCACCTTATCATAACCTTTTATATGTAAATGGGTTTCATAAAAATTTTCCGATAATATAACCCATGGAAAATAAATAGAATTCATAACCATATTTTCTTTGTAATCATAATCCATATAAGTAGTAAATATGTATGGTATTATTTGATAATTTACATTGTAAAATCTAAGTAACATCAAAGCATTCCATTTTGATGAAAAACTCCATTAATGTATCACATGTAACATTTTGTGAGGAAAATGAAATTTCCACATTGAAATCAATTATTTAAAATATAATAATTTATCAAATATTAACAAAAAATCATTATTAATAACTATAGAATCAAGTATTGTAAAATTTAAATTATTTATAAATCCTTACGACATGAAATTACAAATTTTATTTAAAATAAATCATTACTTTCGCACTCTATTAAAAAAAATTCATGAAAAACCTCATTTAGAAAAAAGAGAAAAAAGATTACATTTACTCAATTTTTTATAAATTAATGAATATGTAAATATGAGTTTACATAATAATTTTATAATATTTAAAATACTCAATATATTATTTTATATATTATATAGATATGGAAGAAAATGTATTTTCAGTGAATGAGAGAAACAAAGTCAATGTTCCTTAAAAATTGTCTTTTAGTATCATCAGTACATAAAATGAGAAAAATGGAAGGGGGACTCGTATTTTTATTTAATAATCAATAGAAAATAATAATAATCACATTCTAGAGAGGTTTATTATAGAATTTTGTAATAATAAACACAATCATAAACAAACATATAAATAATGAGATTTTAACATTAAACTCGTATCTTGAGATCCATATTTTTTTAATGTTATATTTCCTCCAATATAATAAATTTAAATTTATTATGACTCTATAATATAATAATTAATATAAATATAAAATCATATGAGATCCCAAAATAACATTCCGTCACCCATATTTCAGTATATTATTATTAAAATTATAGTATCTTTGTGTTAATAATATCAATTTTTATGAATTTTAGGTTATTAAGTATATTAATAATAATTTTATCATTATAACATCTTTTCTATAATATTACAAAAGATATAAATAGCATATATATTCATTATATATAAATTGATATTCATCTATAAAAATTGTAGATAGAAAGATGAATTACACCATTAATGGAGATGATAGGTCATTAATACACATTAATGTTATTTTCTTCTATTGATTGATTAAATGATAAAATATCAATATGTTTAAAATACTAAAGATTCAATTTTAAGATAAATACAATATATTTATAGGAGTTATAAAAATAAAAATATGAAATTTATCTATTATTGTGATTATATCTTCTTTTAATGACATATTTCAGATATCCTTTTTGGGATCATATATTTGGTCTTATGGGAATTCCACCACCTCTAGAATGTAGTAAATGATGTCCTTCAGATAATTATTAATTGTTTGGTCAATAAATAAGTATTAATTTAGTTAAAATAAGAGAAACGAGGGCTCGATTTTATATGTGATAGGAGGATCACTCTTAAAATTCCATAAAAGATTAATATTAATGAAAATTTTCCCAATAAAAATGGAAAGAGATTCAAAGAGAAGGAATGTAATGATTAAAATCCCTCAGCAAAATAAAATTTGGATAGTTCTATGTTTTATTAAATATTATATTTTGGTTTAACCCCTTAATTGACCAATTTTAACCTTAATCATACTAAAGAATTTTACACTTCCAATGAGTTTTAATTATACATATAAGATGAAAATATTCACCTAAATTTATATGAGATAACATTTTTGAAAATATATTACAAACTATACCCTAATTAAAAATTTTCTAAAATAACATAATTAAATATTATTTCAAAAAAAATTCATTAATATCAATTTTTATGTAAATAATTTAATTTTACATTAATAAAATAATTAAAAATATGGAATTTTAATATACTTATTTGACATATCAATAATATGTAATATGTATCTAAAAAATTATATTAACCAATTAAATCATTCAAATTATATTACTTTTATTATTTTAAAATTCACTTATTATATTTTAATTTTAAGATATGAAATAATTTGTAGGAATTGCATAAGAATTTAAGGTAATTTATTATTGTAAAAATTAAATGTAAATTGACATCATGAAAAAAATAGTTACTCTAAAAATAATCATTAAAATTCATCAAAAAATTAATTTTTCTGTATATGAACAAGTGGTTACTATTTATAAATAATATTGTAACATTTTTTTTATTTTTTGAACTATTATACATGTCATTTTCATGGGAATGTGTACTAACACACACATCTCATACATAGATATTACATATTTATAGATTAATATTGATTACATAATATAATTTTCTATGATAGAATCATATGGGTCTAGTGTCTTTGAAAACAAGAATAAATAAAAACTAGTTTATAAGAGATCTTAATAAACTCTTATTATGTTCATAATATCTAGGACCCCTCATAAACATGTCATACATAATAAATTTTCCCATAACCTTGGGAAATCAATAATAATAAATGGTGAGCTCGTATTCTCTGTAAGAGTAAAACAAGGTGATATTAATGATCCTTTAGGGAAACCATTAAGATTTGGGTTTGATAATATGATATTACCATGTGAAAAGAATACCCAACATGACTTTTATCACTATCATAAGTGAGAGAATTAATATTTCTATTTCATAATACATGAACCATAATTTATAATAATAAGAATAATTAATGAGCGCAAAAAATTGACATATGAGTGTGGAAAAAAATAAATATGGAAATATTTTATAATAGGTATAAATAGGCATAGGTTCATTCATTATATTAATGACAACAAATAATGACCTCTTAGTAAATTATATACACGAAACTAGGTCCACACATATCCTTATTCACATCATATTAGGTCTATACATAACCTTATAGAAATGAAACCTGGTCCACACATAACCTTACGTACATGAATCTTGATACACATATAACCATGTAAACATAAATCCCAACTAACTAATAACATTGTGAACATTAAATCATGGCCACATATATCATACTGAAATCATGATCTATATATTATATCCCAAACCATTGTAGGGAGATAAAGGTCTTACCTATCAACAAATTTTTGCATTGTTTATCAATATGAACATAAAACATTCATCATTACTCAAAGAAAATGAAACAGGTTTCCTAATGAATTCATCATTGTATATCACATTGGGAAGAAATGATTTCCATAGACATCATTTCATCACTATCATAGTTCATATGGATAATAAATAAGGATGAATTTTTTTGGATCGTATCCACAATGAATCATAAGAAACAGAAAAAAAAAATTCTCATTGATTAATATAAATAATATTATATGATCCTTATGACATTCCTGGAGAAAATTACATTTTATTTTTGAAATCACATGTTTAAAATCTAAAAATTAACCAAATGTAAAATAAAAATTTTAGTTGAAAATAACCCTGGAAAATTTAAATGTAATAATTAAATATGTAAGTGGTCTTGTCAGTGGGACATATAAAACATGATGTAGAAGATAAACTAATGATTTATTTCACATTTTAATTAAAAGTAAGATGTACCGCATTATAAAAATGAAAAGTTATTAATTTTAAAATATTTCTAAAATTTCATGTAATGTTAAAAATTGAATTAAAATATCAATTTAAAACAATGAAAAACATATGTTAAACATTACTAGAATACATCGTTATGGATGAAAAACAATTTCGACCATAGTGAGAAATAAAGACAATTTTATTAAAAACATAATTCATGATTAATTAGTTATTAAAAAAAGTAAAATGATGATTAAAAATTTATTCAATTTTAATAACTATATGATAATAAAATTAATGAGATTATTTAGAGATAGGTTAAAAAATTTCATCATTCATATCATAATCGTTAACAACCCTGATAAACAATGATATTTAAACATAAAACCTTAATCTCTTTTGTAAAGTTTTATTTTTAATCACCATTAAAAAATTAAAAATATATTGATATGTATATAAAGTAATTAATATCATAATAACCATTAAAAACAATAATATTTAATATATACACCACACACAAAAAGAATCATGTCGTGAATATGGCATGTGTCACATAGAAATAAAAGTGACGAAACAATATCTTACCTCAAGTACCAGATTTCTTTGTACATGTTAAAATTCTATATATAATAAATATTGTTTTATTATATTCATATTATTGAAACTACATAATATATAAAATACAATATATAATATAATAATAACCTTTTATCACCGAATTTTGAAAAAACTTTTTTAAAATTATGTTTCTGGTAATTACTTCATCACTTTTTCATGAATTTTTTGGATTACTAGTTTCTCCCTATAAATTGATAGTGGTTTCGTAATCTAAATAATTGTAGTAATTATATATAAACTATACAATTATTATAAACATATCTACATTCATCCATAAATGTATAAATTTTAAAATGAATTGTCCAATTCATGGAGATGGTGGGACATATGTATGCAAGAATGTTGATTCATTTTAAAAATGATTGGAAGGAAATAAATATATATACTAATTAAAATTTATATAATAGTTTTTATATCATATAGAGAATATGTATTAATTTTATATCCCCTTATAGCCTTCCATGTTAAATGAAGTGAAACATGCATCACATCGCTTCATGGAAGCGGTCGTCAATACGTACACATGAGTGACATTATAATTTACTAATTGATTGGAAGATAAAAATTAATATTTGTTATAATATTTATAAAAGTATAATTATTTCATAAGTATAATATTAATGTTTCAAATCCATCATTATATACCTCTATGAGAGGTGGTGTTGGAATGAAAATTCCATCAATTCCATAGGTGTAGTCCATCATACAAATGATCCGCAGTTTCAATTAAAATTTTATAGTGGAGGTGATGGATGATGGTTTTGAAACTAATTTAATAAAAAATATGTATATATTAGATAATTATGTTATTATATCATAGTAATTGATGAATATTTTAAGGATTTGGGATAATTAATATAGTAAAAACACAAGGATTGGAACTATACACCTTTTTTGGAGAACATCATTAGGTTTACACCTAAATACTTACTAGCATGGTTCAATAATAATAATATGGAATACATGATGTGGAGATGTATGTATAGAATGTATATTTTATATTATTGTCCTATCCCAGGAGATTTCTTTTTTAATGTTGGGAAAGAAACCCACATGGATATTACATAGAAATTTTATAATAAAAACACAAAATAATAAAGATGTTCATAACCATAATGATAAAAATTGAACATATATTATAATTGAGAATATTATGAGGTTATTATATTTATATACAATAATATTTATATATGTTCTCTTGAAATAATCACCCTTACTATTAGGTTTATCCACCCGATAACATGTTTTATCCTAAACTGCTGTAATAAAAAAATTACAATTCATTATGAATGAAAATTATGTTTTCATTATTATAAAATATAAATAATATTGACTAAAAATGTGTAATATTTTTGAAAATATTAACTAACTTGTGGGTAGGTATTTAATTTAAAATTAATCCAACAAAAATTATGAAAAAAGTTGTTTCCCAAAGATAATGTTTTGAAAACTATAAAATGTTTTTATATCAAAATCCAACAATAAAATTGACTTAAATAACCTAAATTCATTTTTTTATTATATTAATTGATGTAAATATACTTTTTAAACACCCAAAAAATAAAATATAACTTGAGAAATCTATAAAAAATGTTTAAAAAATAATTATTTTTCATTATTAATCTAAAAATTAATATTTCCATAAAATTCACAAATGTTCATGCTATGATAATTTTAAAATGTAGATTTAAAGAATTACTTATATTTAATCAAATATATTTTCACATAATAAAAGTAAATTAATTTTATTATTTGTTATAAAAGATTATTTTTTTGGATAAAAATGTATATTCTGAGAATATAAAGACATTATTAAAAATTCATTAATATATATATATATATATATATTCATTCATTATAACATATAAAATTAAGTTAAAAAATGTTTCTATTTTAATTAAAAATAAACTATTTTAATTGATAGGTTATAATTTCATATTTAAAAAATAAAATTAATAGTATATTATGGTCCTTCAAGACTCAATGTTGTATGTAATGCATGCTATCAATGAAATTATATATATTTAAGTAAAATATTACATAATGACATGTGATGTTATATTCTAACAATATTTAAATTAAAATTTATATAAAAACAGCATCAGATTGATTAAAAAAACAAAATATGCTTCTTCCCTGTCATATCCATAGGGTCTCATATAGCTTCTTTAAGTAAATAGTTTTTAAACTAAATCATGATTATAGGAGTGATATCTTTTCACTGAAATTTATATCAATAATCTGGAATAAACTAGGTTTTTTATAATTTGAAAGATCCTGATGAAATTTTGTTACCATTGAGTTTGACTCAAGTGATGGATCAGTTATGTACTACCTAAAAAGGGATACATTTAACACATCAATGACATAATAGAGGTTTAGTAGAAGCCCCAAGTAGGAAGCTACCATCACCGCTCGTTAAAAATGTAGTAAGATCCATTATACATATTATTTATATTTCTTTTCTTCCCAAATATTATAAATTTTTTCCATGGATATATTCATAGGAAAATCTTCTCACCAACATAAGACTTCTGGTCACATCAATGATTGTCACATTAATTGTTTTATTAACACTGACCTTCCATGATGTGATTTTCAATTGCTCAAACATTCTTTGTAATTTCCATATTAAAATAGGAACCTAAAATATTTATATCAATATTAGAATCCTATCATGGTAGAGTTTCACACTTCATTCTATAGAGGTCTTCATAAAAACCCTTCTAATTTCATGAATTTGTGTTTTTTATAAAAACTAATCCAGAGGAAATTGTTGATCCAAAACACCTCTTAAATACATATAACAATAACATAATTTATCTTATATGGTTGTAATTTCTCACATATTCTTAACATATATATGAGTATAATATTATTTTCTAAAATTTTGATCCATATCCTTAGCCTAAAAAAGGTTTCGGTATATCTTTATGCTCAACCATAGATATCGATCATATATAATAGAATTTGTCACTCCATTAGAATTTAACAATTCATTATTTTATATCCTATAAACTTTATATAGAAATAAATAAACTATTACTGTGATTGTGTTTGTTAAATTAGTAATGAGATTTAATAAATCCCATATTGAATTTTTTCTTTAGATGTTTTGGGGAGTTTCATGAAAAAATTTGTCGTGTTGTTTTCCGAATTCCATTTATGTATGGATAATTCTCATAACATAGCCAGAGACTTTTGATTCAAATACATATATTTCTATGAACCAAAGAATTGAAATATATTCTATGAAATATCTCTCATCATTCCATTCCACCAGAAATACTCATTAACAAATACAAGTGGAGGCATTGCACTATTGATTCTGAGTATGTAGACTATCATTTTCAAAAATAATAATAATAATTATTATAACATTACTAAATTTTATAGTATCTTAATTAAATAAAAATATATATCATATAATCCTTTAAGGTTGCCAATAAATTTAAATGTTAGGGAATTCCTCTATAAATAACATTTTCACTAAAACAAATACAAAACCAAAGGATTGTACTCCAAAATTACTATAATGTTTTTTATTTAAATTTGAACTGGAGATCAAAATTAAACAAATAAAAACTTGATGATATTAATGAATATTATGTTTTTCTTCAATAATGACATATATTCATTAACAATTGACACAGTTCATAAATGTTTTTTATTCTTATAACCACAATTTCACTGGTAAAAATACTTCTGTTGAATAATACATAAATAAAAATACATAATTACATAAATAATTCTAATCCAATGATGTAAATGTTGTTATTCCTTCCATAATATAGAATTTAAAACAACGATTTTGTAATTGACTCAGATAATATCTATCTAACCCATACATAATACATTGAACTCTTCACCGATTTGTTACAATATGGCCTTATTTTCCATAAAGAACATAGTTTCCATTTTCTTTGAGGAATTCATTATGGTTTATAATTTTACATTCCAAGGATGAATGAAATTGATCCTCCATTCATATATGATATCCACCACAAGAGATCTCTTAAAAATGTATCATTATATTCATTGTTTATTATAATTGTTAGTAAAGATGTAGGTTATAAATCATATATCATGATAACAAATTAGAAATATTTAATATAGTGTTCTCTCTAGTAATAATCTAATTTGGATTCCTATAAAAAAAATATTTTCCATCACAATAAATAATAAAATTATTCCATTGGGTTCCATCCATGGATTAAACCCGAAATAATATTGTGAGAAACGAAAATCATAATGGTAATCCACATGACATGGCAGAATAATTTATAAGTTTTCTAAATTGTGATACCTTATTTTTAATTTATAACACTTTCGTTTTAAACTATGTGTCATCATATATTCAAATCCTTTTTCATGGTTCATAATGATTTTTTCATTTTCCAATACATATCTCCTAGGAGTGACAATAAATATGAGTAACAAGGCTCGTTTTCATGCACAGGTGAAGATTGAGTCAATATACAAGGAAACCATTTCCAAATTACTGACCCTATATATGAATTTTGTAGATACAAATATTCTTTTAGTATACAAACAATGATATAATTGGATAGGTACCACTTTTTATATCATCTATCATAATTACATTACATTTTACTATACTTTGACATATCCTTAGGGTTTTGGATAAAAATTTGTCATCATGGTTTCTTAGGGTTAAATAAATATTGATCTAATAAAAACTATATTGACCCAAAATTTTATAAATTAGATATTAAATTATAATAAATGAATATTCATTACATAATATATTAATCCATTCAGGAATCATATGGGTCTACTAGAGTTGTAAACATAGATACATAAAATATTGGTCCATCAGAGAGCTTCACCATCTCCCACTATGTTATCCTTAATTATAACCCTTATTATAAATATAATACATTAAGAATATATCCATAAACTGGGGAATGTAAAAATTTTATTGAGTGAGATTAGATGCTCAGAATGTGTAAATGAGGGTGATATCGATGATCACTAAGGCATAACAAGAGTATAAGGGTACAAGAACATGTGTTTAACATATGAAAACCACACACTAAATAACATGGATCATAATCCTATTTAAAAGAATAATGGATTAAAATTATTGATACAATAAATTTAAATAAAATTAATATGAATTGCGCATTGTTGAAAAACATAATCATTGTAATGAAAAAAAATTGTAATATGATAACATTTTAAACATGTATAAATGGAAATAGGTTCACTCATTAAATTATAGAATTGAAATAAGGGCCTCAGATAATCATTTTGACATTAATAATTCTCATTAAATAACGTCTTATACATTATACTAGGCCAATAAAAAACCTTATGTACAAGAAACTGTGTCAACACATAACCATATAAACATTAAACCAAGTCCATCCATAAACATATATATTAGATACCATTTCGACTCATAAAATTATAAACATGAAATCAGGTTCATGCATAACATAACTAACTCATGATTTATCCATATATAACCAATGAATTGGAGGTTTATATTGGTTCCACCCGTTACATATTCTATTCATTTATGTTCTATAAGACCATAAAACATTTATCATCACCCTTGGAAAAGAAACTTGTTTCATAAAAAATTAATCATAGTATATATATGGGGAATAAATACATTTCATATACATCTTTTCATACTACTAATAAACCATCTAGAAAATGATTAAGTATTGAACCATTGGTTCATATCACCTATAAAACATAAGTATCACAAATATATTTCATTGTTGATGAATACAAATTTCATAAAAAGATCACTTAAACCTTATGGTGGAAAATATCCAATCTATTTTGAAATTTATTCTTTAAAATAATAAAATTTAATGACTAATAAATAAATTCATAGAAAAACTTTAATAACTATAAGGTAAAAATTTAATCATTTATATTTCATGATGGTGGTAAATAAAATTAGTGTAATACATGTTAAAACATTTTTTTTCATATTTTTGGTGAAAAATCAAAAGTACCTCATTTTAAAAATGACAAAAATATTTTTTTATATCATTTTGAACATGTAAAAAAGCATAAAAATCAATTGAAGTATTCATTTTATAATTTTGTAAACATTATTTAAAACATTTTTATATTCGATCGACATAGAATAAAAATAACATTCAATTGAAGAGAAAAATGTTGTATATTTTTTCATAAAAATATAATTTTGGTATCATCATTTCATAGAGTTAAAAATGAAATGAAAAAATATATTCTATTGAAATAATAAAATAATAAAAAAATTATTTTCTTGATATATATATTATAATCCTTCATCACTGTATGTGTAATCATAAACAATTCTAATAAACAATGATATTGTAACATAACACATTTACCACATTGGTATTGATTAAATTATAATCCCCATGAATGAATGAAACATATAAGGATATTTTTATCACATAATTTTTATGATAATAAACAAAATAAAAATAAATTTTTAGTATAAATTCCAAGAAAAAAACCATGTGGTGAATATGGAATTTTCACAACATAAATAAAAGTGAGACGAAAATCCCTTACCTACATTCCCAACTTTATTTCTACATCTAAAAAGGAAAATGTATTTAATATAGAATTATTATACATATATATGAATTAACCATAGACATATATATAATATCATATATCATTTAATCAAAACATTTTCTCAAACATTTATTAGCAATTCTTTTTTAAACTCATATTTCGTATATTAACTCATTCATTCTTCAATTGTGTTTCAGTTTAGTAGTTTTACTCCTTCTAATTTATTCATGGATAGATAATATATATAAGTTTAATAATTACATTAAAAATATATATTATCAATATATACATATTACTATTCATATATAAAGTTTAATATTAAAAATGAGTTACCTATATCGTGAAGATGGTAGGTCGTACGTATGCATGAACGTTGTTTCCATTTTCTTGGTTGATGTAATATTATAGAAGTAAATTTTACATAAAATTTATATAATAAATTTTAACTAATTTATATCATATATTAAATTTTAATACATATTAATTACCATCCATGAGAAAATAAAATAAAAAATGTATCATATTGATATGTGTGAGCGATATTCCACACTTATAATGTAACACCCCGAGATTTTATGAAATTTTTTTTTTAATTTCATTGATGTATTCTGTTGTACGCTACACCAAAGGGATATTGCACTACACGCAACCCTGACTTGGCTTTCATTGCACGCAATCTCGACTTTCCTCGATAGCGTGTGTTGTATGCAATATCAGGTTTCACTAAAGAGTGATATATCGTTATAATATTATTAAAACTAACCGTTATGAATATTAATACCCAATTTTTGAAATTTAATAAATTTTATCATTCAAAAAGGACTTCATTTTTGGATTCGGAATATCTAAATTAGCCTAGGGTGAAATTTTGGTATTTTTCTGAAAACTTTCAATTTTTGATGAATAGTGAAAACACTGGGTTACTATTTAAAAACCCGACTTCTTATTTAAATAATTATTTATTTTATTTAAATTTATTTTAGGTCAAAATTGATATATAATACCTATATAAGTCCAATATAATTCATTAGAGTCATTTTATAATAATTTTAGGTATATAAAAATTTTATCAAAATTTTCACCGTCTTTTACCCACCTCCTAGGAGAATTTGGAAATTCACATAAAACATAATTTTACCGCTTCTATGAGTTGAATTTCAAAATCCGAGAGACACGGTTAATATCAACTACTAAAATGTGGTTCAATGAGATAAAAATATTTTTTGGTGAATAGTAACTTTTTACCTTTTTACCACTGTTAAAAGTAAACAGGGTAATTAAGGGTAAAAATGATATTATTATTACCCTAACACATGTCCAAATTCTATTGGATAAGAGTAATTCGACCAAAATCAACATTAGGAATAAAATATGACCATTTATGACCACTTGGATTAGATTAGGACATTTATTATTAATTTATTTAAAGAAGGATTAAAATAGTTAAAATCAATGTTTAATAATTAAATCATTTTAAATATAGGGTTATACATAAGATAAATTAGACTAAAAATATTAATTAGAAAGATTAAAATATTTACTACCTAATGGTATTTTATTTATAATTTTTAGACATTATATAATTTATGTTATTTATGACACAATGTGATGCTGTAATTACCTAAATAATGAAATATTAAAATAATTGATATTATAAAGACCCAAATAAATGTAATTTGAGACTTTTTATGAATTAAACTAATTTTATTGGTTAATATGACATGTTATTATTGATTTAAGTAACTTTATTTGAGCTAATCATGCATTTATGATTTTCACAAAAATCAAGTACCAAATAGTGTCAAAATTGACATAAAATAGTTTTTAAAACAAATATTATATTATTAATTGTTATTTTATTTCTAAAAATATAATTCTCGTCCAAATGACTTAGATAAGGTTATGTATATTAATAATAAACATCTTGGGGTTATGTTTGGCTTGTTATAGTAAGTTTATTAACCTTATAGTGTAAGAAAACAAGAAGACACGATAAAAGAAATATTATTTAACTTAAAGTTAAATCTAAATGGTAAGGTTAAAATAGAAACCCAAACTTGTATAAATTCTATTGGGTGAGAGTATTTCGACCCACCCCCACCTTATCTTTGAATTAAATCAAATTGGAGCTATTAAAAACCGAATATGTCTTTATAATAAAATAATATTTTTAGTTTTTCCAAAGGTGCCTCTCTCCTCCCTTAAAAAAGGGCACCTCCTCCCTCTCTTCCTCACACCACTTTGAGCCTTCATGCTCGGCCAAACCCTGAAAAATTCTCTTATCCACTTCCCTAGAAACATTCTAGTTGTCATGGTCTTCTTCAAATACCAATTTTAGTTCTCTAAGAGGAGGTCTCAAAGAGGCACTTCAAAGAAGAGGTAATGTATGTTACCGATTCTTCATCTTTATTTCTTCCTCCACTTATTCTTCTTTAATTGTTTCATTATGAAGTAATAACATCAGTATCACTCATATATTTATATGTTATTATAATTATGAAACAACCCTATTTCACCATCTATGCATCCTATGGAAAACAAAATCTCCACGCGGGCGTACGTACGGAATACCGTCTCCACGTCGTGGTGTAGTCTATTTTCCAGCACCACCTTTCTTGGATGGGTATAATGGTGTAAATAAATAACTATATATGATTATTGTAAAGTTATATTGATTCTGAAATAGTATAAATACACTTCAATACAATTCCACGATCATGGGAATGATATCATCGCTCGTGCGTACGTATGGACTACCGTCTCCACGACGCGATGAGATTCATTCTCCTTGTTAACCATTCATGAAGGATTATAATGTATATATAATAAAAAATCATGAAATATATGACATAATAATGATATTGGATTTATGTATATATATATTTATTTCATCTACTTAATTCCATTCAATTCAATAAGGAAACGAAAATAGCATCATGCGTACGTACGACCTACCGTCTCCTTGAACGGTGTATTTCATTCCATTTATCGATCTATCATATATATGTGTATATACTGAATATATATTACATATAAATCATGTTTGAAATTCTGAAATTATGTAAATCAGGATATAAGTAATAATATTAAGAACAACAAGTCGAAACACGTACGATAAATGAAACGATTTTACCCAAAATGCTGCTTTTACATCGAATTTACAAAAGAACGGGTAATATAAACTCATAAGTGAACTATATATGATATCATAACAATGAATATGATTCTGTAATAAGTCAATGACATTATTTAAATCATTATATAGGAGTTTCGGATACGTACAAATCATATCGGGCTGAAGGTAAGGGATAACTTTTACAATCTCGTTCTTATCCGAGATTGTTTATTCATAAGTATTTATTGGGGTTATTGTTCTCATCCATGTCCATGTTTCATAAAAATGGTTTCATGTATTTTAAAATTCATTTTTACCCATTTTTGACTTTTACTACATTATATGTATGGAATATTTCTTTTATGAGGTTCTTTTTGACTTTTTCAACAAAAGTATGAGAAAAATGTTGTTTTTAACTTATACATTGTGAACGGATTTTTACGGTTTTATAAAGCCTTATTTTCATGAAGATTCCTCCAAAATATTTCATGAATATTTTCAACAAAATACTTTTCATTTAAAATTGCATGAAATTTTGTGAAACGGAAATGATTTTGTAGAATACAAGATATTTTCCTCAAGAATTCATTTCAAGTGTTTTATCAAAACCAATTTCCATCTAAGATGACATTACTTCATATGTTTATGTTTCAAGTATAATTTCTCTATGATTTACATGGTTTCACTTTTTTTATTATGAAATGATATAGATTTATTTATATAGATTATGTGATTATGGGATGATGTTTATGAAACCCATTTTATTTGTTGGGTTATTATGAATGATGTATGTTTATTTTGTGGCACAAGTAAGAATGATTTCATTATAAGAAGTGTGGGACCTATATCTCCCTCCAATGCATTTGGGAAATATTTATATCTCATGATATAGACATGGCTGGAAGGGTTAGTAAATCTGGTTCAGTGTTACAGGACTGAAACGAGGAGTGAACTCGATTCAGAAAGGGACTTTGTCCACTAAGATGGTCTTGGCAGCAATGCCTTGGCTACTATGGAAATCATGACATGTGTTGAATGGTTTCCACAATTACATGTTTTATTCCCATTATATTTTATCAGGATTGATGTTCCGTTATGATATATGCCTTACGTACTTCCCTGATATATGTCTTTGTTCAAGGTTTTAATGTTTAGATTTCATGTTCATGTTTTTACTTTCAAATGTTTATGGATTGTTTTATGTTCTCTATGTTTTCCCTTACTAAGCATTTGAGCTCACCCTTTTTATGTTTTATTTTCCCTAGGAAATAAAGAAAGGTTTTAGGTAAGGGAACAAAAGGGGGAAGATCGTTATGAGAGATGTTGAAGATCTTTCAACATGATTATATGATTATATTCCGAGTTTCCAAAGACACTAAACTATTACGATCCTTGTGTGTCTGTTTTTGTTATGTATTAAGTATTCCGTAAAGGTAATGTATTTTCCATGTACGTCAAGCTTCGAGTATCTACAGTTGGTATCAGAGGAAAGGTTTAGTTAACCTCTGGAAACTAGGATGCGAAAATGTTAGTGAGATCCCTAGAGATATTTCTAATGTATGTCTAGGGATATCCCTAAGGATAAGTATACGTATAGGATATAGTCCTAGAATTGCGGTAACGATCATAGAATTTAACCTAAGTTGTTAGATATTGAATTTACTCCCCCTTTATTGTTATTTTTTCCTCTCACACTATTCATTTTGGGTTTTAGAAAATGGCTAGAAACAAGATGATTCACAATAAAGGAGGATATGATGGACAATGGAATGATATTCTTCATGAGCAACCAAATGAGATGGGATTTGGAAGTCCAAACATCATTATTATGCCGAATCAACAATCTCATAATATGATCAATAAACTCAAATTTGGTAAGTTTCCGAACTCGGCTAATAATAGAAAGATCGAGTTTCATGATGATCATAGGGGAAAGAAAGTTCAATTTCCCCTATGTAAATCATGTGGTAAGAGGAATCAAGGATAATGATTCAAAGGAACTGGAAGATGCTTTGCATGTGAAAAAAAGGACACAAAGCCAGTAAAGTGCAAAGGAAAAAAGTTCAGTTAAAACCATGGATGAGGATAACGGTATTGCTACGACATCAACAATGGTTAAATGTTTTAATAGTGGAATGCACGGGTATTATGAAAACCAATGCCCTAAGGGAAAGTCTCATGAATAGAATCAGTATGGTCTTTTGGGTAGTATTTATGTTGATGATGATGAAGAGAGTACAAATGATATGTGAGATGAAAGAATTGTTGAAGCTCGGTCAATGGGTTAAGAAGGTAGTGGAATGATTTCATGTTTATCAAGTGTAATGTTGTATATGTAATCTCATAGTACTATGGAATAAAGATACATCTAAGGATTGTTACACTTTTTTCTTTCCTTGTGTTTTGAAAGTGTATGATAAATGGTACCAGTAACCATGAAAGGTTATTCATATATTTTCGGAAAGTAGATGATATGCACATAATGAAGGGATAAAGAGAAAATTAAATGTTTGATAGTATTCATGATCTCATGACTAATATAAGGAGAAAGTTATATCATGGTTTGAGTATATAGAATTTTTGGATTCTGGTATGTGGAAGGAGTTAACTATTGATAGTATAAATGTTTTCACTAAGGTTTAATGGGTATTCAGTTTTCAAGAGAATAATTGATTAAGGGATTCACATGATTGGAATGTGACCATCAAGATATAAATGGGGGATAAATGATGGTATTCACATGCTTGGTTGATGACATTTCAAGTAATCATTTTCTTTATACAATGAGATTGGACATATGTATTTTGGATAAGTCTAAAGATTGGAATTAATTATATTGGACATAAGTTAGTATTGTTTATGGGTAGAATTTATTTATAATTTAGTTTTAGAAAAAGGACAACCTGCAGGACGGGCGACTGCCCATTGCGTCGGACAAGGCTATGGGAATCGAACCCACAATCGAAGTGCGATAGGCCTTTATCACCTACCATTGTCCTACAGGAAGTCCCTGTTTTGTAGAAACTAGTTTTATTATATTAAGTAGTATGATATAAGAAGTATAAGTCTATTTTAAGAACCACATATGATTAATCTCACTATAGATCGACTTATGTATATTTAATAACTTTTGCTAACATTTTGTTGGAGACAGATGGAATGACCCATCATTCTATCACATGATCTGCTAACAGTTCACGAATAACAAATTTAACTTCATTTCATTATGAGATGAAGTGTAAATTGTTCAAGGCACGAATAATAGGGAGATTGTACAAAAATAATGTAAGTATTTATTCTAATTCTAATTCTTCAACTTTAAAGGAAATGATCTTGAAAACCAAAAATGTTGTCCTAGTGCCCTTATATCAGATGAATCAGATGGTACCTTAGATCATCACAAATCAATGGCTTTTTTATTGATGGATTTTTCATAGCCATGTTCTCTACCAGTCTCCATCAGAACATGATGGTTATATTTTTCTTCCATATCTATATTTTAACCTATGTTCTCCTATATGGAAACCCAGTGATGAGTTACTTTGGGTAATAATTACATTTCATACCATAGTTTTTAAAATTAAGTTTTACTATTCCTTCTTATGATGTGGGTTTCTATGAATAGTAAACGATTTATAACCCCGATTAATTTTGAGGGGGAAATTCATTTTAAAGGGGGTAGAATGTAACACCCCAAGATTTTATGAAAAATATTCTTTTTAATTTCGTTGATGTCTTTTTTTGTACGCTACACCAAAGGGAGATTGCACTACACACAACCATGACTTGGATTTCATTTCACGCAATCACGACATTCCTTGATAGCGTGTGTTGTACGCAATATTAGGTTTCACTGAACAATGATATATGGTTATAATATTATTAAAACTAGCAGTTATGAATACTAATACCCACTTTTTTAAATTTTAAATATTTTATCTTTCAAAATGGACTTCATTTTTGGATTCGGAATATCAAAATTAGCCTGGGGTGAAATTTTGGTATTTTTCTGAAAACATTCAATTTTTGATGAATAGTGAAAACACTGGGTTACTATTTAAAAAAACCGACTTTTTATTTAAATAATTATTAATTTTATTTAAATTTTTTTTAGTTCAAAATTGATATATAATACCTATATAAGTTTAATGTAATTCATTGGTTTCATTTTATAATAATTTTAGATATATAAAAATTTTATCAAACTTTTCACCGTCTTTTACCCACCTCCTAGGAGAATTTGGAAATTCACATAAAACATAATTTTACCGCTTTTGTGAGTGGAATTTAAAAAATCCGAGTGACACGGTTAATATCAAGGAATAAAATATGGTTCAATGAGATGAAAATAATTTATGGTGAATAGTAACTTTTTACCTTTTTTACCACGGTTAAAAGTAAATAGGGTAATTAAGGGTAAAAATGATATTATTATTACCATAACACATGTCATAATTCTATTGGATAAGTGTAATTAGTCCAAAAACAACCATAGGAATAAAATATGACCATTTAGGCCCTTCTGGATTAGATTAGGACATTTATTACTAATTTATTTAAAGAAGGGTTGAAATAGTTAAAATCAATGTTTAATAACTAAATCATTTTTAAAATAGGGTTATACATAAGATAAATTAGACTAAAAATATTCAATAGAAAGATAAAAAATATTTCATACATAATGGTATTTTATGTATAATTTTTAGACATTATATAATTTTAGTTATTTATGACACAATGGTGATGCAGTAATTACCTAAATAATGAAATATTAAAATAATTGATATTATAAATACCCAAATAAATGTAATTTGAAACTTTTTATGAATTAAACTAATTTTATAGGTTAATATGAAATTTGATTATTGATTTAAGTAACTTTTCTTGAACTAATGATGCTGTTATGATTTTCACAAAAATCAAGTACCAAATAGTGTAAAAATTGACATAAAATAGTTGTTAAAACAAATATTATATTATTAATTTTTGTTTTATTCTTAAAAATCTAAGGTTCGGATGGATGACATATATAAGGTTATGTATACAAATAATAAACATCATGGGGTTCTTTTGGCTTGTTATAGTATGTTTATTAACCTTATAGTGTTAGAAAACAAAAAGACACGGTAAAAGAAAAAATTATTTATCTTAATGTTAAATATAAATGACCAGGTTAAAATAGAAACCAAAACTTGTCTAAATTCTATTGTATGAGAGGCTTTAGACCCATCCCCACCTTATCTTTTAAGTAGAACAATTTTAAGCTATTAGAAACCGAATAAGATTTTATAATAAAATAATATTTTTAGTTTTTTCAATGGTGCCCCTCTCCTCCCCTATAAAATGGCACCTCCTCCCTCTCTTCCTCACACCACTTTGAGCCTTCAAGCTCGGCCAAACCCTACCAACTTCTCTTCCCCACTTCCCTAGAAACATCCTAGAGGTCCTGGTCTTCTTCAAATACCAATTTAAGTTCCCTCAGAGGAGTTCTCAAAGAGGCTCTTCAAAGAAGAGGTAATGCATGTTACCGATTCTTTCAACTTTATTTCTTCTTCCACTTCTTCTTCTTTATTTGTTTCATTATGAAGTAATAACATTAGTATAAATCATATACGGATATGTTATTATAATTATGAAACATCCATATTTCACCATCTAGGCATCCTACGGAAAATGAAATCTCCACGTGTGCGTACGTACGGAATACCGTCTCCACGCCGTGGTGTAATCTCTTTTCCACAACCACCTTACTTGGATGGGTATAATGGTGTAAATAAATAACTATATATTATTATTTTAAATTTATCTCGATTCTGAAATAGTATACATACACTTAAATACAATTCCACGATCATGGGAATGATATCATCTCTCGTGCGTACGTACGGACTACCGTCTCCACGACGCGATGAGATTCATTCTCCATGTTAACCATTCATGAATGATTATAAAGTATATATAATAAATAATCATGAAATATATGACATAATAATGATACTGGATTTATTTATATATATATGTATGTCATCTACTTAATTCCATTCAATTCAATAAGGAAACGAAAACAGCGTTCATGCGTACGTACGGCCTACAATCTCCATGAACGGTGTATTTCATTCCATTTATTGATATATCATATATATATTTGTATATACTGAATATATATTACATAAAGATCATGTTTTACATTATTTAATAAAGTAAATCAGGATATAAGTAATAATATTAAGAACAAAAAGTTGAAACACGTTCGACAAATGAAACGATTTTACCCAAAATGCTGCTTTTACATCGAATTTACAAAAGAACGGTTAATATAAACTCATATGTGAACTATATATGATATCATAACAATGAAAATGAATATTTAATAAGTCAATGACATTTTTTAAATCATTATACAGGAGGTTCGGATACGTACGAAGCATATCGGACCTAAGGTAAGGGATAACTTTCCCAATCGCGTTCTTATCCGAGATTGTTTATTCGTAAGTATTTACTGGGGTGATTGTTCTCATCCATGTCCATGTTTCATAAAAATGGTTTCATGTATTTTTAATGTCTTTTTTACCCATTTTTTACTTTTACTACATGGTATGTATGGAATCTATCTTTTATGTGGTTCTTTTTTACTTTTCCAACAAAAGTACGAGAAAAATGTTATTTTTGACTTATACATCTTGAATGGATTTTTACGGTTTTATAAAGCCTTATTTTCATGAAGCTTCCTCCAAAATATTTCTTGACTATTTTCAACAAAATACTTTTCCTTTAAAATTGCATGAAATTTGTGAAACACAACTGATTTTGAAGAATAATGGATATTTTCCTCAAGAATTCATTTCATGTGTTTTATCAAAACCAATTTCCAACTAAGATGACATTACTTCATATGTGTATGTTTCAAGTATAATGTATCTATAATTTTCATGGTTTCACTTTTCTAATTATGAAATGATATCCATTTCTTTTATATGGATTATGTGATGATGGGATGATGTTTATGAAACCCATTTTATTTGTTGGGTTATTATGAATGATGTATGTTTATTTTGTTGTACAAGTAAGAATGATTTCATTATGAGATGTGTGGGACCTATATATCCCTCCAATTCATTGGGTAAAAATTTATATCTCATGATATAGACATGGCTGGAATAGTAAGTTAATCTGGTTCAGTGTTACAAGACTGATACGAGGAGTGAACTCGATTCAGAAAGGGACTTCGTCCACTAAGATGGTCTTGGCAGCAATGCCTTGGCTACTATAGAAATCATGACATGTGCTGAATGGTTGACAAAATTACATGTTTTATTCCCATTATATTTTATCATGATTTATGTTCCATTATGATATATTCCTTATGTAGTTCCATGATTTATGTCTTTGCTCAAGGTTTTAATGTTAGATTTCATGTTCATATTTTTTCTTTCAAATTTTTGTGGATTGTTTTATATACTCTATGTTTGACCTTACTGAGCATTTGAGCTCACCATTTTTATGTTTCCTTTTCCCCAGGAAATAAAGAAAGGTTTTAGGTAAGGAAAAAAAGGGGAAGATCGTTATGGGAGATGTTGAAGATCTTTCAACATGATTAGATGATTATATTCCGAGTTTCCAAAGACACTAATCTATTACGATCCTTGTGTGTCTGTTTTTGTTATGTATTAAGTATTCCGAAAAAGTAATGTATTTTCCATGTATTTCAAGCTTTGGGTCTCTACAGTTGGTATCCGAGGAAAGGTTTCGTTAACCTTTGGAAACTAGTATGCGAAAACATTAGTGAGATCCCTAGAGATATTTCTAAGGTATGTCTAGGGATGTCCCTAAGGATAAGTATACGTATAGGATATAGTCCTAGAACTATGGTAACGATCTTATAATTTAACCTAAGTTGTTAGATATTGATGTTACTCCCCCTTTATTATGATTTTTCCCCCCACACTATTCTTTTTGGGTTTTATAAAATGGCTAGAAACAAGATGATCCACAATTATAGAGGATATGATGGACAATGGAATGATATTATTCATGAGAAACCAAATGAAATGGGATTTGGAAGTCCAAACATCATTATTATGCCGAATCAGCAATCTCATATATGATCAATAAACTAAAATTTGGTAAGTTTCCAAAATCGTCTAATAAGAGAAAGGTGGAGTTTCATGATGATCATAGAGGAAAGAAATTTCAATTTATCCTATGTAAATCATGTGGGACGAGGCATCAAGTAGAATGTTTCAAAGGAACTGGAAGATACTTTGGGTGTGGAAAAGAAGGACACAAAGCCAGTAAGTTCAAAGGAAAAGGTTCAATTAAAACGATGGATGAGGATAATGGTATTGCTACGACATCAACAAGGGTTAAATGTTTTAAATATGGAATGTACGAGCATTATGTAAACCAATGCCCTAAGGGAAAGTCTCATGAAGAGAATCAGTATGGTCGTATGGGTAGTATTTATGTTGATGATGATGAAGAGACTACAAGTGATATGTGAGATGAAATAATTTGTTGAAGCTCGGTCAATGGTTTAAGAAGGTAGTGGAATGATTACATGTTTATCAAGTGTAATGTTGTATAAGTAATCTCATGGTACTATGGAATAAAGAGACATATAAGGACCGTTACACTGTTGTCTTTCCTTATGTTTTGAAAGTGTATGATGAATTGTACCAGTAATCATGAAAGGTTATTTAGATATTTTCAAAAAGTAGATGATATGCGCATAATGAAGGGATAACGAGAAAATTAAATGTTTGATAATATTCATGAGCTCATGATTAATATAAGGAGAAGGTTATATCATGGTTTGAGTATATTGAATTTTTGGATTTCTATATGTTGAAAGTGTTAAATTTTGACACCATTCGTGTTTTCACTAAGTTTTACTAGGTATTCATTTTCCAAGAGAATTCATGATTAAGGTATTCACATGATTTGAATGTGACCAGAAAGATATATATGGGGGATAAATGATGGTATTCACATGCTTGGTTGATGACATTTCAAGTAATCGTTTTCTTTATACAATGAGATTGGACATATGTATTTTGGATAAGCCTAAATATTGGAATTAATTATATTGGACATAATTTAGTATTGTTTAAGGCTAGAATTTGTTTTTTATAATGTAGTTTTAGAAAAAGGAAAACCTTTAGGATGGGTGACAACCCATCACGTCGGTCAATGTTGTGGGAATCCAACCCACAACCGAAGTGCGACAGGCCTTTATCGCCTACCACTGGCCTACAAGATGTCCCTGTTTAGTATAAACTAGTTTTATTATATTAAGCGGTATGATATAGGAAGTATAAGTCCATTTTAGGAACCATATATGATTAATCTCACTATAGATTGACTTATGTATATTTAATAACTTTTTCTAACCTTTTGTTTAAGACAGATGGAATGTCCCATCATTCTATCACATGATCTGCTAATAGTTCACGAATAACAAATTCATCTTCATTTCTTTAATAGATGAAGTGGAAATTGTTCAAGGCACGAACAAAAGTGAGATTGTACCAAAATAAAGTAAGTATTTATTCTAATTCTAATTCTTCAACTTTAAGGAAATGATCTTGAAAACCAAAAATGTTTTCCTAGTGCCCTTATATACAATGAATCAGATGGTACCTTAGATCATTACAAATATATGGATTTGTGATTGATGGATTTTTCGTAGCCATGTTCTCTACCACTCTCCATCTGAACTTGATGGTTATATTTTTCTTCCATATCCATATTTTCACCTATGTTATCTTATATGGAAACCCATTGATGAGTTACTTTGGGTAATCATTACATTTCATACCTTAGTTTTTAAAATTATGTTTTAGTATTCCTTCTTACGATGTGGGTTTCTATAAATAGTAACCGATTTATAACCTCGACGAATTTCGAGGGCGAAAATCATTTTAAGGGGGGTAGAATGTAACAACCCGAGATTTTATGAAAAATATTCTTTTTAATTTCATTGATGTCTTGTGTTGTACGCTACACTAAAGGGAGATTGAACTACACACAACCCTGACTTGGCTTTCATTGCACAAAATCGTGACTTTCCTCGATAGCGTGTGTTGTACACAATATTAGATTTCACTAAACAATGATATATGGTTATAATATTATTAAAACTAGCCGTTATGAATAGTAATACCCACTTTTTGAAATTTTATAGATTTTATCTTTCGAAATGGACTTCATTTTTGGATTTGGAATATCGAAATTAGCCTAGGGTGAAATTTTGGTATTTTTCTGAAAACTTTGAATTTTTGATGAATAGTGAAAACACTGGGTTACTATTTAAAAAAACCGACTTTTTATTTAAATAATTATTTATATTATTTAAATTTATTTTAGTTCAAAATTGATATATAATACATATTAAAGTTCAATTTAATTCATTGGAGTCATTTTATAATAATTTTATATATATAATAATTTTATCAAAGTTTTCACCATCTTTTACCCACCTCCTAGGAGAATTTGGAAATTCACATAAAACAGAATTTTACTGCTTATGTGAGTGTAATTTCAAAAATCCGAGAGACATGGTTGATATCAAGGACTAAAATGTGGTTGAATGAGATCAAAATAATTTTTGGTGAATAGTAACTTTTTACCTTTTTAACCACGTTTAAAAGTAAATAGGGTAATTAAGGGTAAAAATGATATTATTATTACCGTAAAACATGTCCAAATTATATTGGATAAGTGTAATTCGACCAAATACAACCTTAGGAATAAAATATGACCATTTAGGCCCACATCGATTAGATTAGGACATTTATTATTAATTTATTTAAAGAAGGGTTAAAATAGTTAAAATCAATGTTTAATAACTAAATCATTATTAATATAGGGTCATACATAAGATAAATTAGATTAAAATTATTCATTAGAAATATAAAACGATTTCCTACCTAATGGTATTTTATTTATAATTTTTAGACATTATATAATTTAAGTTATTTATGACACAATGGTGATGTAGTAATTACCTAAATAATGAAATATTAAAATAATTTATATTATAAATACCCAAATAAATGTAATTTGAGACTTTTTATGAATTAAACTAATTTTCTAGGTTAATATGACATTTTATTATTTATTTAAGTAACTTTTTTCGTACTAATCATGCTGTTATGATTTTCACAAAAATCAAGTACCAAATAGTGTCAAAATTCACATAAAATAGTTTTTAAAACAAATATTATATTATTAATTGCTATTTTCTTCCTAAAAATCTAATGTTCGGCCAAATGACTTATATAAGGTTATTTATATTAATAATAAACAACTTGGAGTTCTTTTGTCTTGTTATAGTATGTTTATTAACCTTATAGTGTAAGAAAACAAGAAGACACGGTAAAAGAAAAATTATTTAACATAAAGTTAAATCTAAATGATAAGGTTAAAATAGAAACCTAAACTTTTCTAAATTATATTGAATGAGAGGATCTCGACCCATACCCACCTTATCTTCGAAGTAAATCAATTTGGAGCTATTAAAAACCCAATATGACTTTATAATAAAATAATATTTTTAGTTTTTCCAAAGGTGCCCCTCTCCTCCCTTATAAAAGGGCACCTCCTCCCTCTCTTCCTCACACCACTTTGAGCCTTAATGCTCGGCCAACCCCGGACAAATTCTCTTCTCCACTTCCCTATAAACATCCTATAGTTCATGGTCTTATTCAAATACCAATTTTAGTTCCCTAATAGGAGGTCTCAAAGAGGCACTTCAAAGAAGAGGTAATGTCTGTTACCGATTCTTTCAACTTTATTTTTCCTTCCACTTCTTCTTCTTTAGTTGTTTCATTATGAAATAATAACATCATTATAAATAATATACTGATATGTTTTTATAATTATTAAACAACCCTATTTCACCATCTATGCATCCTATGGAAAATGAAATCTCCGCACGTGCGTATGTACGGAATACCGTCTCCACACCGTGGTGTATTCTATTTTCCACCACCACCTTACTTGGATGGGTATAATGGTATAAATAAATAACTATATTTGATTATTGTAAAGTGATATATATTTTGAAATAGTATACATACACTTCAATACAATTCAATGATCATGGGAATGATATCATCAATCGTGCATACGTACGGACTACTGTCTCCACGACGCGATGAGATTCATTCTCCATGTTAACAATTAATGAATGATTATAAAGTATATATAATAAATAATAATGAAATATAATAAAAAATAATGATAATGGATTTATTTATATATATATATATGTGTGTGTGTGTGTGTGTGTGTGTGTGTGTTTCATCTACTTAATTCCATTCAATTCAATAGGGAAACGAAAACCACGTTCATGCGTACGTACGGCCTACCGTCTCCATGAACAGTGTATTTCATTCCATTTATCAATCTATCATATATATATGTATATGATGAATAAATATTACATACAAATCATGTTTTACATTCTGGAATTAAGTAAATCAGGATATAAGTAATAATATTAAGAACAACAAGTCGAAACATGTACGATAAATGAAATGATTTTACCCAAAATGCATCTTTTACATCGAATTTACGAAATAACGGGTAATATAAACTAATAAGTGAACTATATATACAATGAATATGATTCTATAATAAGTCAATGATATTATTTAAATCATTATATAGGAGGTTTGGATACGTACGAAGCATATAGAACCTAAGGTAAGGGATAACTTTTCCAATCTCGTTCTTATCCGAGATTGTTTATTCGAAAGTATTTACTGGGGTTATTGTTCTCATCCATGTCCATGTTTCATAAAAATGGTTTCATGTATTTTTAAGGTCATTTTTTCCCATTTTTTAATTTTACTACATGGTATGTATGGAATATTTCTTTTATGAGGTTCTTTTTTACTTTTCTGACAAAAGTATGAGAAAAATGTTATTTTTAACTTATACGGCGTGAACGGATTTTTACAGTTTCATAAAGCCTTATTTTCATGAAGCATCCTCCAAAATATTTCAATACTATTTTCGAAAACAATACTTTTCATTTAAAATTGCATGAAATTTTGTGAAACGGAAATGATTTTGATGAATAAAGGATATTTTCCTCAAGAATTCATTTCAAGTGTTTTATCAAAACCGATTTCCATCTAAGATGACATTACTTCATATGTGTATGTTTCAAGTATAATGTATCTATATTGTACATGGTTTCACTTTTCTTATTATAAAATGATATCCATTTCTATTATATGGATTATGTGATGGTGGGATGATGTTTATGAAACACATTTTATTTTTTATGTTATTATGAATGATGTATGTTTATTTTGTGGCACAAGTAAGAATGATTTCATTATGAGATGTGCGGGACCTATATCTCCCTCCAATGAATTGTGTAAAGATTTATATCTCATGATATAGACATGGGTGGAACAGTAAGTTAATCAGGTTCAGTGTTACAGTAATGAAATGAGGAGAGAACTCGATTCAGAAAGGGACTTTGTCCACTAAAATGGTCTTGGAAGCAATGCCTTAGCTACTATGGAAATCATGACATGTGATGAATGGTTGCCATAATTACATGTTCTATTCCCATTATATTTTATCAGGATTGATGTTCCATTATGATATATTCCTTACATACTTCCATGATTTATGTCTTTTCTCAAGGTTTTAATGTTTAGATTTCATGTTCATGTTTTTTATTTCAAATGTTTATGGATTGTTTTATGTTCTCTATGTCTGCCCTTGCTTAGCATTTGAGCTCACCCTTTTTATGTTTTATTTTCCCCATGAAATAATGAAAGGTTTTAGGTAAGGAAACAAAAAGGGTAAGATTGTTATGGGAGATGTTGAAGATCTTTCAACATGATTAAGTGATTATATTCCGTGATTCCAAAGAAAATAAACTATTACGATCCTTGTGTGTTTGTTTTTGTTATGTATTAAGTATTCCGCAAAAAAAATGTATTGTCCATGTACATCAAGCTTTGGGACTCTACATATAATGGAGCAACAATATCGCCTTCTAATGGATTAGATGGTTAGAAGGTAGATGTGATATTATAATTAAATATGTATAATTATGTCACCAATAACATAAAAAATATTTTATATCCATCATTATATCCATCCATGATTATTGGTAACGGATGAAGAATTAAATATGTTCGCAAAGTGCTTGTCTGACACACCCATGATTGACAGTTTTGTTTCTCATTTTTTGGAAGGGGAGTTGGATGTTGGTTATGAAAAAATGCTAATAACATTATATATATTGTATATAAATATGTCATTATTATATAATATTTAATTAATAATTAAAAGTGGTTTAATAATAAATAAAATTAAAACATGTGGATTAGAACTATATTTCTTATTCGGAAAACCTCTTTTGATTTACACTTAAACCAATATTAAGATGTTTTAAAAATAAATATAAGTCCAATAAGAGGTGGGTATGGAATAAAAGAATATATTTTGGAAGTTATTTCTTTTACGAAAATGTTTATTTTGTGTTAATATGAGAGGAAAAGAAATTTTCTTTTATATGCTGGGAAATGAATCAAGTTGGAAACTAATTCAATATGCCCAATGAAAATCTATAAGGATAAAGTGATTCCCACAAAAAATGATTTTAAATTAATATATATTTGAATGTATTATATTATATGTTTTAAATATTGCCATCCAAATTTATTTAGACAAGACTTAATCCTAATATTACCATTATCTTATGATTCAAACCCCAATAAACTGGTTTTAACATTAACCGCGACAGTTTTTTTAAATTTTTATCTATTAATTCTGTATAAATTTTTTTATTAATTGTTAACTAAAATTATATATTCTTATTAAAAACTTGTAATTAATTTTCATTTAATTCAATTTGCATCAGTTGGAGAATTATATTTAAAATTAAACCCATAAACACGTTAAAAATGTTGTTTTCAAAAGAAAATGTTTTTGTGGGTGTAAAATTTAATTAAATAATAATTTACTGTAAAATATATTATCATAACCTATATTAGAGTAATAATAATAAAATTTACCTTATAATTGTTTTAAATCCATTTTAAAACAAAAAAGAACATTTAAATGCTTTAAATTAAAGTAAATTTTTAATAAAAATCAATATTTTTCACGATTCATCAAAATATTAAATTATTTAGAAAAATAAAAATAATTATGAAACGAATTAATTGAAATTTTGATTTAAAAAATTACTTTTATATTATATATAATTTTTTTAATTCATTTCATTATATTTATTATTTCCACTGAAAAATTTATACCATCAGTTTTTTAGTGAAATGATTATTTGAAGTTCATAAAGTCAACTAAAAATTACATAAATATTTATTAGTATAATTTAATTACATAGAAACGTAGTAATTTATTTTTATATTTTTTATTCATATTCCTACAATAATATTTAATTTATACGTCATAATTGTCATGTTTAAATAATAATAATATACTGTGGTTCGTTAAAATGGCATTTTACGTGTATTGTAAGATATCAAAGAAATAAAATTTCCATGAATAAAATAAATAAAATAATAGGTTGTTACAAAAAATTCCCATAAATATTCATATTTTTATCCTATGATGATAAGGTTCACATTCTCTTCTTCTTATAAGAATTATTATGAGAAATGGTACCCATAAAATGTATTTTTAACTTTTTTTTATCCTGATTTACCCATATCCATGGTAATAAATTTTTCCAAGATTGCTATTATTTATGACTCGAATGGAGAACTATTTACCATATTTTGAAATAATTCTTAAAAAAATGGAATACTATTTTCACAATTCAATTTATATTGGTTGAATAAATTCATTCTAATATATGTACTCAAAATACAATGATAATATTTATTTGTAGAAAAACATTCTTAAGAATCAAAAAATATTTATTCATATCCCATTACTAGAAAATAAATTATATTAATATTAAAAAAAATATACTACATAATACAAAAATTTCGAAAAAAATATCACAGATAGTGAATAGTTTTATTTATTAAGATAAAACCAGTGTTTACACATAAAAATGTTTTTTTAGAAAACATCTTAGTTATTTTCAATTATTTATTAATTTAATTTCTAATTAATTGATAACTAGATATTTAATTTTATACATATTTAAAGAATGATTATGTTAAAATTTAGTTGTTATTTTTCATTCCAACCAATTTAACATCACGGTTATAATGGAATATTCTATTATGATTCATTTAGACACATGGATGTATGTATTATAATCTGTCAAAAGAAATAAATTAAATTGAAAATAAGTATATCATAAAATCCTTGGAAGTCAAATTCTACCACCCCTAAATTGAATTTCACCAAAAACAATTACTCTGAAATGAAAAACTGATGATTTCAATGTTTGATTACATCCGTAGGTTCCCAGGAGTTTTCATTAAAATTTTAATTTTTCTAGTGAAATTTCACTACATTAGTAGTACTAGTCCATAATAGTTTATCTATACAGCCCCATATTTAGAGCAGTGTTATTCACAAGAAATATCATTTTCTAGTGGTATGCACTCTGATTTTACATCATTTTATGGATCATGTATATTATTCTGTAGTCTAAATTTATGATACACATCGTGAAACTGAGGGATGTTCGGCATATGGGTTGAGCAACAAGTTGGTTTTCCTATTCGATAATGAATATTGAAGTGATTCATATACATCGAACACATATTCCCATTATTTATAAATATCATTACCTTATTCTATGAAGAAATTAATTCAACTCCATCATTTAATCATTGAACTCCAAAACTCATCTATGATTACTCGTACTACGTTTTCATTGACTCCGAGGTACCTTGATGTTCTATTTAGTGTTTTTGAATCTCTTTCCACCTCCTCATCCAACTCAAGGACAAATATAATTCCTTCTCTATTATGAACCTGAAAGGTTTGAGTTATAATATCGTTTTAATACATTTCATTAAAATGATCTATCATAATACTCAAGTGAAGGATATTATTGTAAGAAAACTATAATAGAGGGAGATATTGATCCCAACTACCATTAAAATACATAAAAATGATATCAGCATAGCCTCTATGGTTAAATTGGTACTCTTAGATATACCATCATTCTAAGGTTGATATTTTATGCTAAAACCTAACTCTATATCCAAAACATGCTAACGAATTCTCCATAACACCATGGTAAAACTAGGATCCCGATTTGATTTTATAGAGTTTGTTAGTCTTTGAAACCTTACTACTTCTTAAGGTATATTTTGAAAGGCGAATAAAAATGGGATTATTTGTCCATTTAAATGATATTTACATAACATAAAATTTGATCAGCTACAAAAAATATAATATTATATAGTTGAGACGGTTAAGGGATTTTGATGATAAAATAAATGGGGATATATTTACATTTCCATTATTATTGTTAATGGTTCTAAAAACCCTATATATTTATATCTATTTTCATTAACTTGATAGCATACCAAGAACCAATATAAATAGTCTACAATATCTATATTTATGTAATCTCATCTGAAATATTTTTTTCGATATCTATTCATCTTTTTTCATTTCCTGTAGAATAAATAATGATGATATAAAAGCCTTATCCAACAAGACACTATTAAAATATAGTAAAAAATAATACATATTTATCTCCCCTTATTATTCCATCATAATAAAATTATAACATTAGAACATTTCTGACCATATTCTATATTTCCACTTCCTCCATCAGTTCCTATTTAAACATCACATGGATTAACATTACAACAATAATTTCTAAAAGATAATATTTATATCCATTCTCCAATATTTCCATTGTAACTCCCCAAACCCATTTACCCAGAGTCAGTGCATATTTACATATCATTTTCATGATCACAAAAGATCATATCTTGAAAAACCAATTAGTTTAGTAGCCTTGGAAATGGTATACTTATTCATCAGTCTTATATTACATCATAATGTGAAAACAACAACAAAAACATCTTGTCTTTATATCCCTTCATACATTACCTGAAGCTCACTCATAAAATACTTCTTCACATCCTGGAAAAAATTATTACATTGAAAGGGGTGAGCTCATATTCTCATTAAGGATAATAATATAGCGGAAACTTTTATAAGTAAACATAAAAATTTAAGGAAATGTATAACTAAAACAAAATATTTTTAAACATGAACATCAACATAATATGGAAAAGATAAAATGAAATAATTCCATTTACATATTCACATGGATATTCTACTAGTCGAATAATCACATGCAATATCAATAACAACTTTCATAATGATGGAATGCATAATGTCAGACTATCATAACCACATATTCAAGGCCTTATTCACTGACTACAAATAAGATTTTGTCAAATCCTTGTTCCAAGACACTATTTTATCTCATTAGACCTTCCAATGCATCAAATAACTAGATCGGGCTCCACACTTCACTTACTAAGTCCAATGCATTTCTCATATGAACAGGCTTAAACATAACATAAACATTCGTATAAAAACAATCATACGAATTGTCAATACTTTATCCATAAACCATGAATGGTATAAAAATATCACATCCATAGTCAAACATATCACAAAACCTTCAATAAAATATTGGTGTTTTGTATCATAATAAATCATCTTGAAATAATCTTAAAATCGATCCAAGGATGTTGACATAGATGAAATCAAAACTATTGGAGAGAAATAACTCTATTTTTGAAATAATTTAAAAGTAACATAATTATAAAATAAAACATTTACTTTGAAAATATTTTTATAATATTGTATGAGAATCTTTGAAGATTTTATAATGGCGGAAAATAGCCGCACCAACCATAAAAGTTAAAAAAATACATTCTTACCTTAATTCTGTCGAGAAGGTTATAAAGAACCGTGTTTGGAAAACGACGGAACGTTTCCTTATAAACATCTTATAAAAAGTCAAAAAATGGTATAAATAACATTAACCCATATTCTGTAAAATATTAATAATGTTTTGAAATACATTTTTAAGAAACATGGACGTGGATGATAAAGAGGTCCCAGTAGATAATTACATATAAACAACCTCAGTTATTGAAGAGATTGTGAAATTAACCCTTACCTTGTAATTTTCCTTTGTCGAGGGTAAGTTAACCTCATGTATAATAGTTAAATAATTGTTATTAAATTATAAAATAATCATATACATAAATATGATATCATATACATAAATATGATATCATATATGATCTTTTTATATTGCTTTGTTAATATTATTTTAGTATAATCTTCATTTCGGGTGTTCTCTTACTCGTTTTCATTTATATGTTTTGTTACATAAGGATTGTTTGTTATCAATAGGTTTTATCTTATTCATATTCAGAATTATATCAAGTACATAAACATTATTTTCAATCATTAAATGAAAATTAGTCTTGAATGGATACGAAGGGGAATGAATCTCATCGCATTCGTGGAGACGGTAGTCCGTACGTATGCATGAACGACAATATCATTCTTTTAATATTAAAATAATATATAATTTTATGGTATATCATATATATATATACAAAAATAATTATCATGTTATATTTATTATTTACATGAATTACAAATCATTATTATACCCATATAAATAATAATGTATTGAATAACAACTACACCGCGACGTGGAGATTGTAAGCCGTACGCACGCACGTATGGTGACATGTCATCCAAGGGATAGGTAGAATACTGAATATGGTTCTTCCATATTTATAATAACATCACAGTATATATAAGATACTAGATTTATTATTTTATATTGGAAATAACAATGAAAGAAGAAGTGGAAAAAGAAAGGAACATGAAAGTGGATGGGGAAAACCTTACCTCTTCTTCAGGTTCTTCCTGTTGACTTGATCAAAAGGGATCCTTAGGCTGGCTTTCTAATATAACTAAGGCCTCTAGGTTGAAGTGAGGGAACTTGAGAGAATATTTGGGTAGGGTCCATCTGAGCCAAAAGGATTGGAAGGTATAAATTTGAGAGAATGGGGAGTGCCCTTTTATAAGAGGGGTAAGGGGCACCTTAGGAAAAACATAAGATATTATTTTATAATAAATTCATATTCAGTTTATAATGGATCTAAATTGACTCATTTCGAAGCTAAGTTGGGGAGGGGTTGAAATAAATTCATCAAATATATTTTAGATAGGTTTGGGTCACTAAGATAACCTTATCATTTATATTTAACTCTTAGTTAAATAGTTTGACATTTACAATTTCTCTTTGTATTTTTATATTATATGGTTAATAAACATACTATATACATCAAAGAGAACCCCAAGTGGTTCATTAATGATACAAATATCATTATATAAGTCCTTTTTCTGATCCGTAGATTTTTTGGAATAGAATATCAACTAATAATATAATATTTGTTTTAAAAACTCTTTTATGTCAATTTTGACAATATTTGGTATTTTGTCTTTGCTAAATTTATAACAGCATTATTAATTTGAAAACAATTCATATAACTAACCATAATATGTAATATTAACCAAAAAAATTAGTCTAATTCATAAAAAGTCTCAAATTACTTTTATTTGGATATTTATAATATCAATTATTTTAATATTTCATTAATTAGGTGATTACTCCATCACCATTGTGTCATAAATAAATTAAACGATCTAATGTCTAAAAAGTATAAATAAAAAAATTATGTAGGAAATATTTTTATATTTCTAATTAATATTTAAAATCGAATTTATCTTATGTATAACCCTATATTAAAAATGTTTTATTTATTAAACATTGATTTTAACTCTTTTAACTCATCTTTGAATTAAATAATAATAAATGTCTTAATCTAATCCAAGTTGGCCAAAGAGGTTCATATTTTATTCCTAAGGTTTCTTATGGTGGAATTATACGTAGATAATAGAATTATTTCATGTGTTAGGGTAATAATAATATCATTTTTACCCTTAATTACCTTATTTACATTTAACCGTGGTAAATAAAAGTAACAAGTTACTATTCAACAAAAAAATATTTTTATCTTATTGAACAACATTTTACTCCTATATATTTACTATGTCTCTTGGATATTCGAAATTCCACTCACAGAAGTGGTAAAATTATGTTTTATGTGAATTTGAAAATTCTCCTAGGAGAAGGGTAAAAGACGGTGAAAAGTTCAATAAAATTTTTATATATCTAGAATTTTTATAAAATGACTTCAATGAATTACATTAATATTGTACTGGTATTTTATATCTATTTTTATCTAATATAAATTTAAATAAAATAAGTAATTATTTAAATAAAAATTTGGTTTTAAACTATAACTAATTTTTTTTCACTATTCATGAATAATTGAATGTTTTCAAGAAAATACCAAAAATTCACCCTAAGCTATTTTCAATATTATGAATCCAAAAATGAAGTCCATTTTGAAAGATAATATTTATAATATTTCAAAATTTGGGTATTACTATTCATAACGGCTAGTTTGATTGGTCGTGGTGTGTGTTAGAACTCAAAGTTGCGTAAAACACACGCTAACATATTATTCAAATAAAAGTGTACCGTGGATGATTGGGGTGTTACATTCTCCCCTCATTAAAATAATTTAATCCTCAAAATTTATAGAATTTTAACTTATAACAATACTTGGGTGGTTCTTCATCATAAGTTCCTCAGGTTCCCACATTGCCTCTTCAATCTTAATGTTTCTCCATAAAACTTTTACCAGACGAGTCGTCCGGTTTCTCGGCACTTGTTCTCTTTTATTAAGAATCCTGACAGGCTCTTCGTAATAAGATAGATCGGGTTCCATTTATAATCCCTTGTAGCTGAGTTCATGCATTGGTTCAGGCATGAATTTTCTCAACAGTGATACGTGGAACACATCATGAACTTTGGAGAGATTTGGCGTTATTTCCAAATGGTAAGCTAAAGCCCCAATTCATTCTAGAATTTCAAAAGGTCCAATGTACCTAGGACTCAATTTACCATTCATACCGAAACCAATAACTCCCTTCAATGGAGATACCTTCATGAAAACATGATCTCCTACCTGAAATTCCAAATCGTTCTTTCGGTTGTGGGCATAGCTCTTATTCCTACTTTGAGATTCTTTAATGTTGTTTTGGATTACCTTAACCTTTTTCATCATTTCCTCCACCAGTTCTGGGCCATCGAGTTTCCATTCAGCAACGTCATCCCAACAGGTTGGTGTGTGACATCTCTTTCAGTGCCATCTGAATACTAGAATGGAAGCTATTGTTATAAGAAAATTCTACCATAGGTAAATAATTATCACACATACCCTGAAAGTCAAGTGAGCAAGATCTCATCATTTCTTCTAATGTTTGAATAGTTTGTTCTAATATTCTATCTGTTTGAGGGTGGTAGGTAGTGCTCAAACAAAGTTCAGTATCTAGGGCCTTCTGAAGACTTTTCTAGAATCTTGAAGTAAAACGGGGATCACGATCAGAAACAATCGATAGGGGTTCTCCATGATTTCTCAGAACTTCATTAATATATAGTCTTACTAGACATTCAAGTGGTAGATCTTCTCTTATTTCAATAAAATGTGCTTACTTGGTAAGAAGATCAACAATGACCCATACTTCATCATTTATTCTTGGTGTCTTTGGTAGTCCCATGAAAAATTCCATTGTAATATTATCCCATTTCCACTCAGGTATGGGAAGAGGTTTCATAAATCCTCCAGGCTGTTGCCTTCCAGCATTCACTTGTTGACAAACCATAAATCATGACACAAAATCAACAATATCCCTCTTCATTATGTCCCACCAAAAATTTTCCTTCAAATCTCTCTACATTTTGGTGCTCCCATGGTGTATACAGAAATTAGAACTCTGAGCATCATCCAACGATTCTCTTTTTGGCCAGGTATATCAGGAACACAAAGTCTCTTCCCAAATTTCAAAATTCCATCTTCATACACAAAGTCACTCAATATCCCATCATTCACAACTTTAAGATTCTTTTGAAACTCTTCATCATCGGTCTGAGAACTCTTTATCGTTTCTTATAAAGATGGTTTGGAAACCATTTGAAAAATCATTGATGTTTCACCTTCCACGGTTATTCCGATATCCATCATTACTAGATCCATGAAAATAGGACCCCTTTCAACTCTCATCTTGTTCAAAACTCCAGGATCCTTTCTGCTCAAAGCATCTTCCACCTTATATTCCTTCCCCGGGTGGTAGTGCATCGTGAAATAGTAATCCTTGAGTAGTTCAAACCATCTCATTTGCATCATGTTGAGTTCTTTCTCTGAGAAAATATACTTCAAACTCTTGTGATCAGTATAAATCTCACATTTTTTACCATAGAGGTAGTGTCTCCAAATCTTCAATGAAAATATTACAGTAGAAAACTCAAGATCATGAGTATGATAGTTTTTCTCATTAATTTTTAGCTGTCTTGATGCATATGCAATAACCCTATCATTTTTCCAAAGGACACAACCATGTCCATTATTTGAAGCATCACTATAAATATCTAACCCATCATTCCCTGATGGTAGAGTCAATATATGAGAATTGACTAATCTTCTCTTCAGTTTTTTGAAACATTCTTCACAATCTTTGGTCCAATCAAATTTAACCCCTTTACGTGTGAGCTTCATTAATGGGTTAGCCAATCGGGAAAAATTCTCGACGAAAGGTCGATAATAACCTGCTAAACCAATAAAACTGCATACCTTAGTTATACTCATTGGTTCGGCCATTCTTGGATTGCTCTTGTTGTAGAAGGATCAAAAGAGATTCCATATTTTGAGAAAATACGACCATGAAAAGAAATCTCTTGAAGCCAGAATTCACACTTTCTAAACATCCCATATAATTCATGTCTTCTATGTGTCATCAGGATAATGTGTAAGTGATATTGATGATCTTCGTAGTTTTTGGGCTATACCAATATATCATCATTAAATACCATTATAAAATCATTGAGGTATTCCTTGAAAACTCTGTTCATTAGATACAAGAATACAAAGGGTGCATTAGTCAATCCAAAAGTCATTACTCTAAACTCATAATGCCTGTACATGGTTTGAAATACAGTCTTCAAAATGTCTTATTACTTCACACAAAATGGATGGTATCCAGATCGAAGGTCAATCTTTGAAAAGTATTGAGCTCCATGCAGTTGGTCAAATAAATAATCAATGCAAGGTAGGGGATACTTGTTATTTATTGTTATAGCATTGATTTCCCAGATGTCGATACATAACCTCGTAGATCCATCTTTCTTCATAACAAAAAGGACGGGGCCTCCCCATGGAGAAACTCTAGGTAAAATAAATCCCTTGTTACTCAATTCCTCTAGATGTTTCTTTAGATCAACTAGTTCCATAGTGCCCATTATATAAGGGGTCATCGATATGGACCTTGAACCAGGAAATAAATCAATGGAAAACTCAATTTCTCGTTCTGGAGGATGTCCAGGTAAATCATCCAAAAACACATCTATATATTCTTTCACAATAGGTACATCCTCTATTTGAAAATTCCTTTCCTCAACCACAGTTATTTCATTCTCCTCCTCCCTGATAATTGAATTTAGTTGAGATACTGGTGGTGGATCTAGATAAGAATTAGGTGGTGACAATTTTGCTCTAAAGATAAGGTGTTCCTTATCTTCATCATCAAAAATCGTAACATCCTTATTCTTACAATAAATCTTCGCATCGTGGTCCGATGTCCAATCCATACCGAGGATTATATCAAACTCAATCATAGGTATGACGATGAGATCAGTAGATAAAGAACATTTATATGCTCTAATGGAAACTCATTCACAGAACTTTGTATCAATGAAACTTTCCTTAAGAGTATTAACTACCAACTCCCTTGTTAAATCAAATTGTAAATATCTCATTTTCTTAGCAAACTGGGAAGATATGAAACAATGTGATGATCTAAAATCAAATAAAGCATTTTCTAAAACTGAGGAATCCATTAAATTACCTGCCATCACGTCTTTCGGAACTTCTACCTCTGCAGTAGTGATAGAATAATCTTGGCCTTGAACCCTTGGGCTTTTCTGAGTTATGTTTCCCGGACGCTTATTACATTCATTTTCATAATGTCCCATGTCCCTACAATTATATCATTGAACATCGGTAGCTTCATTCTTCCCCTTGCAATCACATGCTTGGTGGCCTTTTTCACTACACTTGTAACAGACTCTCATTATTTTTAAGCAAGTACTACAGTGTTTAATCCCACATTTACTGTAGTATGGATATTCATATTTTCCTCTCATTTACCTTACTTCCATTTCTGGAGTGATCAACAGATCTTTTCTTCTCTTGCTTTTCTTTAAAGTCATAACACATAGAGAAATATTTTTATATCTTGACAGAACATGAGAAAATATCTTCGTATGACAATAAGTGTTGTGAGACTAATGCTCCATGGAGATACAGTTTTAACCCATCAAATAAACGATCAGTATTACTTCTTGGGTTATATATATAATCTATAGAATTCCTGGGTAACCTTGTAAAGTTAGCCTCATAATTTGCAACATTCTCATCCTCCTTTTACCTCAGGATCAGAAATATGCCTATGCATATCTACTCGATGGCCATGAGGAAAGTATTTTTATATGAAAATATCTTTAAAATCCCTCCATTTCATATTTGATACTTCATCATCTTCCTTCATGTTTTGAATCAATGACCACCATTGATCAACATCTTCAGTGAGGCGGTAAAATTCCAAGACAACTTTTTCCCTTTCGCTACTCCCCAAGGCATGGAATATTTTCTCTATGGAATTTATCCATTGCTGAGCTACTAGTGGATTTGTACCCCCATTGAATGTTGGTGGATGTTTCCTCATGAATAGATCTAACATTTATTCTCCATGTTGTGGATTGGGGTGATCCATACGGGTAAGTTTATTATTCATAACCTGAGTGAGTTGTCCCAGTATTGTGATTAGGCGATCTGCACCAGTTTCATCTCCAGCTCCAATATAATTATCTGGAGCAGGATGGAAATCCCTACATGGAGTGCATGCATTGATACTGTTTCCATTCCTTCCAATAGGAGCCCTTTCTAAACACTAGCATACACTATATTAATTTATAAATCGCAATACATAAATCCAAACTTATAAAACACATAACATAAATTGAATAGTTTTTGGATGTAATCCATAATCATAAAAATGTTATCTTTGAGGAAGTATATACTCATAGTCCCTTAATAATGGTTTTTAAAGAAAATTGTAATTACCTTAAGCATATCCCCCGGGAGTGTCGTAACAAAGAGTGCAGCAGGGCCCATTGTCGTGCACCAGTTCCTGTTCGAGTCTAGCTCAAAGAGGTGTTTTAAGGTTTTACCCCTGTGTACATCTGTGCTAGAGACACCTCTACCTGCTCGTATCCAGACAAGGATTTATTCCTCGAAAAACTCATAAAATCTCTACAATACCAAAAGTATAGGAATTTCTTCTATACAAATCCTCAAAGACCATCTTAGGTCTATGTGCTCTAATAATAGTTTATCTAAATATAGCTTCTAAGGTTTGTACTAAACTTCCTCTAATACCAACTGTAATGCCCCGACCCCCGTTACCTAGAGTCGGTGCATATTTACATAACATTTCCATGATCACAAAAGATCATGTCTCGAAAGACCGATCAGTTTTGTAGCCTTGGAATCCCTAGATATATTCATAAGTCTTACATTACATCATAATGTGAAAAAAAGTACAACAAAATCATGTCTTCATATCCCCTCATAAATTCCCTATAGGTCACACATTAAATAGTTCTTCACATCCGGGGACAAATTAAAACATTTAAAGGGGTGAGCTCAGACCCTTAGTAAGGATAAGAATATAGCGGAATCTTTTATAAATAAACATAAACATTTAAGGAAATGTATAACTGAAAAATCCTTTTAAACGTGAACATAGACATAATATGGATAAGATAAAATGAAATAATTTCATTTACATATTCACATGTATATTCTACTAGTCGAATAATCACATGAAATGTCAATAACCACTTTCATAATGATGGAATACATAATGTCAGACTATCATAACCACATAGTCAAGGCCTTGTGCCAAGACTACAAATAAGATTTTGTCAAGGCCTTGTGCCAAGACACTATATTGTCTAATGAGTCCTACCGATGCACCGAGGAACTATAGCGGGCTCCACCCGTCACTTACTATGTCCAATGCATTCCTCATATGAATAGGATTAAACATAACATTAAAATTCATATTAAAACTATCATAGGAAATGTCAATACATTATCCATAAACCATGAATAGTATAATAACAACACATACACACTCAAACATATCACAAAACCTTCAATATAATATGGAAGTTTTGTATAAAAAAAATCAACTTCAAATAATCTTAAAATCCATCAAAGGATGTTGAAATAGAAGAAATCAAAACTATTTGAGAGAAATATCTCTTCTTTTGGAATCATTTAAAAGTCACATAATTATAAAATAAAACATTTACATTGAATATAGTCTTATAATCGTGTGAGGGAATCTTAGACAATTTTATAACTGCAGGAAATATCTGTACCCGCCGTATAAGTTAAAAAAAGACATTCTTACCTTAATTCTGTCAAAAATGTTAAAAAGGACATTGTTTGGAAAACGACAGGAAGATTCCTTTATAAAAATCTAATTAAAAGTTCAACAAGGTTATAAATGAATTTAACCCATATTCTGTAAAATAGTAAGAATATTTTTAAATAAATTTTTAAGAAACATGGATGTGGATGATAAAGAGGTCCTAGTAGATAATTACGTATAAACAAACTCAGATAATGAAGATATTGTGAAATTAACCCTTACCTTTTACATTTCCTTGGTTGAGGGTAGGTTAACATCATGTATAATAGTTAAATCATTATTATTAAATTATACAAGAATCATATACATAAATATGATATCATATATGATCTTTTAATATTGTTTTGTTAATAATATTTTAGTATTATTGTCGTTTCGAGTGTTCACTTACTCGCTTTCTTTTATATGTTTTGTTAAATAATCCTTGTTTTTTATCCATAAGTTGTACCATATTCATATCCAGAATGATATCTAGTATATAAACATTATTTTTAACCATCAATTGAAAATTAGTCTTGAATGGATACGATGGGGAATGAATCTCATCGCGTTCATGGAGACGGTAGTCCGTATGTACGTAGGAGCGAAAATATCATTAATTTGATATTAAAATAATATATAATTGGATGGTGTATCATATATATAAAGAATAATAATCATGTTACATTTATTATTTACATGAATTACAAATCATTATTATACCCATCCAAATAATAATGTATTAAATAACAATTACACCACGACGTGGAGATGGTAAGCCGTACGTACACACGTATGGTGACATGTCATACATGGGATGGATAGAATACTGAATATGGTTGTACCATATTTATTATAACTTCACAGTATATTAAAGATACTGGATTTATTATTTTAAAATAGAAATAATAAATAAATAAGAAGTGGAAAAAAGAAAGGAACTTGAAAGAGGATGGTGAAAACATTACCTCTTCTTCGGGTTCTTCCTTTTGACTTTATCAAAAGGGATACTTAAGATGGAATTCTGATCAAAATAAGGCCTCTATGTTGATGTGAGGAAAGATGAGAGAATATTTGAGCAGGTTTTGGCCCAGCCAAAAGACTTTGAAAGTATGAATTTGAGAGAAGGGGGAGTTCCCTTTTATAATAGGGGTGAGGGGAACCATAGGAAAAACCTAAAATATTATTTTATAAAAATTTATATTCGGTTTATAATGGCTCCAACGTGACTTATTTCAAGGTTAAGGTGGTTATGGGTCACAATTCATTCATCCAATAGGTTTTAAACATGTTTGGGTCACTAAATTTACCTTATCATTTATATTAAACTCTTAGTTAAATAGTTTGACATTAACCATGTCTCTTTTTATTTTTATATTATATGGTTAATAAACATACTATATACATACAAGAGAACCCCATGTGGTTAATTAATGACACACCTATCATTATATAAGTCCTTTTGCCAAACCTAATATTTTTAGGAATAGAATATAAATTAATAATATAATATTTGTTTTAAAATCTCTTTTATGTCAATTTTGACACTATTTGGTATTTTGTTTTTTCTAAATTCATAACAGCATTATTACTTCAATAAAAATTCATTTAACAAACTCTAATATGTAATATTAAACTAGAAAATTTGTGGAATCCTTAAAAAGCCTCAAATTATATTTTTTTATTTATTTATAATATAAATTATTTAAATATTTCATTAATTATGTAGTTACTGCATCACCACTGTGTTATAAATAAATTATATCATTTAATATCTAAACATTATAAAAAAATACCATTTTATAGAAAATATTTCTATCTTTATAATGAATATTTATAATTGAATTTATCTTATGTATAACCCTATATTAAAAATGTTTTAGTTATTACACTTCGATTTTAACTCTTTTAACGCTTCTTTGAATTAAATAATAATAAATGTCATAATCTAATCCATGTGGACCAAAGAGGTTCAAATTTTACTCCTAAGGTTGTTTTTTGTCGAATTATACTTATCCAATAGAATTATGACATGTTTTAGGGTAATAATAATATCATTTTTACCCTTAATTAGCCTATTTACATTTAACCTTGTTAAATAAAAGTAAAAAAGTTACTATTCACAAAAAATTATTATTATCTTATTGAACCAAATTTTACTCTTTGATATTAACTGTGTCTCGTGGATTTTTTAAATTCCACTCACATTAGTGGTAAATTTATGTTTTATGTGAATTTGAAAATTCTCCTAAGAGATGGGTAAAAGACGGTGATAAGTTCAATAAAATATTTATATATCTAAAATTATTATAAACTGACTCCAATGAATTACATTGAACTTATATAGGTATTATGTATCTATTTTGAATTAAATAATTTTAAATAAAATAAATATTTATTTCAATAAAAATTCTATTTTAAACTATAACTCATTGTTTTTCGATATTCATCAAAAAATGAATGTTTTCTGGAAAATACCAAAAATTCACCCTAAGCTAATTTTGATATTATGAATCCAAAAAAGAAGTCCATTTTTAATGATAATTTTTATAAAATTTCAAAAAGTGGGTATTACTATTCATAATGGCTAGTTTGATTAGTTGTGGTGGTGTTAGAACTCAAAGTTGTGTACCACACACGTAAATATATTATTCAAAGAAAAGCGTATCATGGAAGCTTGGGATGTTACATCCATATCCATAAATTGAATATATAAAAATATTTTATTTTTAATCAACATCATATATTATCTAGAATGATCCTTTTCAATGAGTGCATTTTCAACATTGATCTCTATCATGGAGTGTAAACTTTTTGAGTAGTCATAACATTTAATTAACTCTAACTAGAATATTCATTTCTTTTTTAGTGAATGTATAAAATAAATTTTATGATCAGTTTTTATGTCACAAATTTCATTGTATTGAATAGGCATATATATCATCAATGAAAAAATTATCATTTATAACTATAAATAATGAGTTGAACAATTTTTTCCATGAAACAATCACTATTCATGAGGCATAAACTATCACCATATTATTCCAAATGTGGACACATCCTATTAATTGAATCAATGTATTAATATAGGTCACAGACCATTTCCCACTATAAGGTGGTATAAGAATAGGTTCACTAAATGAAATTCCCTTTAGTTCATTCAAATGTTCCTCTCATATTTCTATCTAATGGGACCTTGATCCATTTCGAGTTAGCTTGGTGGTTTAATAATATAGTTGTAACAAATTTTTTACAAATATTAACTAATATTCAACAAAAACAAAAAAAAACAACATCTCTCAGTCACAATGGTTGGATTGGGATAATGTTCAATAACTTAAATCATTAGTGGATCCCTTGATTTACAATAACATGATATTACAAAAATAAAAAATGATTTTTTATATCTTAATATCACAATTTTTTAATTTTTCATGAAAATTATCCATAGTAAGGGAAGTAATTACAATCTTCAATTACTATTCACTATCTTTTTATAACATTAAATATATAAGAATATTATTTATAAATACAGCCACAAACTAATCATGTTAATCTTTAAATACTCTATTCATTAAATCCATGAACATAGTTGGTGAATTACTAATACCAAATGACATTAATTAATAAACATATTGTTTATACCCTATATGGAATATTGACTTGGTTATATCCTCTTTCTTGTCCACCAATTTTTTGTTTATAGAATATAGATAAATATGGAAAAATTATTCATCATTTGTTAGTTGATAAAACATGTTAACAATATTAGGAATAAGATAATAATCCTTAATTGCAATCTTGTTAAGTATAAAATAATCAATGAAGTGTAAAATTAAACCATCATTCTTCTCAAGAAAACCAATAGTTCACCAATTGGTTACTCACATGAACAAATAAATTCCTCTTCAACATTCACTTGACTTACTTATTCATCTCATACAACTCTATCTAATCTATTTTATATAGAGTTTTTAATATATTGGTAGCACCATGTGTGATTTCTATGGAGAAATTTACTTAATGGTTAGGTTAATGACTAGGAAACACTTTTATAAAGACAACATGAAATAATTCACAGTAGGCATAACTATGGTATTTATTTTTTCTCAAACCATCAAAGATAAACACCCCCATTTAATATGATTCAAAAACCATGAAATGACTCCCCCGTCTATTAAAATTTCATATTAATAATCTCAATAATAAAAGATAAAATGATGGATCATATTATCAAATGTCGCTTCACATTATTTCATGTTGTTGTAGGATTTATTTAATGACATCTAATTCATGCCTACGATTATATCAAATTCTAATATAGCGATAGTAATGGCATTTCATGACATCACATTCCCACAAACATAAATTTGGGGAAATTAATAGACTTGTTATGTGACCATCATACAATTATGGGTTTTCCCTACTAAATCAATATTTATTCATTTAAGTGGTACTAGGTTACCCTTAAAAAGTAACTCAAATATTTAATAGTGGGATGTTCATGAATAAAATAATTATTTATTATTACTATAGTGTACGATATGTTTATCTTTCCTAAATTTATTATCCTCACTAAAAAAGAGAACACATAGATTTCCCTTTGTCTCTAATCTTTAGAGGCTCCTAAAATGGCCATCATCATTAACGTCTTTGTTTTAGGACTGGTCAATATAATACCCATACTACTTATATTTGAAACACTAGAGTGTGGTTGGATTATTACGAGGTGATCTTCTTCCATTATTGACTGAAATCATCCCATCACAATAGAGATTCAATTACCTAATGACCTTCCCTTCAAAACATAAAACATTTACCAATCCATTTAAATTAATTTTAAACATGTTTCCTTCCTCAAATAGATCATAATGGAGATCTAAACTTCCTATCCCCATGATTTTTAGACTTTTATTTGAATTCCATATTTCTTTTATTGTCAAATCATTGATATGGACTGGATCTCCTATCTCCATTTCCACCATGATAGCAAAAGAATATTGATTCATAGATAGTGATGTATCTTATGGATAATTCCCTTAGACAACATGTTTTTATGCCACTGAATAATCGATAAACCTTTCAATTAGGTACTATTATAATTCTACAAGAGTACTTATCATGTATTCTATAATTGACCTTATATATTCCAATGGATTCCTCATCGTTATTATTTATCTCAAAAACATTCCCTCTCTATTTTCATATGAATAATACAGAATTATTTTTTATTGAGAAATAGTCTCTTAAAATAATCCCAATCCATAGAGTCAATTTATTCCTATAAAATCATAAATATGATAAGATTTCACCATATATATAAATCACCTTATTAATGACATGTAGACAAAATATCACTTTCATGTTTTGAAAAATATAGAATGGAAATTATTTTTTTAGTTGTACCGATCTATTTACCAGTAATGAGTATATTGGAAGACACACTAAAATAATATGGATGTTTTAATATTATGGACTCAACTACACATTTTTCCCCCACTTTTACATTTTTATTCCACCGTGATTAACATCTGGATAAATTTTATCCCAATAAATATCATATGATTTTCTATCACAATTTGAATTAGCACATTTCTTTTAGGTATCACAAATTCACTAAAACATAAAAACGGAGTGTTAGAAAAAATAATCATAGTGAGAAACATCATAATCTTGAAATATAAATTATTGGATGTATAAATAAAGAAAAAAATATTAATCCTTATATTTAACCTAGTTCATCCATGATTACTACCAAAACATTAGGATGTTAACATATACATAGGGTTATCCCTAGTGTTCTCATTAATGTTTTATCATCCTTGGATACAAAGGTAATAATATATTACTCTTATATGAACTAAAATGACCCATATCTTCATACATATATAATAAATCATGTTAGATTAATATTCCATACATAACATATCAATCCACCCATGAATCGTACATATCTAGTGACTTTAGAAATTTCACTACATAAAAAACTTTTTCATTTTAGGCCTCCATGATATTCTACTATATTCTTCATAAATAGCACCATTATTTTATATATGATTCATAAAATAATTTTTCATATCTCAGTGAATGAAAACATATGAAAGGTGTAGATCAGATACTCAGCCAGGGTAAACAAGTAATACCCATTGATCACATAAATATATCAATATCATAAGGGTATGTCAACCTGAGACTAACATTTGAAAAAAGTACTTGGTAGATCAAATATCATAATGATGATTTATTTTGTAATCCTTACTAGTTCATAAGACATGAATCATATAGGAATCAAAGAACAAGAACCATGATTGATTTACATTGGCAGAAGACATTGATTCATGGCATACACATAATCATAGAAAAAGATTCTTTAGTATAAAATGATAACATCCATGAAAATTGTTAAAAAATAAAAATTCAATTGCATAAGCTAGCCAGTAAATTTAAAAAACACTTTTTTTCACCTTCAATAATAAAATTCATCCAATCGAATAGAAAGAGTAGTTTATTTAATTCCACATCAAAAAATTATTTTAAAAATCATATATCAGTAAATAATTTAAAATAAAGGAGATAAATGAATAAAATGAATTTATTATTACATTTAAGGGAAAATTCAAAATGAACCTACCTTAAAGGGAGAGAACCAAGCCAAACAATTCATCAGTTTATGCCTTTGATGAAGATTTCTCCTCACATTTACCCACATACCCCCCTGTATATATACCATTAAATACATTGGATATTTTCCCCTATCCATGAGGGAATATGTAAAACTAGGATATATATAAATATACATATATAGATATAAATACATATATATGTGTTTGTGAAACCCTTTATGGAGCCACCAAATGGTGTAATTTACCTAAAGGGAACCAAAAATCACCAAATACTCTAAATAAGTTTTAATCCATAATATGGTATACAAAAAAACTCAATGGATTGTGGATGAACCAAAATGGGATTAAGTGCTTATCCTATGAATATGGATGTAGAAACACAAATTATGATGTCTCAAGATACCATCCACATTACCAAAATATGGAAGAAGGATGCAAAATCTGGTCAATCCATAATCTAAGATTTTAGCTGATAAAAACATGGTGATGCCGAGAGGTGAAATTTATGAAAAACATGAGAGGAAGAGTGGGGAGTACATACCTTTCCCAACCTTCTAGAAAACATGAATAAATTAAGAGATCATGTGGATAAGGGGGTTTAATATAAGGGGGAGTGTGTGCCACTGAGAAGAAGTGGGTTGTGTTGCATGAGGGAGGGGATATTGAAAATATAGATTATGGTTTTTTTATTTATTTTTATTAATTTATTTATTTTCGATAATAAATGTTGCAAAATATAGCCACATGGACTGAAGAAATGGGTGTCATACATTTGGTTGGATTTGTTAAAAACAATAGAAGTTATTACACTATTACCACATGGTTTGGAAAACTATGCACCTTAACCATGTGAGGCATTCTGCGTACCCAAAAACTCCATTTTCATTTTAAAAACAACTAAAAATGAAGAAAATTAAATTTTCACTCAAAAATAAATAAATTAATAGATTATTTTCATGTTTTTAGGTGACAATTCTTTCCACCACGACAATATATACCACCATGTTTGTCCAAAGAGATTCGATTTTCAATCCCAATGAAATGATGAACTAAACCCCATGGAAAAAGAAGATAACTAATCACTAAAGAACCAACACTTTCTTCCATTAAAACTCAGAACTATAGATTCAAAACATAAATTATGAGACCTTTCTCTGAAAAATACACACCTAAATAGAAAACATTATATAAGAGAAAAGATTTCAAATAATAACTGAGTGATTACAAATTAGAGACACAATCTTTTCTAAAAAACCCAACATGTAACACCATATCCATAAATATAAAAAAGATAAAAAAAATTATTGTGGTATATTTTTAATCTCTATGAGAATCTATTACATGACCCAATACAGAAGTCAACCAACAACTATGAATGGGTTTAGGTGGAGAAGAAACAAGAATGTGATACATCATGAAAAACTATATATTGGGTTCATCACAAGCTCATCCCTTGGCGCGATCCTCACCATATTTAGATTCTATAAAAACAACCACTTCTAAAAATGTAATAACTCTTAAAACCCAACGAAAACTAGGAAAACCCCAAGAAACGGAGCATGGGACAATATGGACCACCATTTTACATAAACGACACAAATAACATTACAATTACTATCCCCATTAAAACCGAGTTTATAACAGACCAAAAACATCATTCCCTATACCCAAAATAAGACATAACCACAAATTACATTAATTAAAACAATAATGCAATTTATAAAAAAAAAATAACTTGACTGAGCTTGCACCAGTGCTATGTTCATTCAAATGAGTTGGACGATTCTCCATTTGAGAAGATCTAGAATCATATCACATCCTGGTGCCTCCCAAACAAAAAATTTTATCATGACTTAAATTTCCATGGGTATGATATATCATCAGTGATTTGTGACATGAAAAATCCACATTCATAGGCATACCACATAGAAAGCATAGACATAACATACTGTCAGATCAATCTGGTGAGGCAGACAATAGTGGCCTATTTTACCTCTAATCGACTGAGTAGATGTATCCAATCTGGATTCATCCTAAATAGACAACATCAATACTTATCCATAATCAAATGGGAAAAATGGTACTACCTGAAGGTAATCAGATTGGAGAACTATTTAAAAGAATCTATTATTAAAAAATTAATCCCTGAAATGGCTTGCGATATACATCATCAGCCTTGTGAATCTCAATGAATACTCCAAAACTATACAATTTTCCTACTCAAGATAGTACAATGTTAAACTCATTTGTATCTACACATCATAAGATAAGTTCTACTTGGAGAACAGGGCATTGAAACATTCCCATATGTAATTCTGTTTTGGTTTGGCCTAAGGAATGGATTTCGAAAATTCTCAACTTAGGCCATACAATGCGAAGGTGGAAGGCTCAAGAATTAGAGTTTAATGTGATTGAATCCAAACAAATATCTACCCAATATTTTCTATCCTTTCCTCAGTTTTCCCTTGATTTGGAAGCCTAGTGAAGTGGGGATGGTTCGACTTTTAGAACCTATGTACAAACAACTAATATTGAAAACCAACAAGATTCATATTCAAAATGGATAAATCAAACATCTAAATCGTGACATGATCAACTAAATTGTATATTATGAGAAAACCACTCATAGATGCTCCTCAAAATCACATAGAACTGAGTGGGCCATAATATGAAAATAGGGAGCATGAATCCAAAATCAAAATATGTCATAAATAAAAATTCCACATCATATTTTCATATCAACATAAAATTAATAACATCACTTTAGTCTCACCTACAACACATAAAATCCAAAATCCTAAAAGAAAAACTCCAAACACAAAATGTTGCTACCACACACTCCAACTATTTAATTCATTGAAATCCTATGTTTTGAGGAACATTATATGAAAAAATAACAAGCCTAACAGTCAAAATACCCACCATTGGTATTCAATGAATCCTCATGTATATAAATTTCTATGTGGGATAAATCACCCATATATACATACCAATAACCATACACATACCACATACATAAATATTATACATATATACGACCACTCAATGAAATACAATGGTACAAAAAAATAAACATTATCACATTCCAATAGACATTAAAATACACAAACAGATTTTAAAACATCTTATCAATTTAAAATAAAAATATTTTAAAATTCCACATTCATTTTTCCAAATTCATATCATACAAAACCTTTCCAAAACCTCTAAATAGTTATCTAAAATAACTCCAATTTTCTTATAAACCCATTTCACTCTCCAAAATACTCAATGTTTTGTATTAGAAATATCATTTTGGAAAGATCAACTACTATTTTTCAATCAAAAAATAATTAAAAAATTTAAATAAAAACACCATAAAACCAACTTAGGACAACAAATAGGTTAAAAGAAAACAAAATTCCACTCAACTGGTAAAAATACCTAAATCTAAAAATGACCCAAAATAACTCATCTAGGTAAACTAGTGTTGATGGGTGATGAGGTCATATGGTTGGTGGAAATATGCCAATCAAGCCACCATAAGATATATTCGTCCATGATTCTTACCCTACCTCCATATGCCTTTCTAGGACCTCAGATCTCACTGAGAATATTTTCCTAACTCTTATTTATTTTCCCTAAATACCCATAAACCCAAAATTACAAAATAAACCAAGAAAACCAAACATTCTATAGAGACACAAGGTTCGTTCTAGAAAGTTTTCGCCAGACACATCCACATTCCAACACCCCAATATTTGAAAGTCCTTTTATATATACCTAAACATTCATAATAACAAAGGGATATCTGAATGATAGGTCCCCAAAATAACCTATTCTTGGATAATATTTTTTCACGAACCATTTTAGTTTGACCCCAAACTGATCAACTTAGCCACCCCATGCTAAGGCCTGTGAGGTTTTCTAAATCTTTTTGGGATACAAAAAAGATCTTAGGGAATAAACATAGTGATTATGGGGACAAAGTTACCCACTATAAATAAAAAATTACTTGTATATTAAAATAGAATCCAAAAATAAATATTCCAAACAGAAAAACTAATAATGAAAGAAAATAGAACTAATTGAACCCGATGACCCCTAAATCCCTATATGACATTGAGGTTAACTCTCTAATCTCAATATTAAGTATCTCCCATAATTATTGAGATCACAATAAAAACATCACCTGAATCTAAAAACATGATTTATGTATAGGTTTTAGTATTAAAACACAATAGGCTTGGCCAAGTAATATATTCCCAAATTCATTTCTACTAAATTAAATAATAAATAATTTCAGTTTTGAAATATAATATATATAAAATTATTTTTTTCCCAAATTTTACACTTAATTCAAATAAAAATTTATTCACATTTGTTTCAAACCATTTTCTCTTCCAAGAAGGAAACATTAACCATTTATAGAAATAGGGATAGAGAAGAAGAAAGTGTATAAAATCACTAAAATATTTTTCCAATAAAATTTGAAAATAAATTTGTCACATTTACTTAGGAGATTCACTTTACATGTATAAAAATGAAATTATTACACAAGTCTAATAGAAAATAGAAAGCAGTTGTTTCCCACTAAACAATGAACCTCAATCATCTACCAGAGATAACTATGTAATGAATTTCTTGAGAGGAATATGAGCTCATGAATAACCTATAACATATTGTACATGTGACTAATAATTGTGAAATTCCTTACCTGATGACATCATAAAACCCAAATGCTCGATCGCACCCCACCTAGGCTGATCGAGGGGCATAATCCCAATGTAGATAGTCCATTAAGGGCCACTATCTAGAGTGTAATCTAAACTAGAGAAGAAATTTTTCACCAAAAACTTTATCTCTATTCCTGGTTCCCATGTCACAAATAACAAAGGGGGTCAGCCAACCAATCCCCAACATGCATCCAATCACATACACACTCATCACACATAATCAACACAATAAATAGTCACCCTCGATTCACCCCATTGAACAAGTCCCTCAACATTAAACTAATTTATCTCAAGGGAGTCCTATATTGAGGACCTCCCAAAATATTCAACATAACCAATGTAAGAGGACCATTCAATGCTATTTTTCATGATATGAAATTTTACAAAAATTTCAACCGGACCTCACATGTCTTTCACATCCCAAAGCAATTCTAAATAATGAAATACACACCACATTCAAACTAAACCATTTAGAACCAAAATTAAGAAATCCATTTTAACAAAAAAAAACTTTCAATGACATTCTATAAAAACCCAAAACTGCTTACGGAGGGAAACCAGGAAATATTATGAACACTAGTTATTTACATTCAATGTATGACTTTCACGCAATCGAACCAAGAGGTTAATTTAAGTTACTTCACATCATACATTTATACTAAAATCAATAAATCACTAACATGTATTAAATATATATGTTAATGGAAATAAATAGTTTTATTCTTAAATTTAAGGAAAAATAAAAATGGAACCAACATAATAGTGAGAGAACCAAGTCGAAAAGTTCATCACTTTATGCCATTGATAATGGTCTCTATACACATTAATGAAAATAAACCCTTATATATATATAACCCTTAATCAATTGTAAGTATTCACATAACCATAAGTAAATATTTACAATGTGTATATAGATATACATCAGGATTTATGTTTGTTTAAATCATCTAAGATTCAACAAATGATATAATTAACCTTAAGAAAACCCAAAAACACCAAAGAATCTAAGTAAAAATGAAACAATAAAAAGGGGTGGAATAAACCAAACTCAAACAACAGAAAACAAACCAAAATGGGTCTAATCACCTTTCCATCAGTAGTAGAGGGATAAACATGGACGAAGATGTATATGGAGACCCACAATATACCCTAAAATGGATGAAGGAAAGAAAAATTGATCAAACTATAACCTATGTTTTCGGACAAGAAAATGGGGTAAAATTGAGATGTAAAATTTTCAAATACCACGATAGGATGAAAGAAGACGAGATACATTGGCTAGATAAGTGGAAAACCTAAAGAAATTGGGTGAGTTCGTAGAGAGCGAGGCACTCTAGAAGGGGATATCATGTTTACCCGAGAGGAATGGGGAGGATGAGAAAATAGTGTATGGTTTTTGTTTCCATTTAATTTATATAATTTAAAATTAAAATTTTCAAAAAAAATACTCAACACATGGGCTGGATAAATGGTTTGGAAAATCATGTGCTAGACATGCAGTTGGATCTATTAAAAAAATAGAAACTATCACATTGTTAGTGCACAGTTTTGAGAACCGTGCTCTATAACCGTAGGATTTGTTTTACATAACAAAAAACACTCATTTCAAGGGATAAACACAGGTAAAGGAATAAAATTAAATGTCAAAAAATAAATAAACTAATAGATGAGTGGTGGGTTGGGGTTTGAAACAAATTAATTTAATATATTTTTTGGGATATTTCATGAGGAAAATTACTTTTTCAATTTGAAATAAATTATATTTAATATAATAATTTCCAAAATATTATAGGAAAAAATTTCATGAAAAATATCATTGAAAAATTATAAAGGAGGCTTAAAAGTATTATTCAGTCATGATAGACCAAAATTGTATTTATGTCGTATTTTTTAATAGAAATCATTCCCTTCACACATGTCACAAAGAAGTCAAAAGGCTCCTCATACAAAAAACAATATGAATATTTCTTTTTAACATTTTTAAAAATTCATTAATGGTTTAATGTTAAATTATAGAAAAATAGTATATTATTTAAAAAAACTCATGAAATCATTTTTAGAAAAAATTGATATGGTTGAAAATATTTTCTTGATGAAAGTGTAAAATAGTGTTGGTTTTCCTAAAAAAATATACGTTCAGTATCATGAAAACATAAAAGATGTAAAATTAAAGGAAAATATTTATTCTAATGAATAAACTAGAGGAGAGTAAAATTCATGTGATTCTTATGATGTAGATCTGTAATTTCATCATCTTAACCATAATCATGAACAATCCAGAAAAATAATGAGATCATAATACAAAAACCATACCATGAGAACAGATTTATCTAAAAGTGATATAAATTCTCATATAATACATTTAAATTTAATATATATATCTAACAAACTAATTTAAATACTTATAATTTTATATATTATCCGTTTATAACTTTCTAACACAAATTTGTCAACAAATCCTTATTAAAATTTTCATTTCTATGGGTTAGCTCATTAATTTTTTTATGATTTTTTGTTTAGTAGTTATTATTCTTGTGAATTGACCATGGATCCATCATATAAGCACTTACAGTATTCATATAAATATCATATAAATTCATTAAATATATTTTTATTTGTACATAAAATTTATATATTGAAAAATAAATTTCATTGATCATGTAGATAGTAGGTCATATATGCACATGAATGTTGTTTTAAAATTTTTATGCATGGAATGAAAAAAGGAAAAAAATAATTCAACTTTTAAAATCATTGTGACTTCATATTAACGATATATAGTCATAATATCAATATTTACTTCCATATATGTAAATAATAAATGAAAAAAATAATCACATCACTTAGTGGAGGTGGTAGTCCACACATACGCAGAAGAGACATTATAATTTCCCAACACATTGGAATATAATGGGATAGATTTGATATTATCATTGTAGAAGAATAATTATTTTTTAAATGTAAAATATCAATTAAAACCCATCCTAATACACACCCTTTGAATATGGTTACGTAAAATGAACTATATCGTTATGTGGAGAATGTAACTCATATGTGCACATGGGTGATACATTCACTACTCATTGGATGAAAAAGTGGGTGTATACTGGTGGTTTCATTATCATAATAACATAAAATTATATTTAGGATAATAAATTTAACGTTTTATTAAAAATATATTACATTTTTTTGAGATAAAAGAGGAAAAATTGAAATTGATCGGTTAAGTTGATTACCGATTATTTGATAGTTGTCCATTAGATATCCTCCTAAGGATCCTAGGGCTGGTTGTTGGGGAATTAAAAAAACCTATTAAATTTAAATAATGATATTTAGAAGATTAATTATAAATTTTTCGGTGATATATAATGCTAATATTGCTGATAAAAAGAGAAAGGATAGTTTCCTTTTTATATGTGAGTGGTGGGGAACTCATCAAATTTCATAAAATAATAAAAAATAAAAAATAAATGTAAATATAAGTGATTCCAAAATGGATATATGTTCTAATATAAGGTATTATTTTGTTTAAATTACATCTAATAATAAAATTTGTAATGTTTTATGGGGTTTTATATACATTATAATTTGTTTTAACCCCTTAGTTAACTTATTTTTACCTTAACAGCGGTATCATCCTTTTCACGATTAAGTAGTTGTAATTTTACTAATAAGGATAATGTTGTCTCATAAATGATCACTTTATGAAATTTTCATCCTTTTATTATCAAAAAATTTCACTTTCAAATTTTTATTGTATTCTAAATAATTTAATTAAATATTATTTTCATAAAAATAATTACTTTCTTAATTTTACACTATATCATTTATTTCAATTCAATTACATCATTAAAAATATTTAATTCATATATATTCATTTTATACATCACAAAAATTATATATATATAATCCTTGGAGAATTGTATCTCACCCAAATTACATTACATTGAATACTTTCATGATCATTTATTTATTTCACTATTAATTTATGAAATATTTTGTTGGTGTCGTGTATGAATTTAAGGTAATTATATAATTACAAAAAAATATAAAAAATTTAATAGTATGAAAATAATTACATTATTATACTAATATCCACTGTTATTCATTCACAACTTTATTTCTCCCCTATTTAAAAAGATAAGATATATTTTAATTTAAGTGAATGGATTTTTTTTATTTCATTAAATGTTATATATTTGTTTTTAAAGGAAATGTGCCCCTTAAAAAATTCTATTTTGAGCCTACTCTAATAAGGGTATAATATAAATCATCCAATAAGAATTTAGATAAAAATTGTGGACAATAGAATTTAGTTTTAACCTAGGATATCATGATTTACCCTTCATGGTTTTGATATATTTTACCACATTAATTCATCATAATTCCAAAAAATAAACAAACCTATTTAAAAACATTTGTCCTTCGGATTTAAAAATTAAAATAATTTTTTCAAATATAAATGTATCAAAGTGGAATAATTTTATTTATGAATATGTTTTTAAAACGTGATGAAAAGTGCTTTTTTCAAAAAAGTACATTTTTAAGCATGTAATTGTATTTATTCATATCCTTTTCCTATAAACAATTTGATGATTCCTATAACAATATTTTTTTCATATAATACATAAATTTCAAAATAATAGATCACTAATAGTTAATAACACAATTAATTAATATAAAAACACATTTTGTGCATAAAAATAATATTCAGAAAAACATCTCTTTTTTTTTAAATGACCTTTATTTTAATTTATAATTTTTTTATAAACAATGATTTAAATTTTATACTTATTTAAACCATTAATTTTTAATTTTTTAGTTATAACTATTCATACTCTATAATTTAATAGTTATTTCGTAATAGTATACTATATTTTAGTATATTTAGCTCGTGGTAGGGTGTATCACAACTTATCAAAATAGTTTTTTGTATTTGAAAAAAATCTATCATGAAATATTAGAGTGTTCCATTATTAGTCAGATATAGTCCTTAAAATGGTTAATTTTTTCCACTATCCATGTTTGATGATGAGTCTTTGACTAGTAAATTCTCATTTTTTGACTTCTTTGATCTTCCACCTATTATAGTTGTTTTCTTTTACATCGTAAAATATATTAGTTTTTATGGTGTTTAATGTATAAAATTTATAATTCCATTGATCTAGATAATTCCTCCATACAATCCACCTCAAATTTTAATATAAATACTTCTGGATGATGGAACAAAACATTATGAATTCTATTTTGAATAAATGAAAATATTTCCCAATCACATGATATGTAACAAAATAAACAAAACATATCTATTATTGAATCAATTTAAGTTCAAGTACCCATATATTTATCCATAGAATAAATTACATTTTCAAGAATAAAACACCCAGTACAATTAGTAGGAACTTGAAATGTTTCTTTATTTTCAAAATTTACTTCTCATTTCTAAAAAACATAAATTTAGTATAATTAGAGGTCTCTTGTAGATTCTCAATATGTATAGGATGTTTCATATATATTTAATCAAGTAAGGAATCGTTGTATTTTAAAAAATCACAGACCTAAGTATTTTAAATTTATCCACTATGGAAGAATCAATTTGTATAAGAGATTCATCATACTCTATTCTATAATAATTTATATATTGAAAATAAACTCAATTAATGTTATATGTTTTAGATTAAATTGGAACCAAAAAATCCCCACTTTCAGATTCATCGACATCTCCTTAAAGTACCTTATTGATTATGGGTTCCTTGTCAATGTCCAATAGTACACATTGATTAATATGGCATATAGTGATTATGTCACTCCACAAATTAGTAGCAATATGACCTTGACATATTAACTTATGGAAAAATATTTAACCTATTTACAAAATAATAGGTATCTAATAATGTTACTCCCCATTTATCCCAATCCAGAAAAAATAATAAAGAAAAGAATAAATTTTCATTTCAAAGAAAATTATTGTGGGGTTGATATTCTTTTCAGAAAGCTTCATCGATCTATGTATAGAGTATTATTTATGAATTTAATATATATTTTTATATTTTTGTATTTTTAAATACTAATGGGATATCAGGGGAATGCAACCACGCCACTAAAGGAAAATGTTACCTTCTAAAATTAAGTTTAAAATTCCACCAAAATTGATAGATATGGGGGGGAAAATTAATCATGAATATCATGACCATTTATAAACAACATAAATATCAAATATGAAATAAAAATCATGAGGAGATTATAGAAAACTAACCTTGAAATAGTGTTTAAATACACAAGACCTATTGACATGATTCTCAAAAGCCTCCATATAAAGACATTCAGGCCTAAATCATGTAGTCATCGAATGATTCATAAGATAACAATACTCTATTAATTCTTGAAAACCAAATTCTATTGATAAATAATCCTTAAAGAATATCTAAAAACAAGGAAATTATTACATTTTTCTGTTATCCTGATAATGAACTAAGAATCTATGGTGTTTTCATTATCAATAGAAGGAATCATAGATTATCAAATGATAAATGTAGTCATACTTGGATAATATTTCCAATTTAATAATTTTTTTACATTTTTAAATCTTTATAATGAATCAATTTTAATCCTATGAAATTATAGATTTTTCTTTATTATTTTCTTTCCATTATTCTTTTATAAGGTTTAGAATAGATGGTGTATATTTTAATCTTTTGCCTTGTTAATTATACTTGGAGAGTCCTTATATAGTGTATTTTCCTCATAGACTTGGTCAGTTGGGTACTCAAAACATAATCATCCACATTCATTAACATAATTATTCCATTTTTAATGGATAAGTTACATTTAAAGAACATTTTTTCCAATTATATTCTATGTATTTGTACTTTTATGGTGTTCCAAGTAACGATAACATTTATTAACTTCTAAAAAATCATATTATCCTAACACATGAATATATGTTTTCATTTATTAACATTTTGAGGAATTATAATAGTACAAACATTCAAGGATATTTCACCCTTATCTTTTTTATATGTTCATATAATTATTTTTGTAAAAAACAACATTATGTATAGAATTATTTACACAATATTTTTACCATTAAATGGATATAACTTTTTTTCTTGAATATTTTATTTACTACATGAGTGGTAAAATAAATTCTAAAATAATGATTTGTAACCCTAAATTTAGCGTATAACCAGATCATATATTTTTTGTATCATAAATAAATTTCAAATTACTTTATAGATTAATTAAAATATATAGGAAACAACTTATTCAACAAACAATACAATTAATGGAATTACCTTAATAGAAATAAATTCACCACACATAACATAATTATGAATTTTGGATAAATTATATCCATTTCCAAATTTATAAAAAATAATGAAACATTAGAAGATATTATTTATTTCTTAATAATATAGTGTGCTAATTTCATTTTTATATCATAAAATGGAGAGGCATCCTTTAGGATTTGTAGTGATATGGGAATGATGTTATAGACTACCAATAAATTATCCCCATATAATTTCATTTTTTTGATCTCAAATGTATCTTATTTTGAAGTAAAATAATGAAATTTTAATTTTAATTAATATATCAATTAGATTCAAGGATATTTATCTTTAATAGGAGACTTACTAGACATGGTATATAGGCTCATGAATTTTTCATTTATTAAATCCTAAAAAACAATTTTTAAAGAAAATATGATATAAAATTTATGAATGTTTACTAAGTTATGATTCTAAAATCAGGTATTTCATTTCTATTAAGAGAATATTATATCAAAGAATTTATTACTAATAGGTTGATCCTATGTCATTGATTTTTTCCATGATAATATATACCATTATATGGGAGAGTGATAGATTAAAGGATCTTATGATTTCGTTAATGATTGTCATGAAATTTCAATTTATAACATTAATGGTACTTAAATACCCTTAATGGTGATGGAACATAGATATATTAAAAAATTACATAAAAAATCTCTCATTAAATTGAGAAGGTTATTGACAGGTAGGAAAATCTTAAAATTTTGGAATAGTGAGACAGCTGACATTCTTAGTAAAATTAGTTTATGTAATAATGGGGTATTCTATTTAGGACCATTAAAATTCTCTAGGAACCTATTTAAAAGATCATAAGTATTTATAACATTCACCATAAAATAGGGATTTATTTAAAAAAATATTATCCTTTTATCAACTTTCTTAAAAGGGTGTTCTGGTTATGGTTGGAAAAAATTCAAAAATAATGGGGAACCTTATTCCAGTACCTTCAATATTCTCTTGGTTGGTACATGGTAGTTTATAGTCAATATGACTTATAATATACTAAGAGCGGTTTGTTAAAATTATTGGTTACCATTTTAATTGAAATATTTGGATGAGAATGTATTCAAATCTAATATGTGAAGTGTATTTATAAAATAGAATAGTGTTTTTGAAGGAATTGATAACACCCAATGTTATATAACCATGAATTGAGAATATTTTATTTGTAAAATAATAAGAAATGAGAAAATATAAGCATTTATAATTTTATTCCCAATTGGAGTTTTAATGCAATAATGATTGTGTCATGATAGTATGAATATTTTTTAACATGATGATGGATATATTTTTAGGTTCTTTAATTTTTTTTCTCTTACAAATGAAGATATGATAACTTGATCTATCTTTCTTCATAATTTTTGGGTCTATTGAGCATAGCTTGGATTTCATTGGATCTATAGGTTAGTACACTTGAAAATTTTATCTTTTTATTCTTTATATTATTTAACAATTTCATGATCCTAAAAATATTTATTTTTAGATGATAATGAATCTGTTTCTTATTATGTGCTAATATTAAGGTTTTTTAAATATATAGTTTTTTAATCTCTATATGTAGTTTAATTTCATACATATTAGAATATAATTTTTCTACAAGATTTTATGGTAATTGATTTTTTAGAAATATATGACTCTTTTTTTCTTCATATAAATTTTACCCATGTTGTGGCTTTTTTATATATTCAAGGATTGTTAAACCTAAGATGAGCGGTGAAATGGCCAATATTGGCCTATGAATCCATATTTGATAAAAACATACATACACACACACATATATATATATACTTATATATTAGGATTATACTAATAAGAAAAAATATTATCACGTAGATTTATTTTTTGGACATTAGACCCAAAATTAGGTAGTTTTCCTAGCATGGTAATATTTGGCAAGATCTGAATTTTTACTTAAATTTTTTTGATGACAACATCAATCCAAATATTAGAAATTTATTGAATGAATATTGTTTTTTTATGGTCTATACATGTTGATATGTATTGGTTTATGGAAGTGGATCATACACTAAGGTGTGTCTCTATGTTAATGTTTATTAATAATAGACCATAATGTGTGTTTTCTCACTAATTTAAATTACTATTTTCCTAATTTATATGAGGAGTTAAAAATTGATTCATTTAAAATTGATGTGGTATTTCACTAAATTAGTAATATTTTGGAGAGCATGTGATAATGGAATGAATTTTTTAGGATTCGATATCTTTAACATGAGATTTTTATAATTTTGTATTGTTCATTGAATTTTTTGTAAAACATGAGAGAGTTCAACGTAGAATATGAAGCCCTATATTTTGTTCATTCCTATCTTTTTTTATATTTTTAACTGACATGTTTTATTCCACATTTATTTATATTTTATAGTAACATTGTAAAAAACTAAATTCATTTGTAGGGAGATTAAGATCAAATAGATTTTACCATTGTGAATTCTTGGTTTTAAGTCATAATGATCTAACCAATGTGTCGTTATATGTTCAATTATAAGGGAATAAACTAAACTACAATAATAATAATCCTAGAACCAATAAAAGTAAGCTAGAGATAAAAATAAATACATATAATATTGTTATACCAGTAGGACCAAATTAAATTTGTGAATTTTAATGTATCATATCTATTACTGAAGTATTTCACATTTGATTATGTATTAAGGAATGGAATCGAGTGGGGGTCCTTTCCTAGTAAGATAAAGTCTAAAAAGAAGTGAAATTATTAACAAAACACTAGTGTAATAAACCATGAATCTTATTAGGGGAAAATGTGCATGTAGGTTAAGGTAATGCTGCTTGGACATTTCTGGATTTCTATTTTTTATTGTTATATATCATTGACTAAAGGGCTTATTTCTAGTATAAAGTCATTAAACTCAAACCAAATGGAATATTTCCATGGAATAAGATATAAACACAGTTATAATTATAAATCATATACCATATAAAATATCATTCACTTAATTTTTTTGATGATATTATTCATGTTTAAGTTTATAAAAATTGACAAATGTAAAGATATTTTATTTAGGTTCTAAATCATATAATATGGTGCCATATTTTTAAAAATCATGTAATATGGAGATATATTATTAGGAGGGCGTTCACATAAAAAACATAACTCACATTTTTTTTAAATATAGTATTTTATTAGTATGAATGATCAGATAAACTAATAATCAAATATATATTTGATATTTTCTTATTCATATATTTCATGAACTAAATATAGACATTAAATTAAAAAATTATATTCAATTCATTAACTACTAATTTATTGGTTAAATTGAATCACCCAATGAGATATTTTAATTGGATATTATGTAATTATATCATATTGTTAATGTTAATATATTCCCCAATTTTAATGATGGGTCTATTATCATACCATTATGTAGGTATACTAATGATGACCATTGACAATATCCAGTTATGAACTGTACATATTTTAATAATGGATTATAAATATATGAAGAACATTTATATACAAAATATATATTTATAAATAAAATATTTGTTACTAATAATATAATTTAGATTTTATTAGACCCATTATCTCCATTTTTGAAACATACATAATAATGTTATCTAATATAAACATTTTTGGACTATTTTTTTTAACTAAGTATGAAAATGGTGGAATTCTATTTTTTTTTAATTTTAAAGAAAATGAATCTTATTTTGTTAATAATAATAAAATGAATTTCATTTAAATAAGAAATATTGATAATTTTATATTAATCAAAATTATTAAGCACAATAATAATCTTATTCGGAAAATAGTTTCTACACACTATGTATTATAGAAATAAAAATAAATTATATTGCCCATAAAAATTTTATATGAAAAAATATTTAATTTTTTTAAATTTTTTTGAAAATGGTTAGTAGGTCTCAATTTATTTTTACTCTGTAAAATTAAATTACTTTTTTAAAAATTAGTAACCTCCATAAAAACTAAATATATTAAAAGTGTAAAATATATGGTTAAAAAACTGAAAAAATATTAATAACAAGTCCAAAAATTTATTGTTTAGTATTTTATGACATTTAATCTTCCCCTAAACCATTAATTTTAATTATTGAAACCACTTAACCATTTAACAGTGACTATACATTTTTCAATTTTACAAAACTATCACTCATCTCCCTTATAAAAGTACCCATCACCACTCAACTTGTCCACACACCGCAATCCACAATGAATGGTAAAAAATACTCCAAAATAATTCCCAATATATAATATATAATTAATATAAGATATTTAATTTTAAAAATATCACCTCTTAAAGACTTAATACATTTTTCAATGGTTATGAATTAAGGAGTAAGGTAAAATTATTGACTACTCATTTTTATTTCTTTTTTATTTTATTTATCATTCCAATTACTCAAAATATAATATATTAATGATGAAAAAGTTAAATTAATATATTAATTATGCTAAATATTTCTTGTTTTATGGTATATAAAATTTTCCTTCCTCTCTACCATTCAAAAAAACAATATCTCTTTTGTTACATGAAATCTAAAATCACCAAAGCAATGTGATGTGTTTTTTATAACCATAATACATGGATGGTTAAAAGGGGTATTCATTTAATATATATGATATTTAAAAAATACATAATATTATAAAAATATAAAATAATTCATAATTTAATTGTGTTTGATTGAAAATGATAATGACTATTTTTTGTACGTCTAGCCTACCGCCTCATGGAAGAACCATATTTCATATTTCATCTAAACATTTATTATTTATAACAGATTATTAAAATATAATTTCAAATAATTAATAAATAAAAATAATATCATTATATTTATATTATAATGATATTCATCTAAAGTAATCACTTTTATAATTATACTCACATAAAATTATATTGTGTTCTTGGTTTGGTCAGTTGAACACCAGTGTTAACAATATAATAAATTACTATCAAGGATGACTATAGAAAAATATATGGTTTAATTATTATAAAAATATTGATAATAATGTTTGATTTATGGTTCTGGAAATCATATATTAATATTTAATTAATATTAACTTCTGTTTATTAATTTTTTTGAAATAATATATTTGTTGATTCCACCCTCGAAAATATGAACTAAAATTATCAAAAAATTAGATTATATATTGTTAAATTAGAATAAATCATATATTAATGTATATTATATAGTCTAATAATGGTTAAATTGGTATCTATTAATTGTAATCAATATTGGCACATTAAAGATTTTTGAAACAATCTAAATTACTAACATCTGATGAAGAAAATAAAATATAACTAGCTAATAATTGTATAATAATGTTTTATAAACAAATAATAGATATGGTAATATAAATTAATATGTTCATGAAATAGGTTACTAAGTTGGATACTTTTAGGATACATGATATTAAGGATATTTCATATGTGTTTATATTAAAAGGTATGGTTGTTTTCCTAACACAATATCCTTTAATTTAGTTATAATTCTTCATCATGGACATCAATATTATATTTTTTGAAAATTGAATAAATTTTTTTTTTTTGTATTTCTTCTTTTATTATTTAAATTTCCCAATCATAATATTCCATTAAAATGATTATAACATCAAAAATATTATGTTTTAAATCAGGTTTTCTTAAATAAAATACTTTTATAGATTCATTGTTGGTCCATAGTGAAATTGGTTTTAATAATTTTTTTTTGTTATATTCAATTATGAAATTATAATTATGTTATTCCTTATTTTATAGTTAATTACTCAGATTGGACTCCTTCTTCCTAAAAGTTTATTATGTTATGAATAATTTTCAATATCTCTATTTGAGAATTTCATCTACCATATTTGTAATCAATATTTCCTCCTATGGTGTTCTTTAATATTTATAAATATAAATATATTTTATCCCCTTACTATTTTCAAATGAAATAAATTTCACTCTCACTATAATGGGGCTTTCAGTAATGTTGTATAAATGTTTATGAAAATGTTTTCCCTTACATTATTGTATATTTCATCATCCGCTCAACCATGATTAGGAAAATCCATTATATATTTTTTCTAGGATACACTATTAATGATAATTTTTTCATTTAATAGATTCTAAATGCTTTAAATTTATTTTTTTTAATATTACTTTTTAATATGATCCATATCTTTTGGTTATGAATATAGATTAAAAAAATTCAAAACAAATCATTTTTGGTTTCTTTAACTATTATGAGAATTATCATTTATGAATCATTGAGTCAATGTTTTTTAATGGTTTTAAAAATGATTATAATTAATTCTTATTTTTAAATGAAAAGTAAATATTTTTATAATATTAAACATTATGATATATAATTTAAAAATAAATTCTTTTTAAGGGGTTTTAATGGAATTTTTTTGACATAAAAATTCATTATTTTCATTCTCATTAAAAATTTTTTTAAATAAAATTTCATTGATAAACTTTATTACATTAAAATTGATTTTTATTGGGTTCTGTAAAAATATTGATGCCCAAAAAATTTCATTTTAATGAAAAAAATTAACATTTTTTCTATATTTTATGTAAAGACCCAGCTTATTCCATCTATCAATTTGAAATAATTAAAAATATATTTTTTGAGCTTGGTGATGAGTTCACAAGGGATCTTGAGCACTGGTGTGCCTGGAATTTGATTTAGAAAAATATTAAAAAATATTTTATATTTTCTGCATGTATGTTCATAAAGAAAATATGATACCATTAAAAATTAACGAATTATATATTTAGGACCATTATTGATCTCTGAACATGATGTTTACCCTAGGTGCGACCTAAAATAGGCCTTCTTCAATTGTTCAGATACCGAGCCCATTGGTGGTACATTTACTAGATATATTAATTTTCTTAATTCATTCATTCATTCATTTGTAACCTACATAAAATTATATTATAGTAGAAACATTTTGAATGTTGTAGGGTCAGACACATAAAACTAGGGAGAAATCAAGATATTCCCCTTCATATTTCCAATGGAGAATCACCATATATGATGATGAAATGTTGGATTAGGTTAAATTGAAGCCCTACAAATACAACAACATCCTTAAGTCATTAGAGATCAAATTCATCAATAAAACGAAATCCAATATCGTATATGGATTCATTAATTTTTGATTCACACCCTATTAGACTAAATTGATATATTTAATCAATCCATTTCATGGATATATGCCAATTGGGTCAAATTTCATGAATCTGTGTACTGATATTTTATTATTTATTTTATTTTATCACCCTGATTATCATATTTCTTGACCATTTTACATGAAATAATGAACAACAATGTATATGTTATTGTTCTTTTTCATTTACCCCAAAATTTATTCGTGATCATCACCAGTTAGTACATGCAGTCCCTATTCCACATTTTTCATGTAGTACTGAGCCTGATCAAACCAACAAAATCATTATGGATTCACAATAGAGGGACATATCAATGATTTAGGCATATATTTGGAATTGTTGTGAGTTTTGGATTATCATTTTTATGATTGGTAGTCTTATCATCAATAGAGGAATGATCAAGATGTGTGAGAAATATGGAATACCTCCGAAGAATGACAAAATAAAATTTCCCCCAATCATATGGATAAAAATGATGAATGGTAACTATATACAATGATTAATGGTGAAAAATATGTTTAATATTAAGGTGTAATGATAGATCTACTGTGTGGAGTGTGGATCTGTGTTTCATGGAAAAACCTAAATACACACCATAAACTATGATAAACACATTTCGTGTATCTCCATAGCTATGTAAGCTATGATTTTTGTAATTATAAGGGTGTCATGTGATGGTTTCCTTCTAAATGTCATGTATGAACTTCTCTATCTAGATTTTCTATGTGACAATTCACACGTCCATGCACACGCCATGTGCCTAAGATTACATACATGATGAGAGCACATGGGACACCCCATGTGATGTAACACTCCATGTAGAAAATTACATTAACACAGCTTGATTACATGAAAACTGTTATAAAGAAATGTCCATGCAGTGAAATGGGACACCAAACTATGAAGGTCCCCTCATATACAATGTAGCACTTGGTTGTTTTTTATCCAAATTCATGGTTCGTTGTCTCTTTCGATTGGACTCGTATTTTGGATAGTGAGTAGTATATCTATATATTTTTCACTTAAAACATGACAGTTCCCTCATTTGTGGATTTTTGAATACAATGTGTAATATTAACAGGAATGACACATTGTTAGGTGGAAATTCGAGATAGAAACTATCATGTAGTATTACTTGTGTAAATCCATGTGGAACCCTCTAGTAGAGCAGGGAAGTGGGTCCTTAAAAAAATTTGAGTGGAACCCTATAATAGAGTTGGATAGTGGGTCCTCGATGACTTAATAATGTAACCCTCGAGTAAAAATGGGCATTGGTTCCACGAAGAAAGTCATGTGGAAAACTCCAGTATAACTGGTTAGTGGGGCCTCAATAACTTCTGATTGGAATCCTCTGATAAAGCTTTGTAGTGGGTCCTCAATGACTACCTGGTAGAACGCTCTAGTGTAGCAAGGTATTAGGTCTTCACAAACTTCTAAATCGATGAATCTAGTATAGTTTTCCTGTGGTTCCTTAATGAACTCATAATTAAACCCTGTAGTAGAGATAGGCAATGAGTCATTGATGATATCTGAGTTGACCCCTCAAGTAGATATATAATTTTTTCCACCATCAATAATCATAGTGAATAATTCCAATTGTACCTTGTTACATGTACTCAACCATGATATTGATTCCCCTCAATGTGTTACACAATGATAAGGCATTGATTGACATGGGTGCTAACATTAGGGTAGACGTATGAGTTTCTAGGAATCGTTAATGAAATTTTGGAACCATTGGTGACTCATCATTCTAGGTTGATCTATTAGATGGGTATATAATTATTCAATTTTTTGGGTTACTTTAAATTATCATATATATATTCACCAATATCTATTTCTTTAGATTTTTTTACATTCATTAAATGTGAGAAAAAATGTGTTGGGTATGGAATTTGATTTCATTGTTTAGATTTTCATTGATGGATTATTTTACTCTCCTACTATATATTGGAAGGGCTCAATGTGTAGTTCATCTAAACAATATATGTATCCCCTTGTTTTTGGATGAGTTTAATACCTTACTTGGATTGGGTTGAGCTGTTCTTTTTTATTACATCGAATTTACTGTCTACTTTCTTTTGATACTTATTTTATCACTTACTACTACCCCTTCATCTTTCGGGGAAACCTAGTGAATCTATATATAATCACCCTATCTTTGGATTTCCCCACACATGTCATGACTTTTGTTGATGACAGAAAGGATGATGATGACTATTTTAATGGTTAGTGAGAACTATTATTTTGAACTATATACAGTGGTCATAGCATGGTTATCATGATCTGGGATCTCATATAATTATATGATTCTAGTTTTTTCATATTAGAACATATTTCATTTTGGGTGTTTATTTTTACACTTTACTTATTTATTTATTCTTCCAAACTCTTGTACAATCTATATTTTGTTCTTGAATAGTTCTTTCCTGAGTATTGTGATTCTTTTAATTTTACTCCCTCTTCACTTAAACATCTAGATAGTTATGTGCGTGACTATATATACATATGAAAATTCATGCTTGTGTTAATTATTTCTTCAATTCCAGTCTCCATCCCCTGACATAGGGATGTAGTCTTGGGGTAGTTGTGTATGAAGGCACATCTATGGTCGGGTCCTGAAAAATTCATATCAAAGAAAGATTGATCCTTGGAATGGTGTTTGGATGAGTCCACTTATATTTATTTGGCTGGTAATAGGAAAATAATGATAGAGTGTCTCTAGTGTGTCTCCTAGGATAAGGAATCTACTGATTGTGTAGGTGGAAGATGTATCAATTCACCAGGACTATGACTACCTTATTGTTGGCTCTGTATACAGAGACACGTTTTCCAAGGATAAACGGTATGTGAATCATATAGTATTGATTCTACAGATTTCTTTTTTGATTCAATCCCCATAATATATATATGTGTGTGTGTGTGTGTTCATTTGGCCTCTACAAAACATAATTTAATTTAATGTATTACTCAATAACAAAATCTAGCCAAGAAAATAGTTCTAGATTGTGACAACAATTCGATGATCAGTGAGACTTCAATTCTAGGTCCATATCATAATATTTGTATTCATGATATATTGGTAGAAACACATCCACCTGTAAAAAAACATATGATTCCAATAGAGCAGGATGGTGATATGTGTAGTCATAGAGAACTGTACGACATCTAGTGCCCGAGGTCGTTGAGCTTCTGTGCAAGTAAGATCGTTAATAAGAGGAAAATTTTATATATCCAATACTCAATATATTGATGACAATTCAGAACCCAATATTTATAACGTTTTCAATAGTTGTTATCCTTTCCTACATAACATATGGGAATCGGTGGAGTCTTCCAACCTAGATGCAGGATGATTCAACACTCTCATTAACCAACATCCAGTAGCTATTCTGTGAAGAGTACTACCCCTCCTTTTGTCTGTAGTTTTTATTTAGGATTCTATGAAGCTACATAATAGTTTGATGATTGTTCATTGGTATGATGTGATGTCTATAGAACATACCCAAAAAAACCTTGACTAGATATATAGTGGATACTTCTTATAATGGTTGTTTGAGAAGGGACTACACAGAGAGATCTATGCTAGCTTGGAGACATTTTGCATCCCCACCTATGTTGGCCTACATGACTGCTAACTATTTATAGATACCATTCTCTTAGAGTTATTTCAGATAGTTATAGGTACTAGCGGGAATCATAGTGATGGGTCGTCTACTGTTACTAGTTGATTCCAGTTGGTGGGATCACTGTATATGTTACCTTTAGTAATCTAACCCGGGTTCATGGTTATATGGTATTAGGATAGGTCATAGAATATCGGAGTCCAATAGAGGGATGTGTTATTATTTTTATGGTTGATGTTACATAGTGCATCACTAGCAGAATATATTTTCTAAGGATTATAGGAAATTATCTTAAGGATATCCATGGAAGATGCAATGTAATGATCAGCGATCTCCCATGCGTTGTAAGGGTGGTCCACATGAAGCATGATCTGGTATATTAGAAGATGGATCTCTATTTTGTGTAAGAAACTATAAGATCCTTTCACCAGCACCACCTGGAGGCCCATGTCAGGCTCAAAGAGCTAGCATCCTAGGGCATGGACAATTTTAGGCTTTGGGAGCTTTTGACATCATTTTTCATGAGATGGTTTGGGGTATGTTTTTTCCCGTTTTTCACCATAAAATGGTGGATAGGATGGTCCAATGGATGACTACTAATTTATTGGAATTATAATGATTCATGTAATCATGGCCATTTCATTTTTCCCCTATTCACATTATCACCCTTTTTTGTGGGAATGACGGTAAGATCGGGACTACGCAATGTGTCCTTCTTATATTGAGAAGGAGGTTCCATATTTTAATACTCTTACTGAGAGATTTTATGGGTTTGAGTATGTGTAAAATTAGTCCACATCAGGTATAGTGTCCTCTAATAATTTCCAATGAGTTTATTCGTGGATTCAAAAAAACAAATACACTTGATATCCCTAATTCAAGGACCTGCATTCCAATGTTCATTGCTTATTGGATGATTATTTGGCCAATGTAACTTATGGACTATATTGGTTGATAGGTAGAGAGGTTGGGTTTATCAATTCATTTTAGGGGATAATTATATGCTATTCCTGAACTCCCTTATGTAATTAAGTGATGTTTATATATTTTTGAATCATTGGTTCATTCCCAAAGAGAGTGTCTAGAAATTACTCTTTAGTATATAGATTAATCCTGGATACCCTTGGATTTGGAATTACGTTGAAAATTCTTCATTAAGCACAATTATGATGCACTCTATAGCTTTTCCTCATCCAAGTGGGGTGGAAGTTTTTTTAGTATCCAGATCAAAGCCAGGAGATGGGTTTCCTACATATCCTCCTGAGAGGAATCAAAACCCACATATTTTAGTGTCACTTAACTAGACACATAACATTTTAAGGAAATCATATGGGGACACACACACAAAGTATAACATCATGATGCAAGGATGTCTAGCTGAAATGTTCCTAGTCAAGATCCAATGCGAGGCTTCTGTTGAGGCTACCCAAGATGCCCAGAAAAGATATGGTATCCTGGATGAATATGAACCCACTGAGAATATGGAATGGAAAATTCTAGGTTGATTTCATTATTGTGTTTGTACCACAGGGAGGCTTCCTACATATCATATATAGTTAGAAATAAAATCCCTCATGCTTCGGTTTGATTTGTGACTTTATTGGGACATTCACAAGAGATTTTTTCATTTGAAGGGGACATGATTTCTAATTTCATGGATGAAACAATTTGAATCTCGGGCCTTTATGACGTCTTCGAACATATCCCAGTTTTTGTGGGAATCAGAGTTCTCATATATCATGTTAAATTTTGGTCTTATATCATAGAGAAGGATAATTTGAGAGGAAATGGTTTGGGATTACACCATAAAGGTGGAATTTGTTGAAAGAGTTTCATTAGAGATTATTCATTAAGAGGTGGCCCTTGTGATATGGGGGAAATTTTAATCGGGGCTAAATTTTATGGAAAATTTCCCTTATTCTTGGGCCTTGGGCAGGTGTCCTACATAACCAAGTTAAGGAAAGAATTAGATTTCTCTTAGTTCATGGTATGTTTATTATGTGTATATTATGTTCATTGTTATCCTATAATAACTCTTGAGTCTTGATCGGTGTGAGAAATAAGAGGAAGTTGTAGATCTAACATACCGCACATATTCCCTTTTCCCTTGATGGAAAATGAGGATCCTATAGCAGAGGATGCTAGAGTGATGATGGATGAGGGTGCAGAGCAATGAATACTTGAATGTGAAATGAACATGAAGGTCATTAGATCCAACCCAAATGTTCCTGGGCTTACTCTAGGAGGGATTGCCTGAAACAGGTTCTATGAAAGGGGTTGATTTTTTCTTCTCATCAAAATGAAAATAAATCATAATTCCCCTGACTTATCAATTCCCCTAATTGAATGGAAAATCACGGGAATACCCTTGATCCATATAATGGATAGGTTTAAATCAATATAACATGGATGGACTCTGAGTTACCATTTGAATAAAAAGTTATTGTCTTTACAGAGGTCCATTCAATTGTGGAGAATAACTGCATGAATCTACTTTCCATGTATATGTAGAATCATAAGAGCAAACTGATATGCCCGACGGTTTTCTCATATGGGTTAGGAGGCTTTGGAAGAGGATTTGTCCTGATGTTAGTGGACTGGTTCATGGAGGGGATTTAAAGGATGGGATGGAAATGGAAGGGCACGATCAGTACAAGAAGGTGGAATGACCTTAAGTACCCTACTCCACAAACCATATTTATATGTTGGGTGGGATACCCTCCATATAGAGTTTTCCTACATGGATGTACAGGTTTTCTGTGTACAGAAATGGTATGCAGACATGGATGTCGTCCATGTACCAAAGTGGTACGCGGGCCTGGATGTTTTTCATGTACCAAGGTGTAATTAAAATATGAATGTGCCTCATATACCATGGTGTTACATTACCCCAGCCTCCGTTCACATACCATGGTGGTATGTGGTGTTCGATTCTTTTTGTGTGGTAAAATGCTACCCTGGAAGGGTTTCCTCTACCTGGATATCTGTTTTGCGGTACACCGGATTGAAAAATGGGTATTGGTCCTATTTCTTGCAGGAAGTTCATATGTGAAGGGAGTAAGGCTCAGAGTTCATAATTTAAGTTTTTAGTTTACCCATATAATTATTCTTTCTTTTTTATGGTTTGTGGCATGTTTATACATGTTAAAAAACATTTGCGGTTTTGTACATCGCTGATTGTTTTCCTTCAAAATATGATTTCAGTAAATATCCAAATATCTAAAAAATTCATTCCTTTTATGAGATTCACATGGGGTCCTTTAATGGTTTACTGTGAAGAATGTATCTATGGGTACACGATACATTTTTCAGATTCCCATGGATGGATCATCTGACCCTCGGATGGCTTGATCAATAGAAGATTGTGGTGTTGTAGTTCATGACGGTGGAAGTCACTACCTCAATTAAATGAATGACTTGGTTCATTGTGTGCTTTTGTACATTCCTCATCCAAAAACATCTCTTTCCATAGGGATTGTATGTTGGGGTGTACCTCTCTATCGTGTTTTCAATAATGATGTGTTTCACTGGGCCATGGTTCGCAAGTGGAAAATCTCCATCTTCATTCTGACTACTACGTGGTTTGCAGTTGATCAATGCACTTCCTCATTCATTTCATTATGCTTCTAGTTTATTGACCAATACTTCGCATGACAGTGTTTTGTAGGTCGTCCTCATACACTTGGTTTGTGGTCTGTCCCTTCTCCAGATCTTTCATGGTACCCAATATGGGAAGCTGTTTGGGACCTTTTACAAATTAGATTATTTCAAAATTTTCCACCATGTTTCATCCACACATGCATCTCAATCATTTATCAATTTTATTGATGTATTTTCACTCCATTTGTAGTTTTTTTGGGACACCACTATTTCCCCCTCCTATCAGAATGGGCTACAATCTTGATAAAGAGGTGGCTATTCGGATGTTGAAGCGGTCCCAGTTTGAATGATCAGATAATTCACTAGTTTTTTTCTGAGACATGGAACTCTGCGAGAATAGTTTTATTGACACAAGTTTCATTGGAAAAACCCAAAAAAATGCATCTTTTCTATCAATACCCTAATTTTTTCCTAAAATTGTTTTCGTGTGGGATTGGTTGGTATAATAATACATTTTCATATGCCACCTTTTGTGGGTTTTTTACTTAACAAGAATTGTATCTTTTAATTTTTTGGATTCTCAAAAATTTTACTGAAACCATATGTATCATAGGGTTGTTGATCTAATAATCAAATTTTATCCAAGTCTCCCTTTTCAGATTCTGTACATAGAGAGTGTAGTGTCTCTTTTTCATGGGCAGTTTAAGGTTTTGAAAAACATGGTATCAATACTAATGTTTTTGGTCAAATATATTTTACTATGACTGCACTGATGTTTTTGGTTGGAGAGCATTGAAAATTTTTTCGGGGTAAGGAACCATATTTATGACACATTCATAGAGAATGTCCTGAATAAATTGAGAAATTGATGAGGTGGTTTTCGTGACCCTAAAATTGAGATTTATGGATAGTGGACTTGATATGAGGAATGGAATCTATGGGGAATACATATAGGGTAAAATCCTCTCCTAAAGAATAATTTTCCTTCTGTTGATAGGCCATTTTTTAGAAATTTATCAAGAGTCACTAGTGAATTATATTCATAGTCAATAAAATTCGTCCATGGGACACTGTACTTCAATTTAAATGGTCCCTTATTTTTCTATAGAATATTTTGATAGATTTCATTGTCGTGGAATATAGTGGGTGTCCCATTGAAGGAATGATGTTTGAATGTATTAACGAAATTTGTATTAGCTTTGTATGAACAAATGATTCCACATGAATTTGGCTTGTGTAATGGAGGGTTGGAACATGGTGTATTTTAAAATCATATATCCAAGATATTGTAGACCTTTTTTATAAATTTATTTTACTCTTACCAGAGTCCGGAAAATTATTTTTCTTTTCCACCATTAGTCGGACAGGAAATGCCCATTATTTTAGGAATTGGGAAGGGGAAATATGGAAAATGTAATCTAGGACGTTTCTGAAACTGAAGAGTGAGGTGAGACATAAATTTCAAATGGGATTAAAAAGTTAGGGCAAGCCTCTCTTGGGGACAGATGTTACCTTGGTTGATAAGCCATTTGTTTTGGCACCATATGTATAGTCATTGGGGCATTGTGTCCATAGTCAAACAAATGTTTCCACAGAACAGTGTTAATCCATTTCTGATGCTCATTTATGGTTATGGGGATTTGGTCTATTTTAAATATAGAGTATAGTATATGAAAATGGGTACCTAATCATGAAAAGGGGAATTTCATGTCGATTTTATAGGAATACTTGTAATAAGTGGGATAATTTTTATCCTATCCATGTGAGTTTGGTCCTTTCTCATGTCTGGCCCTTATGTAAGTAGTGATGGGATAATTATGTTTCATGGCTAGATAAGACATATAAAATTCATATATCACGATATATCATGTGATGATATGAATGAAATCGTACATAGTTCATTTACATCTCAGCCATTCATGGATCATATTCACGAATGGATGAGACATTTTTTTGATAAGTATTCACCAATGTTTGTCGAACGTTTCTGCGCATACTAAATTATTGTGCAGGGTCTAGTGGGGAAAAACCCTTGGCCATGACCAGTCTTATGGGTGAATATTATATATTGAGTATCATGTCGTTTAAATGTCATGGGATTAGGAAATTTTATATAATCTTTGAGTATCTCAAGGTTAATCAAGCCAGGATGTTCAGACATGTCCATAACATGGATAGGAAGGAGAGTGGAAACCATTGTTTCGACAGCCCCTTGAATTGATAAATGAAATGGGTCTTGGAACCCATTAGTCTTATAAAAATAATCAAATCATATCCTAGGGACAAATTTTTCCATGGTTGATGGGATATTTTTGTGGAAACATATGCAAAGCCACCGAGACATTATTTGAATAGTCAAACAAGGGTGTTTTCAAGACACTGATTTTCCATTCCAAATGGCCATGGAGGATTATGGAAACCTAAGATTACTCAAATAAAAGAGTTTGATGACTATAAATAGTTGGAATGGAAATATTAGAAACCCTTAAGGTGTGATTATTCATATATTTGGGAGAATTTCAATAGTGGTTTGACATGTATGTGAGGCGGGAGCTTTTTTCTCCCTTATCAGAATAGGGCCCAACATGAAGGATCCCAGTGTCCCAAGATTAGATTATCTGCACAAGTTTGATACATGCATGAGGAATGTGAGAATTTTAGCTATATTTGGGGTACCATGTAGTTTAATTTCATAGGGTTTGGACTTTGAACATCCCAATATAGAGGGGAAAACCCTAATATTCATTTTAAAGACATGCCAATTTTCTCAGTCATTATAGATTTAATCGAATTAGATCTATGGGGAATCTACTACTAAAAATCCTAATCCCACATGATCTATGTTTTAATGAGAATCCAGGGGAGATATAGGTTTCACTCACCCACATAAGTATGGAAGGATAAAAGAAAAGGTAATTTTTTGGCCATGCAGTTTAATCCTAGTGTAGCGAGGATGTGCATGACTCAAATTGGATGAGCCAAATATTATGGTTCCATGATGTTTTATGTATTCTATAGAGGATTTTAACATCACATTTTTATTTGGTGTTATAGGGATGAAATTTAAAAGGTATCAGACATAAATATGACATATTTGGACTGGTTTATTCACAGTAGATATCAAGCATGAGCGGGGTGAGAAGTTATAAACCATGATTCTAGGAGCTCTCTAGTCAAGAAGGATGATCCTAGGCTTAAAAGATAGTTTTAATAAAGAAGTATGAATATCTTCTCTAGATGAATAATTTATCTTTTGTTTATATGAAGTTTTTATGGGAAACATATGCATAGTCGTTGGGGAATTTTATGCATAGTTAATCAAAGGTGTTCCTGGGACTTTGGTCGTCCATTTCTGATAGTTATGGGTGGTTATAGTGATTATAGATTTCTAAAGGAATAGAGTTTGATATATTAAAAGGGTATTTCTAGGTATATGAGTAATATCCATACAAAGACTTGTTCTGAGGCACAATATCCTCTAAACATATATGATTCATATGTAAGGAGATGCATGGTCCATTAACATTTTCTAGATGTAAGAGTCCATATTTGGAATCGCCTGTATCTATTTGTATTTCACATAAAAGAGATTGAGGGAAATTTTTTTATTCATCTGTCCGGATGGACCTAGGATTTATGGCCGTAGTGTCACAAGTATCTCGTTCCATATAGAATCTATCAATACAAAGTCATTGAGACACCTTACTGTTTAATGTCGTATGGTCAGGACTTCTTTGGTCATGAAGTTCAAGGTGGTGTGGTAAGGATGAGAGTGAACTAATGTGAAATGGGTGACATGAGTGATGTGTTGAACCATGCATAATAATGGAGCATTTTTTTTCTTCATTTACAAGGGAGATGGACCATGATAAAGGATCTTAGCATCACCACCTACGCTGTGAGTGTAGGGATGAAGCCACATGTAGTTCTGGGAAACTCATTATGCATGTCTAACAATGGAAAATATAGGGGGAATTGTATTATGTGGTAATTTTATCCAAATATTATGGTCAATATGTCTCTACATATCCTATTAGGGTATAAATAATGTCATATGTAGCTCTTGAACAAATAATTCCTTGTACAAGTCTATTCCATATGCAGGGAATAGGGAATATTTACTTTTGGGTAGAGGTTGGAACAAGATAATGGATCCAGGTGTCACCACATATCATACATGGTAAGGATTCAAGAAACAAATTGTTCTATGGGTACCTTGAAGTTTTACATCATTGTTAAGGACTTGAAAACTCCTTGCATAGGTTTAAACATTACATGGGGAAATGATTCATTTTTTTGTGTTGGTGGAAGGACCAGGATGAAGAATACAAGTGTCACTATGTATACTATGAGGTAAATAATAATGCCACATATAGTTCTGATGCTTCCTCCACAAATATTTTTTCATCATACACAACGAGGGGGGATTTTTAACCATTTTTTAAAAAATAAGCCTAATAATTACATGTATACCGTATTCATCCAAGGGGAAACCCTTAAAAAATTTCTATGATTGTGTGAGCTATTCTTGGTGTGGGAAATAAGAAATAGTAAGGGTATCCTCTCATTATGTTGAGTTTATTGAGAGGACAATAGAAGTATTTTGTTACCTTGTTTTGTCACAACCGAGATCTATGATTGTGGCATCTCTACATGTCCCATTGGTAGACGTAAATCATGTCTCAAGTAGTTCTAATACCATATGATCCATGTATGAATATGACCTATGCACATGAAAGGTTTTCCTTTTTGTGGAGACTAGATAAGGATGAAGGATCCTAGTGTCACTATGTATCCCATTGGTAGTTGGGAATCAACATGTATGTAGTTCATTAGGACGACATGGTATGTAACTGATGAAGGAGACAGTGTCCCCTTAGGTGATAACATTATTACAGCTGTAACACCCTAGGTAAATAAAGAATATAACATCTTTATATTTATCCATATTTTTTAATAAAATATTAATATTACTTTAAAGGGGGTGCTATGCTCGATGGCATACCCAATACGCAACAACGAGTTTCTTGGGAATCTTACGTTGCACTCTAATAATAAAATAATATTATTTTAAATGGTAGTTAACCACAAGCCGTTGTAATGGCGGGAATGAACATAACTAACTAAAAAATGATTATATATGTTTGTAAAATATTTTTACTCTTTACAATAAATGTTAGAGGATTAAAAATGCAAATGAAACCAGTTTTTAAGCGTAAACATTCTAATATTCTTTAAAAGGTCGATTAACCGCCTTTTCATGGCGAAGCCCTTTTAAATCCATTTTTTGAAAATTTTATAGGCTCTATTTTTCAAAATAAACATATTATTTATTATTGGGACATTGAAATTTACCATGGGTTAATTTTTGGTATTTTTCTGACAATGTTCATTTTTCAATGAATAGTGAAAAATACTGCATTTTATATCAAAACTGCTTTTTCATATAATTTAATTATATGGTTATATTATCTTTTTAATTTGTTTTGAAGTGTAATTAGAATATATTTTTACCATGTAATTCAATTATGTTCATTGAGATTAATTTCAATTTGGAATTAGGCATAAACAAGTACCAAACTTTTCATAAATATTCTTTCAAAAAAACCCACTATTTGTTTTGACAACGGGAAGTTTTTCTTTAAAATAATTATTGCAATTTATGTGTTTTCAATTTGGTAAAATTAATTACATATTTGGAATCATAAGGTCCAAATTATGTAATTATGAATCTTTTGTTTTTTGACATTATGAATAGTAACGACGATAATTATCTTTAATTATCTTGATTAATGAGTAATCGGGTAGTTAATGAAAATAAGATAATAACATAATAATAAAAAATGAACACAAAATGTGTCCTAAGGCTACTGGTTGTCTCATGGCCGACCATGGGATTCTTTGTTCCAAACTTGGGGGCCCCATGGAATCACTTTTGTGAGAAAGTGACTTTTTATCTTTTTATTTTTTTAAAGAATTTTAAATGTAACAAAGAATGAACCACCTAAGTAAAATTTTTTTAATTTTTTCTACATAAATGATATGTTGGACTATAAATATTCATTGGAAAGATAATCATATTTCCTACATCATTGTATTTTTTTTATAATTTTTAGACATTATATAAATTAAATTATTGATGACATCATGATGATGCAGCGATGACCTCATTATTTAACGATTTAAATTAAATGGAGAGATAATGTAAAATCTAAGACCTACACATGTCCAAAACCTATTGGATGGGTGGATTTCGAACCCTTGTCACTTTATACTCTAAAAACATCAATTTGGGACCATTAAAATCCGAAACTCATTTGAAAATAAAGTTACATTTTATACCTTTCCAAAAGTGCCCCTCCTCTCCTCTTATAAAAGGCCCCCACCTCTACCTCCTTACCCACACTCCCAAAGCCTTTGGCTCGGCCAAACCCTGCCCATTTAGTCTCTCCAAATCCCACTCTTACTCCTTGGAGCCTCACTTTGTGCATAAGTCTTCCCAAGAAAGCCTTTGAGCTCAAACCAAAGGGAGTTACCCGATTTTAAGGTAATGTCTTCACATGTGTTCTTTTGTTTTATTTTGCTTCTCCAACCCCCTAAACTCTTTTTATTCATTTATTTTGTAATAACTCCAGTATCTTCAATATACTATTATGTTGTTATAAGAAGCACTCGATCTACACATACACACACCTACATCAAATTGTTAAAGAACATACTGTTTCTATGGATGGTGAATTTCTGCCTCATGAAACGATGATTGTTCAACACTCCTATAACACCTTAAAAGGTGGCCATTAAGATTTCAATATATTTATATATGATATATAATATGTTTTTTTATTTTTATTTTTCTTTTTTGGCATACCTTTATGATTTCCATTGTGGGTAAACACGATAATTTCATTTTAGGATGTGCGGACTCCCGCCCCCTCAATGTGATTTGATTTGTTAATGCCATATGTGGGATGTATAAAGGATGTATTTAAAGTAATTATATATGATGTATGTTACATATAAATTATTAATATAATTCTGAAATTAAAATATAAATACCTTTCATTTGGTTTTAATTTCATTAATATGACATAGAAATGAATGTAGTGTTCATGCGTACGGACGGCTTACCATCTCCATGAACGGTGCATTTCATTTCTTACCTCTAAATGATTATGTAATATTATAAATACATGTATATTCTGGATATATATGATATATATGATATCCATATCAGGAATATAATTCTGGATATAATGAAAATTTGACCACACGAACAACATGTAATTGTAAGAAGTCCACTTTCGACTTAAGAACCAAATATCGACAAAACAAACATTATTAACTTAAATGATTACATAATGTTTATAACATAGAAATAAGTGATAAAAAAAGAATAATGAACTAGAAAAATGTTCTTAATAAAGTGGAAATTACCTCAAGTTTATTATTCAGGACTTTAAAGAACGATCGAGTCAAGTCGGACCCGAGGTATGCGATCCTACTCCTCTCTTTCTTTTTAAGTACACTCTTTTATGTCATTACTTCTAAGCTCATATTTCTTGTTATTGGGATTTTATTTTATATTAATCTTACTGTAATTTTTATGTTCATCTGATGAGAGATCATATTCTCTCTCATCAATCCATTTTTGAAGTTTTGAGTGGCGCCGTTAGGCTGCCGAATTTTCGTAAGAGATCTATCCTCTCTCTTTCTTTTTAAGTACTCTCCTTTATGTCACTTATTTTAAGCTTCTATTTGTTATGTTGGGGGATGTTCTTTTATATTCCTCTTTCTGTAAACCTTATTTTAATATGATGAGAGACCCTATTTGATCTCATCAATCCATTTTTGGATGTTTTATGTGGCTCCGTTAGGCTGTCGAGTGTTCGTAAGGGATTTTTCATCTCACTTTTATTCCCGTGAGATTTATGCTACATTTGCCACAATTTCCTTTGAGTGGTGTATGTAATGTCCATTATTCTAATCTTTGTGTAATATACTTTCGTTTATGAGTATTTACATCAATGATGTATTGACCTTCTTTCATGGGGTGTATGTTTTGAAAGATACCCAAGTCGGTAAGGGAACCATTCACCCTACTCTTTTTAAAAGACTTCTTTTGTTGGGTATTTTAATTTACATATTGTTATGTTGGTATATGTTATCATATATCCTTATTGATGTAAATTTTATGGCCAAGTGATGAGATACACTTTTTATCTCTCATCAACTCATTTTGATGTGACGCTGTTAGGCTGTCAAGGGAACTTCTTAACCCAATTTTGATTTCTTTGGGTTCAACATGTAGTTATTGAATATGTCATCTTTTGAATATGTGTGAATGAAGTTTGATTATTTTACACTTAATATCCACTTATATTTGGTGTATTCGTTTGTCACACATAATTATGTAATTGATTTATCCTTAAACCAAGGATATCGTCTTTGTATGGGACTTTATCTCAATCTCCTTTCATTGAGCCATAATTTGTTTTATACACAACCTTCTTTTATACGGTGTATAAACCCCTTTTACTTTTACGTTTATCCAAAAGGAATATATTTTATACGAAGCGTTTTACTAAATGACAAAACGGAATGTTTTTGTCGTACGTATGCGGCGACAATGACTTCTCCACCACCGTGACCATTATATGAATTTCGGCTTCCTCTACAAGCCATACTTTTTTTTAAAAGAAAAATAAAAACAATGTTTTACTTTTCTTTTATTTTGGTATTGAAAATGGTTTTCATAATGTTTTTATATCAATGTGTTGTATTGATATCTTGTGATTGAAAGGTGGAATTGTTATGTTTCGTTTATGCATGTTTTATGTGATACGATTATGTTGAGGTTCTTGGGCATTATTATGAAGACGGGTGGTTCCCTGATAAACTATGGGTGGGGGAGCCTGATATAGCTCTCCAATGCATTAGGTAACACGAAGGAGTGAAACGTTAAGGTTTCTCCGAAGATATTTAGGGAATATACTGTGGTGGGTATTCCAAATGTAACCAAGAGGGTTACTCCCTACGTAAGAATGTTATGAATGCCTCAAGATACCTTTATGTCTTATGATTTCTATGATTTATTCATGATTTTTTTGAGGTATGTTAAAGTTCTTATGTTTTATGGGTAAAGTATGATTTCATTCTTATGTATACATGTACTCATGTTTCCTTTCCATATTTTTATATCCCTTACTGAGATTTTTATGCTCATCCCATGTTTTTGAAATGTTTTTCACAGGTCAAGGGAAAGGTACATGATATGATGATAGTTTTAAGGAAGTTTCAAGAAAGAATCCATATTTTATTTTAAATATGATTCCATTGATAGGAAAAATTAATACTATCTTTTATGAAACCACTTTGTTTAAATGTGGAATGTAATGCATGTTTTATGATCTAATTCTCTAAAACTCTAAACCTGAAAAGATCCTCAATGTGTAATCTTGTAGTAACTCAAGATTAAGTAAGGTTTAAGGATGGGGCCTTATTGTTGGTATCAGAGGTCGGTTTAGATAACTTTAGAGGTTATGGTATTCTTTAATTATAAGTGACATTACCAATATGGTTAAGATTTCAGAAAGAGTCCTAGTTTTAGATAAAGTGAATGAGTAAGTATATCTTATTGTTTATCTTCCTCATGAGTACATAATGGTTTTTTTGATATACTCACACTGACCTTTTTGGTTTTAGTAAATGGATGGATCTAGCAGGAACCAACGTAACAGTGGATGTGAAGGAAACTGTGATAGTTTTTTGAGCAAGCAACTGAATGATATGGGAGCTGCAATGAGAACTCTTGTGATTATCCTCAACCAACTATCTAGAGTCATGATTGACCACCTAAACCTTGGTGATTTCTATAAGCCATCATATATACGAGATACAAATCCCTACGGAACTATAGGTAATAATCATAAAGGTAAGTGTGTTCAAAAACCTATGTCTCAAAAATGTGGAAAGAAACACCTAGGAAAATGTTTCAAAGGGACAAAAATATGCAATAGATGTGGAAATGAAGGTCATAAAGCAAGAACCTTCCATGGAAAAAGGAAGCATCTAGTTGACTCGAGGAAAGGGAAAGAAGTTCTTTCTGAGGGATCAATTGAATGTTTTAAATGTGGTGTGCATGGTCCTTATGAAAACACATGTCCTATGAAGAAGTTTCATGAATGGGATCACCAAGATCGTACAAATGTTCATTTACCAATACCTAATGTCATTCCGATTGAGGATGAAGAAACTGAAAATGACCAATAAAAGGTATGGATTATTTCATAACTATTGTTTTCCTATTTTGGAATCTTATGATATGATTCATGATTTTGTTTGTAGGAAAGAGGTATTTCAGAATAAGTTGGAAAGGAATGGTTAATGGGTCATGAAGAATGTTGAATGAGTATGTTGTCAACATATAAGGGCTTCAAGAGTTATGGTGAAATTTTTAAGAGTATCAAGTCTCTTTTGATGATGGTGTTACATTAGAAGACTTTTTATAGTATGTGTAACCCTCATGTTTAATATATGAAAATTTTATTCAAGTAATAGTTATCTATTCTTTTATGGACATAGTTATAAAGAACCATTTGGGTTTATATGATCCTTACTTTTGAGGTAATTATGGGATTACTATATGTTATGATGGAAGTGAAAGGCTTGAGATAAAATTGAGGTTATATTATGTTGTTATTATTTTTGATGATTTTATCTCTTTTTGGGGAATGATTTGAGAATTATATAGTTTTGGAAAAAGGACAACACGCAGACCGTGTGACAACTCGTCACGTCGGACAAAGCTACGGGAATCGAACCCACAACCAAAGTTCAACTGGTATTTATCGCCTACCACTGTACTACGTGAAGTCCCTGGTTAGTTTAACTGATTCTTTTTAGTTAGATGATTTTATGAATTAAGAGTAAGTTGATTTTGGGTTCTCTATGGATATTTATTAACCTATCATGGAGGATATGTGATTAGGTTAATTACTTTTCAATACGAGACATTAAGAGCAACTGATGTTGTTTGGAGATAAATGTTACGATTTAACTTGGAAGACTATGTGACTAAATCCTTAAAATATTTGGGTTTCAATCTTAGTTTGGTTTACTTTGAGGAATTTTATGGACAAATTGATTATAGAATGGTCCTCGTTGAACTTTTGGGTTTTGTTGGACAAATTTGGGAGATTAAGAATAGATATTCTTTTTATAAAGGGTTATCCTTTTCTGGATTATCTGATCTTGTACTAACCTTTTTTGTTTTGGTTTTTGTTAAAGTCTAAAAACATGGGATGTATATAGTTCTCTTTTTTGGATTAGGTGATTCTCTAGAAGTTGATTATAGTACTCTTAATGTGAACAAGTCTTCCTAAATACTCGTCTTTTGGAGAAAATATGAGTTTGTGTAAGGAATCTAATAAAAGTTGAAAGTCAACATGATAAGTGATTATGATTCCTTATGAATAAATTCCTCAATAAAAAGTAACTTAAAACAAAAATTTTGTCTATTAAATTTTCCTAAAGGGGAATCGAATACCGTTTAACCCATCACAAGTTTGTGATTTTCTTGTGGTTAACATTCTCCTAAACATGTTTTATATCACTCTCCATCAGAACATGACCCTTTGTTTTTTTCCTCCATGTCCATATTTTCATACTTGGAATCCTAGTATGGGTTAACTCGGGTGACCATTGTACTTATATTTCTTTATTTTAAAGTGATTGTTTTACCGACTCTTGTTCCGATGTGGGACTTTCAAGGATGTTTCCAAGCCCAATTTTAAAATTGTGAGGACGCAATTCCCAGAATGGGGGAAGGATGTAACACCCCAGGTAAATAAAGAATATGAAATCTTTATATTTATCCATATTTGTGAATAAAATATTAATATTACTTTAAAGGGGATCCTATGCTCGATGGCGTACCCAATACGTAACAACGAGTTTCTTGGGAATCTTACGTTGCACTCTAATAATAAAATAATATTATTTTAAATGGTAGTTAACACCTAGCCGTTGTAATGGTGGGAATGAACAGAACTAACTACAAAATGATTATATATGTTTGTCAAATATTTTTATTGTTTGCAATAAATGATACAGGATTAAAAATGCAAATGAATCGAGTTTTTAAGCGTAAACATTCTAATATCCTTTAAAAGGTAGATTAACCGCCATTTGATGGAGAACCCCTTTTAAATCCACTTTTTGACAATTTTATAAGCTCTATTTTTCAAAATAAACATATTATTTATGATTGTGACATTGAAATTTACGTTGGGTTATTTTTTTGTATTTTTCTGACAATGTTCATTTTTCAATGAATAGTGACAAATACTGCATTTTACATCAAAACTGCTTTTTCATATAATTTAATTATATGGTTATATTCTCTTTTTAATTTGTTTTAAAGTTTAATTAGAATATATTTTTACCATGTAATTAAATTATGGTCATTGGGATTAATTTCACTTTGGAATTAGGCATAAACAAGTACCAAACTTTTCATAAATATTGTTTCAAAAAACCCCGCTATTTTTGTTGACAACGGGATGTTTTTTTAAAAATTAATTATTGAAATTTATGTGTTTGTAATTTGGTAAAATGAATTACATATTTGGAATTATAAGGTCCAAATTATGTAATTATGACTCTTTTGTTTTTTGACATTATGAATAGTAACGACGGTAATTATCTTTAATTATATTGATTAATGAGTAATCTGGTAGTTAAAAAAAATAAGATAATATCATAATAATAATAAATGACCACAAAATGTGTCCTAAGGCTACTGGTTGTCTCATGGCCGACCATGAGATGCCTTCTTCCAAACTTGGGGGCCCCATGGAATCACTTTTGTGAGAAAGTGACTTTTTATCTTTTTATTTTTTTAAAGAATGTTAAAAGTAACAAAGAATGTATCACCTAAGTAAAAGATTTTTAATTTTGTCTAAATAAATGATATTTTGGACTATAAATATTCATTGGAAATCTAAAAATATTTCCTACGTCATAGTAGTTTTTTTATAATTTTTAGACATTAAATAAATTAAATTATTTATGACATCATGATGATGCAGCGATGACCTCATTATTTAACGATTTAAATAAAATGAAGAGATAATGTAAAATCTAAGACCTAAACATGTCCAAAACATATTGTGTGGGTGTATTTCGAACCCTTATCACCTTATCCTCTAAACACATCAATTTGGGACCATTAAAATCCGAAACTCATTTGAAAATAAAGTTATATTTTATACCTTTCCAAGAGTGCCCCTCCTCTCCTCTTATAAAAGGCCCCCACCTCTACCTCCATACGCACACTCCCAAAGCCTTTGTCTCAGCCAACCCCTACCAATTTTGTCTCTCAAAATCCCTCTATTACTCCTTGAATCCTCACTTTGGGCAGAAGTCTTCCCAAGGAAGCCTTTGAGCTCAAACCAAAGGGAGTTACCCGATTTTTAGGTAATGTCTTCATTTGTTTTATTTTGTTTTATTTTGCTTCTACAACCCCCTAAACTCTTTTTATTAGTTTATTTTGTAACAACTACAGTATATTCAATATACTAGTATGTTTTTATGAGAATCATTCTAGCTATACATACACACACCTACATCAAATGGTTAAAGAACCTACTGTTTCTATGGATGGAGAATTTCTGCATCATGAAATGATGATTGTTCAACACTCATATAACACCTTAAAAGGTGTCCATTAAGATGTAACTATATTTATATATGATATATAATATGTTTATGTTTCTGTATTTTTATTTTTTGGCATACCTTTATGGTTTCCATTGTGGGTAAGCCTGATAATTGCATTTTAGGTAGTGCGGACTACCACCCCCTCAAAGTGATTTGATTCGTTAATGACATATGTCGGATGTATAAAGGATGGATTTAAAGTTATTATATATGATGTATGTTACATATAAATGATGAATATAATTCTGGAATTAAAATATATGTACCTCTAATTTGGTTTTAATTTCATTAATATGACATAGAAATGAAAGTAGCGTTCATGCGTACGTACGGCTTACCGTCTCCATTAACGGTGCATTTCATTTCTTACCTCTAAATGATTATATAATATTATAAATACATGTATATTCTAGATATATATGATATATATGATATAAAAATCATGAATATAATTATAGATATAATGAACATTTGATGAAACGAACAACATGTAATTGTAAGAAGTCCACTTTCGACTTAAGAACCAAATATCGACAAAACAAACATTATTAACTTAAATGATTACATAATGTTTATAACATGGAAATAAGTGATATAAAAGGAATAATGAACTATAAAAAGTTTCTTAATAAAGTGGAAATTAACTCATGTTTATTATTCAGGATGTTAATGAATGATCGATTCAAGTCGGACCCAAGGTAAGGGATCCTACTCCTCTCTTTCTTTTTAAGTACACTCTTTTATGTCATTCCTTCTAAGATCATATTTCTTGTTATTGGGATGTTATTTCATATTAATCATACTGTAATTTTTATGTCCATATGATGAGAGACCATATTCTCTCTCATCAATCCATTTTGGATGTTTTGAGTGGTGTCGTTAGGCTGCCGAATTTTTGTAATAGATCTATCCTCTCTCTTTCTTTTTAAGTACTCTCCTTTATGTCACTTCTTTTATGCTCCTCTTTGTTATGTTGGGGGATGTTCTTTTATATTCCTCTTTCTGTAAACTTTATGTTAATATGATGAGAGACCCTATTTTACCTCATCAATCCATTTTTGGAAGTTTTAAGTGGCGCTGTTAGGCTGCCGAGTTTTCGTAAGGGATTTTTTATCTCACTTTTATTCCGGTGAGATTTATGCCACATTTGCCACAATTTCCTTTTAGTGGTGTATGTAGTGACCATTATTCTACTATTTGTGTAATATACTTTCGTTTATGAGTATTTACATCAGGGATGTATTGTCCTTCTTTCATGGGGTGTATGTTTTGAAAGATACCCAAGTCGGTAAGGGAACCATTCACCCTCCACTTTTTAAAAGACTTCTTTTGTTGGGTCTTTTAATTTACCTATTTTTATGTTGGGATATGTTCTCGTATATCCTTATTGATGTAAATTTTATGTCCATGTGATGAGATACACTTTTTATCTCTCATCAACTCATTTTGATGTGATGTCGTTAAGCTGTCAAGGGAACTTCTTAACCCAATTTCGATTTCTTTGGGTTCAGCATGTAGTTATTGAATATGTCATCCTTTTAATATGTGTGAATGACCTTTGATTATTTTACACATAATATCCACTTATATTTGCTGTATTCGTTTGTCACACGTAATTATGTAATTGATTTATCCTTAAACCAAGGATACCGTCTTTGTATGGGACTTCGTCTCATTCTCCTTTCATTGAGGAATAATTTGTTTTATACACAACCTTCTTTTATACGGTGTATAAACCCCTTTTACTTTTACGTTTATCCAAAAGGAATTTTTTTACACGAACTGTTTTACTAAACAAAAAAAGGTAATGTTTTTGTCTTACGTATGCGGCGACAACGACTTCTCTGCCGCCGTGACTATTATTTGAATTTTGACTTCCTCTACAAGCCATACCATTTTTTTAAAAGAAAAATAAAAACCATGTTTTACTTTTATTTTATTTTGGTATTGAAAATGGTTTTCATAATGTTTTTATATCAATGGGTTGTAATGATATCTTGTTATTGAAAGTTGGAAATGTTATGTTTCCTTTATGCATGTTTTATGTGATACGATTATGTTGAGGTTCTTGGGCATTATTATGAAGACGGGTGGTTCCGTGGTAATCTAAGGGCGGTTGAGCCTGATATAGCTCTCCAATGCATTGGGTAACCCGAAGGAGTGAAACGTTAAGGTTTCTCTGAAGAGATTTGGGGAATATACTGTGGTGGGTATTCCAAACGTAACCAAGAGGGTTACTCCCTACGTAAGAATGTTATGAATGCCTAAATTTTCCTTTATGTCTTATTATTTCTATGATTTATTCATGATTTTTTGAGGTATGTTAAAGTGCTTATGTTTTATGGGTAAAGTATGATTTCATTCTTATGTATACATGTACTCATGTTTCCTTTCCATATTTTTATATCCCTTACTGAGCTTTTTATACTCATCCCATGTTTTTGAAATGTTTTTCACAGGTCAAGGGAAGGGTACATGATATGATGATAGTGTCAAGGAAGTGTCAATAAAGAATCCATGATTTATTTTAAATATGTTTCCATTGATGGGAAAAATGAATATTATCTTTTATGTAACCACTTTGTTTAAATGTGGAATGTAATGCAAGTTTTATGATCTAATTCTCTAAAACTCTAAACCTGAAAAGATCCTCAATGTGTAATCTTGTAGTAACTCAAGATTAAGTAAGGTTTAAGGCCAGGGCCTTATAACAACCATGCAATTTAAATTAACTCAGTAAGGATGAATATGTTTCTATGTAGTTTAATGACTTCTAGCTAATACACCATTTTATTGTCATGCACCTTGAATGACCTCATCGTGCAGTTTATTGTTATACAATCATGACATCTTTTATACAATTTAACATCATGAAGAATAGACTTTTTCTATATTGTTTAAAATAATTTTTATAGGATGTATGTTTTTCTATGATGATTCACATTATGCAGTTATGAATAATTTTATTTTTAATATACAATTTATTTTACGGGAACCTATAATTAGTGGGGGTTGTGATGAGATGAACATTGATTGAAATATAGTATATTCTCTATAGTATTAGAAAATTTGTATATCGTATCATACCTCCCATATTGGATTCAACTATAGAGGATTCATTCATTAAATTATCATAGTTTGGATCACTAGAACCATCTCTCCTTAGAGTAATGATCGAAGAGAAACCTTCTTATTTATGGATCATGAAATCTGGTTTCCGTAGACTTCTAGATGGGGCAGAGTGTGTAAAATTTTCTCTTTAAACCTCTATGTATCATCAAACCATTTTTTGTATTTTTTATCTATAAAACGTTGATCACATATGGATATCTAAAGTGATGGTAATTAAACTTCAATGGGAATGACCGCCTCTATCCCATATTCTAATGACAATATGGTTACTGGAGTGGTAGTTTGGGTTGTGGTCATGTAATCCCACAAAGCATGGGTGAGGTTATCTGAGAATGATTTAATTTCCTTCGCTATAATTTTATAGATTATATTGGATAGGTTCTTGTTGAGGCATATATCTACCACTTTTCCACTTCATGATTGAAGGATGAATGGTTAGCCTTGATTTCATACGTCTGATATAGCTTATCCAATTTAACAGAGCAGAAATTAGTGCAATTGTTTGTCAGTATAGTGTGATGGAAACCAAACCTGGTGATGATATTGGATTTCACAAAGATTATAATTATTTTTTCTCCATTATCTTTATGGTTTGAAGCTTCTACCCATTTAGAAAATAAGTCGATTATTGTGATAGTATATTTTAATTTTCTGGCTGTAGAGGAGATGGAACGGTCCCATGATGTCTATTCCATATATAGAGAATGGTCAGGTTTACCTATACCTATGAAACAACATTGATGTCTGATGGATAAAATTGTCATGGATTTGGATATAATGACACATTTTGTTGAATGTTGCACAATCCTACATCCTGGTGGGCCAATAGTACATAAGCCTTAGAATCTTCTGTGAGATCTTAGATGTTGAGGGACGTACATTACATTTTCTAGAATTTACTTATTTTATAACGATGGTGGTCTCTTCTCCAACAATACACCTAAGAAGAACTACATCAGGACCTCTCTTATAAAGGATCTTCTACCAAATTCTGTCAGCAAAAAACATAAATTTTATTATTGTCTCGTGATTTTATCTTATCCACCCTAATCTGGTGGGAGTTATCCCTTTTGAAGATAGTCGATAACGAGAGTAAACTCGATGTTAGTGGGAAAATACATCTCAGATATGTGAATTATCACATTAATTTCATCAATGTTTTCATGAATGTAGGGAGTATCCATCTGGTAGTGGGAAATATTGATGACTATTCAGTTCCGATCTAGGTAGGCCAAATTCATGAATTCATTTTCTAATGAATCATTTTTTGCATTATGTGAATGAGGGACATAATCCAATGTCATATCAGATGGGAATTATACCATAAAATCGTGAACATGTTTCGTCAAATATATCATCTCCTCTTTCATGATAGCACATTCACCATTGAATTTCTTTATGACCACTTCTGAATCGCCTTTTAACTCATTGTGTTTTTCTTGCACATGGAGTGTTATTTCTAGGCCTAAGATTATGGCCTAGTTCTCTACATCATTTTTCATGCATCCTTCCAATGGTAGGATGGAATAGAGAAAAAATTCTTTCTCTAGGGATGTGCGTATGATTTCCAGACCCATATTGTTGAATTTTGGGTCTTCCATTATTTTTTCATGTCTAACATCTAGTGGCACTATCGAAGTGAATGACCTACATTTAAGAGTTCTCTTGAAGAGATAACACTTCACCACAAGGTATGTCAACATCTAATGGTACCACCTCTATTAAGGGATAATTTTATAGGATATTTGCTAATGCATGGGCTTTGATGGTTTTCTTCACTGTGAACCGTATATTGAACTGCAACAACATGACTTCCCACCATGATAGGCATCCAGTTAAGTTTGTTTGACTGAGAATAAATTATAGTGGGTTCTTACAGGAGACCAAATGGAGATCATGTTGTTGAAATTAATGCCTCAATTTCTAGAATTCAAATATTAATGCAAGGTGTCTCTTATTGATATTTTAATGACAATCTGCATCATTAATCGTGGTTTGGAATAGATAATAGAGACTATTATAACGACTGAAATCATTCTTCTGTGCGAGGAAGGAACCTAGGGAATGCTCCATGGTGGCTGCATACCGAATTAGTGGTCTTCCATGAACTCGAGGCATTAGCACAAGTGGACATTATAGATACTTCATGAGATTCTTGAACTCATTATTATATTTTTTAGTCCATTAATATTGATCCACATTCTTCATTATGGTAGTGAGAGGAATGCATTTTCGGGTGAGGTTAGATATGAAGTGTAGAATGTAGGCCATGTGTCCTTTGTGTCCTCTCATCTCATTGAGGCTATGAGGAGGCGACATTCCTTGGATGAAATTTTTCTTTTCAGGGTAAACTTCAATTCCTCAGTGGAATATGAAGAAGCTAAGGAATTTCCCCGAGATAACAACAACATTACATTTTAAGGGGTTTTTTTAAGATTATGCTGGCATATTTTATTGAAAATGGTATCAAGATGTACTTGATGGTTCAAAAAATATTGTGATTTAACCACTATATCATGAAAATAACATTCATCAAACGTTTCCAAGAATGGTTTGAAAATGTAGTGCATGGTGCACTGATATGTTGTGCTGGTATATTTTAAACTGAAAATAATCACTTTATTGAGAAATTCTCCATAGGGATCCATGAAGGTGGTGGAATATTCATATTATTAGTACATTAATACATTGTTATCTTCTGAATATCAATCCATGAAAAATAGAACCCCATATCTAGAAGATGCATCAATACATAATTCTTTGATCGGGACTAGAAAATCAGCTTTCAGGAAGTTCCCATTAATATCCCTAAAATCAATTAGGACCTTGATCTGCTCATTTTTCTTCATGATGGGGAAATTTTTTTCCCATATATATGGGGTTTTAGACCCCCTAAATGATTTTAACTCTAATTATATTATCAAATTCTGCCTTTATTTTGGAAGCATGTGTCTGTTGTTTCTTTTTGGTGGTATTCTTTTAACCATAGTGGTCCTCTTGAATGCCCATGTGGCAAGTGGCCACCACTAAGTCGAGACTTGAAATATCTGTATATTTACCAGTGAAGAAATATTGATTCTGCCTTTGGAAAATGGTGTATAACTTGTTCTATTTTTATGGAATGGCATTATTATCCAATTTGGTTCATGGGCCTACTTCTGTACCCATGTTTATTTCCTTGAGTTCGTCAACTATGGTGGAAATGTCTTCCTATAATGCTATAGGGGAAACACTTAGGTATTATTCTTCTCTTTCAATGCATCCTCATCAACTTTATCTTCATCTTATGATGGGGAAAAATCCTTGAATCAACTTTTCCATAGTTGAGGGGGGAGTTTCAATTTTGTGTATAAGAGGCATGGTCATCCTCTCTACTTCATCTCTTAGAGGGGGCTTTTCTAAGTAAGATGCAGTGAGTGGTAAAAGAGTTACCACATTTTCATTGATTGAAGAGAAACTTATTCGTACCTCAATAGTAGAGGAATGTATTATCTGTAGATTTCATGTCAGTCTGGACACATTTTTATCAGAACATTCCCTATTATATTATGAGTCAATGATCCTTCCAAAATTATCAAGATTGGAATTCAAAACTGAGAACATGTGGACTGGTGAATATGCAACATAATATGGAATTTTGATTTTAGTCTCATTGATGGGATGTACAAATTCTTTAATATTAATATAAATGGGATAATTTCGAATCATTTCTAAACCATTTAGGGTGGTGACCCAATAAATTCTATTAGTTGAGGGTTTTTCCTCTTCGGCTCATAGTACCCTTCGTCAATGTAGTGTGACTCGCATGATTCGAATGGGGCCTTATCAGAATGAAGTGCCCCACTTTATCCATTGATGATATAATTCAGGAACTACTCGTATAGGGAAATGATTTGTGCATATTTATGAGGCGAAGGCCTTCCATGGAAGGCATTGAATGTTGTAATTTTTTTGGACCACCAGAAACTCCTAATGAAGTAGGAGTTCAATGAAACGGGATTAGAGCCTGATTTATCCTAACAGATTCTACTCACATATATCGTATCCCAATATGGTCATGGTGTATGGTGTAAAATCATCCTCAGTGCATCCTACCAGATGAAGTGTATCTAGTGGGAGGAAATATGCCCCAGTTCCATTATCAATGATGAATTTTTGGTATATCTATGCCATTTTTTTGTGTCAAACACTTATAAAGGTTTGATGTGTCCTTTCCGGGTGTTGTCTTCATCTTGATCTGTAATGGAGATAACAACATAGGATTCTATAGAATTAGTCTCTTTATGGAAGACTTTAGTGAATGATACTTTGGATTCAAATCTTGGGGAATCGGTCAGGCTTTAATGACAGCTTCCCAGATATCAAGCGATAGGTCTTTTGTATCCATGATTGAGAACATAGATAGTACTGAAGAAAACTATTTCAAAATGTCATATTTATGATCTAAAGGCTGACACATCCCATATAGAGAATTCTCTTACATCAGTGCTTTATCGTCATTAGCATTTAATGATGTTAGGTTGTCCCTTGTGGTTGGTTCTGGGGGATCTTCTTTTCTTTTTGTATTAGGTCAAGATAATCTACTCACATATTGAGGGAAATTAGTAATTTCATTCTCCTCTGACAGATATTTTATGAGAAAAGAATTTTGGTGTTTTCTTATAGGGTGAAGATAATTTTTCTATTCCTGTTGGATCTGTTGTAGGGACCTTCTACTATTTTCTAAAACACTAATAGATTGAGAGGGGGTGTTAAAATAAGCTTGATTTCTACCATGGTTGTGTCTCCCATGAAATCAAAAGCCTATTTGATTTCTTTCTCCATCCCCACAATTGGGTGCGGGGAATTATGGTTGGTAACTATACTCATTGTCGGATAACGTATCCATCAAATGTATGAAATTGATAGTGAAAAAATTATATACTCTATTAATGATGAATTTGACTCGTTATATGCCTCTGTTTGTACTATTTAGTGCGGCGGTGGTAATGGTCATGTTTGGTGGGGTGGTGCTTATGATCTTATTTTTCGGGGCAGTGCCCATGGTTTCATATCTATTGGAATGAATTATAAATGATTCAATGATAAAATTGTCTTTAGTTTATGTACATCTCCCTGCACTTTCATTCTATCCTTCTAATTGGATTTTTTTTGGTTGTTGTCCCTTGCAGGATTGTGGAGTTGAGAATGATAGTTGTGTTTTATTAGAAGATGTTGGAGTCCTTGATGATTGAATCAATTATTCTTGGAGGATACCAAGGGCTCAATTTATTTTTTTATTCATACTACTATCAAAAAAATTCTCCTTTTTGTTAACAACAGTTTTCCACTCCCCCTCTTCACCCGGGTCATTGGTGGAAACATATATCACTTGTTTGGGTGGTTTCCTAGAAATACTTTCCATGAATCTATTATGGTTTTCAAGGGAATATTGGAAAAAAAATATTGAATGTTTTTCCCCAATATCCGATGGAAGTGAAAGAAATTTAGATTGTCATTGAGACCTACAATATCATACTGCTTCAGCTCTGGTATCTGTTGTGAGATACAATTCCCGGAAGATATGAAGTAGACACAAACATTGTCATATCGGAATGAGTAGACATTATTTCATTGATCATAAAATTGAATTAATTTTCCACACATTCTTCATATTGATATAGTTGGGGTGGCTGATGACATCCATAGGGCCCTTAATGGGTTGGAGGGGCCCTTGGAGTTGGAGCTAATGCAGTAGGTTGCTTAAGCATGACAAAACCCGCTTCCACTCCCCCTTCTCTTTTAATGTGGCATGATGGGGCCTCATGGGAAATGATATTTATATCTTTAAAGGAGTCATATACTCTTTCTGAAATGGTAAAGAAATCATGGAATTGACTTATTTCTCTCTCTGGAATGATCTGTGTGCATAGATCATCACATAGATTGTCAATAGAAATGGCCAACAAGAAATCTTGGAGAGGAGGCCGATTGAAGGAGTAAGTTGGACCATTCCATATGGAACTAAAGTCTAAAGCTATCTCATTCCCCCAATTTTTTTATTTCATGAGATCAAAAACTATTTTTTCTGAAACGTTTAGCTGAACTGGAACCAAAACTAGCACAGAAGATCCCACTATCCTGTTATTTATTTATCTTGAAAACTTGTGTACCATATGATGGTTCAGACTTGAAAGGGTTCGCAAAAAATAATATAGGAAACATATCTTCTTGATTCACCAGGGTTCCCATCATGGGATCATATTAAGAAGTTTATTGAATTAGATGTTACATTGGGTCTCTGGAAGTATCGAACACTGGGAATACAGGGTTCCCAAAACCTGGCGGTGGAGGGACATTTATTAACTAATGTGGGAGGGCCTCCATTTCTACTATATTTGAGTGAATAATCCAAATATTTATTTGGTTCTTATTTTAAATAACATGAATGTATTTAGGTTCCTTTGATGCATGTCCTATTCGACCTGAGTATGAGAGGGTGTAGCAGGGGGAAAGATTTGATGTGTTAGTGATACTCGATCTTGAGGTCGATACAAAATTCGGTGAAATCCATTGTGGATTAACATGAATCTATTCATGTTTCTTCCCTGATGGATGGAAATATTGATATCCTTCTTGGATAGGGTTCAGGTAAACGGATGGTCCCGCGGCAGCCTGGAACAATAATTCTATCCTTATTTCATTTAACAATATATGCTCTTGGGGGTGAGGTAATTCTGATAGAAGTATGTATAGATGATCCATTTGAGTATTACATCTCATAGAACAACTGTCCTGAACAGATCATCCACAAGTCACCTCATCTTGTTCATTTCTTCATCATATTGAGTGATCCTTTATTCAAGTGTCCGGGATTCATTTTCACTGGGAGGTGGTGGGTCATATGCAGTCTTGTTCGTATTCTTCTTCTTATTGGGGATTCATGAAGGAACCAATGAGGGATTAGCTGACCGAGCACCCAAATTTATAATGACTCTCTAGATCTTGGATTTTACACATCCATGTTCAGTATAGACTACCTCTGGAAGGGAACCATATTGTCCTGCAACCTCTTTATTTGAATTATCCTCAACAAAGTTAGTGGGATAGAAATCCATGAAATATACTAATGTTTTCCAAATTACTGGTGGCATATCTGGTGTTGAATGGTGGTAGATATTCTTATGTACTTTATTGGACCATCTCCATCCATTCAATGATACTTATCGAGTTTCATGGAAATAATGAATTGAAGGGATCCCTGACAAGACCTTGTAGTATGCCTCCATTAAGGGTGATGTGTGTCATTGGACATTATGAAATGGGTGACCCATCTATCCATTGTTCTCCCAAATGTGGATAATAAATTCATCTATTGGGTGGGTGTTTGAGGTATAATTTCCCCATGCTCTTTGGGGTGGTGTTCCTCCCATCCTTCTATAGATGACCCTCAGCCCGGATTTACTGGTCTTATCAGGGAATTTTGTGTTAAATTTTCCCCAGGACCTGTGGGATGGGGATGGTCCCATGTTTTGGCCGATGATACTTCCATTGTTTCTTTCTAGATGTCATACATCTCAAAGAACGTGTGAACAAAAAATGGAGCACTGTTTACAAGTGTACTACTTTATCATGAGGACATGAGAATTTCTATTTGATTGGACTCCCATAAGCATAAATCCTCATGAATGAACTCAGTTTCTTGGTTCAGGAGTTTCTCAATGGCAATCTTTCATCGATATTGATGGTATTGGGATGTACTCAAGGCCAGTTCTTGTTGAGTATTCCACATTTCTTAATTAATAACGTCATGTGACTATCATATAGGTATGACTTCATTGCTAGATTCCACTTCCAATTGGTTCAATGAGAAAATATGTTGGGTGAAGTATAGATCTCCATGTCCTCCCCATCCCTAGATATGAACACCATATGAGCTATCGTCGATAGGGTCGCACAATGTCTCCAAAATATATAGGTAGGCCAGATCAAAGTCTTTCTTCCACCATACTAAATGTGAGTTTTTTGAAGAAAAAAGGGCATCTATGTTAATTTGAGGTATAATTTATCCCAATATATTAACATGGTTTGCATAACAGTCATAGGGTATAAATATGAATTTTAACTGGTGGAGGGTTGTCCTGAGATTGAGTTGAGTTTTATGTAGGAATTCTTATAACAATTCTCTTGGTATTCGAACTCTGATGTGGTTATGTGAAAATAAATCACTGATATTTTATCCATATCTAGTTCCCTTATCACAAACAACACTTCTTGTTTAAATTCTTCCAGGGACTCTTCTACTTGATCAAGACATTTTGGTTTCTCCTTAATTACTTCATTCCAAGCAGTGGAGCTTGTAAGAGTCTTATTAAAATGTGAACGGTACAAGGGTGGCTCCATATATGATTTTAGACCTAGTTTGTCCTCCGGTTGAGAAATGATATCACTTTTTGTGGAGAGAATATCCAAAATTTCATAATCTATTTTTTCATGAACGTCGGTTTATATGGGATTTATCTCATTCGATCCAATGAGGGGAGGTCCTTCTCACTGGTGTGAATGTTGACCATGGGGAGGAACTTCATAGTTAGTTCTATGATGGTGAGTACTACCATCATAGCTGAGTGTCCAACTGTATAGAGAATTTTTTCAGTCTATACCCTGGGGAGGACCTTCAGGGAGAATTTCTTCAATTGGAAGACCTTATTTATACTTCGCATCATTGAGGGGATGACCTTCATAATGACTACTATCATGTAGACTACTACCATTATAGCTCCGGATATAGAGAGAGTATATTAAGTGTACATTTTGGGTATGACCTTCCAGAAATACTGTAATAAGGGGAGGACCATCTCATTGCTTTGTTTCACTATAGGGAGGGCCTTCGTAGTGACTTCTATCATAAGAAGGACTATCATCACAAATTGATGTCAAATTACAGGGAAGTGAATATCTACAATGTATACCCTTGAGAGAACTATCAGTGTAGACGAAATCAATGGTAGGACCTTCTATCTATTTGAACTTCTATTCATGGGCAGGGCTACACTAACAGACATCAGGAGATAGGATCTCATGATCGATCAATATTTTCACACATAGTAGGCCACTATGGTGCTCTAGGAAGGTCATTCAGAACATCTGGTAGAGAAATTATAAGAAGGACCATCAAAATTGCATCTGCCACTTCTATAAATTGGTAATGGATTGGAAGGATCATGATCCTATACAGATATATGATTGATTAAATCAAGAACACCAACTCATTGTAGAGAATAATAATGAGTATTCTATTCATATTCTTCTTATCATTCACACCTTTAATTTTAGTGTTCTATCTTGCAAGAAATCGGGGACGCATGTGGTTGGGAATGACCTTAATATGCAGGATCCTATTTGGTTGGTTCTTGTGATGTTGTTGGGATACATCGACAAAAATCTTGAGCATAAAAAGGGATATGTGCCTATAATGGGGTATACACCACATGGTACTGGTGTTTCCCATTTGGGAAGGGTGTTTTATTCTCATCTGGTTGTCCTTATATTGCGGAATATGGTCACCAACCCTCCAGGACTAGAGGAGTGATGCAAGTCTACTCTGGAGAGATTATCAGATTATTTGGATGAATTTCCATGCCCGAGGATATCAAGTTTTGGGCCCCACTCCTTTAATTTTCTGTCGACACAATGATGTCTTGACCTCTTTGGAGGATATATTCGGGGATAGATGTCTGATCATCCATTATAGACAATATGTATTGGGATAAATTTTTGGATAGAATAGGTATGAATTCCCATTCTAGTGTCTATGTAACTGTTTGTTCCTTCTCTAGTCCCCCATGGGTTTCTGTTGGTTATTAATAGTTCTCCAGTTTCAGGAAAATGGAATGCATCTACCACTAGCTCTATTCTCTATTTTCCACGGTATTTGACTTGTGGGATTCATATTCCCAATAATATATTTACATCTTCTTGTTTTTCAACTATATTTCACTCACATGCTTTATTTTCATCTATAGGATTTTTACATTGCTCATATTTTCATTCCCCCATTATTGGTTGGTGGGCTTCATTGTGGTAGGTTGGAAATTGCTGATGCCTATTGATTGCCACCATATTTTAATAGTGGACTTCATATGAACCAGTATTTTTGTGGGGATACCCACATGTTTCTTCAATTGTTATATAATAGTATTGATGTATAACAGCCAAACGTTTTTCATTCTTGTATCTAGGTTCCACCCTATTCGAACGATGGGCCTCCAGTGCATCAGTAAACATTTGACTCTACCTACAATGTTTTGCTCTTTTTTCATGGAATTAACCGTGATAATTGATATAAATATTCATTTACTCGCATTGTGCCACCCTATATCCATTATGGGCTTTATAGGAGAGAGTAGAGATATGCATTTACTCATAGATTTCTATATTATTTGCGTGGGGGGAATTAGAATGAGGGGAACAATTGATTACCTTCCCATTGTATTCCATCATGTTTGGTGGATGATTTCCTCCTCAGGAACAAGGGTGGTCACCTTCCCTTGATTATTCATTTTCCACCCTCTAAGTGTATATATAGGGGGTTGTGTACATTAGACGTCAGTATGTGCCCCTGTCATGTGACCCTCTTCAGAACGAGGACATCTGGTGGTATTCCATTGGTGGAAATTGTATCTGGCAGGTGCCCTCAAGCGAGGTTCACGTGAAACTGGGATGATGTAAGCATCGTTGACTTCACATTCATCCCATCGATAAGGTAGGTAGTCATTTTTTTCTCTGGGGTCAGGCTCCCAAAGGGTATGGATATAAATTTTGTTGTCATCCAATATTGGGGTTCAAGTTGTGGTTGTAGAGGCAGTTGGATATCTTTTTCCAAGTGTGTTTCCTATCTCATAGCCTCCACAATGTGGATAGTACCATTTTGAGGGTGCTACTTGATCAACGTTTTTGACAACCAGTGTTGAAGAAACTAGGAAGGTGAGGGAGTCATGTTCGTCGTCGCGCGACTTAACCACCTGTGTGATCACGGACATGCGTGTCTAAGAAATTTATAGAGATTCTATTTTGATCGAAGAGAGATCTGTGTAATAATTTCATTATAAATATGATATATACAGACAAAACCCCTATAAACTAGCATCTGATGATCACATTTGAAATTGATGAACTTTTATGTCACATGCCCGTTTTAATGTAAAAGTTTCTTTAGATGGGGTTATCTTCCACCATGGTGAAGGATTCACATCAGGTTCACGATTTTTATTTCATCCCAATTTGAAATAAATAATGTCCAACAAGATGATCTGATGGATAACAGATGATTTCTTGTCGTTGTAACGTTTAACATCGAACTAACAATTTTATTTAAACCTGATTCACATCGTAACCCTTTTTTGTGGGTGAGATTGTCACACTAGGACTGTGTGGGGTGTCCTCATATTGTGAAGGAGGTTCAATAGCTGAATGGTTCAGGTAAGCGATTGCAGTGGGATATTTATGTGCGCAATCACTCCATGTGAGGTATCGTGTCCTGGTATGGTCTTCAATGGGTTTATCTATGGAGCGAGAAACACCCAACGACCCTAGTATCCATGATACATGGACCTTCATTCCCTTGGAACGCACTCAATGGTTGAAAATTTGTAAAATGACACTTAACGACTATATTGGTTGAGAGGATGGGAGGTTGGGCATATAACATCCTTTTGGGGGAAATTATTCCCTACTGTGGGACTCTCTTATAGATTTAATAAATGATCACATGTTCATTAATCCATTGTTTTTTTCTAATGAGTGTCTCCATATATTACCCTTGGGTTGTAAGATCAATCATTGTTACAGCTCGATAGGGAATTAATATGACAAAGCTATTTTATGACCTATGATGAGTAACTCTAGAGATTATCATCATCCATGGGGACATAAGTTGCATCGATATCAGGATCAAAATAATGATTTGGGATTACTACATATCGACTTGAGAGGAATTAGAACTCCTGATGATTGGTGTCTCTTACATGGAAACGTCGACTTTTAAGGTCATGTGAAGTGGACACATAGGTATATTTTAACATCCTATAGCAAGGACATCTAGGTGAAAGATTCCTAGTTGAGATCCAGTGCGGGTCTTATGTCGAGGCAGCCCTGGGTGGACATAAAAGATATGGTATCCTAGATGAATATGAACCCACCAGGAATATCTCTTTGAGAATTCTATGATGATTTGGTTATCGGGTTTGGACCTCAGGGAGGCTTACTATGTATCACATTTATATTTGGAAAAAAATCCCTAAAAGTTTAGCTAGATTTGTGATTTGATTGGAGATTATAGATGGGAGAATCCCATTTGAAGGGTTCATTATTTCTCATTTCATGGATTAAATGCTACAGATCTCAGGCCTAGATGACAGCTTCTTACATATACCTGTTATGGATGGAATCATAGTTCTCATAGTTGTTGTTATGTTGGAGGCTTATATCATTGAGAAGCCATATTTTAGAGGACATGGTTGGATATTACATCCAAAACAAGGTCTTTCTCAAAAGAGACAAACTAGGGATTATTCCTGAAGAGGAGGCCCTAGTGAGTATGGGGAAATTATTAACAATAATGACATTTAGGGAGAATGTCCATTGAGCTCAGTCCTTGGCCATGTGTCCTACATATCAAGGATAAGGAAGTAATCAATGTTCAAATAGTTCAATTTCATTTATGGTCTGGTTGTTGAAATCATTGTTATACACTAAGCTCACATGACTCGTTCTCGATGTGAGAAGTAAGAGGAATCTATAAATCCAAAAAACCACACACATTCTCTTGTCCCTTTTTAGAGAGGGAGGATCGTATAGTAGATGATATCAAGGAGATTATGGATGAGGGAATAGAATAATGAACCCATCAATAAAAAATAAAAAATAAAGTGATTAGTTCTATCCCAAAAGTATAGGGTCTTACTTTAGGAGGTATGACCTGAAATAAGTTATGGGAAAGGGGAGGAGTGTTGCTTCTTGTCAAAATGAAATGAAAGCATACCTCCTTTAAATTTTCGATAACCCTCATTAAGAGGAAAATAAATTGATTTCTCATGATCTCTAGAATGTGGAGGTTTATGTCAGTATATCATGGTTGGACTACAGGTTACCGTAGAAAAGTAGACTTATATTCATTTTGGAGGTTTGTATCGTTGTAGGAACTAAATCAATGACTGTGATTACCATGGGTATGTAATCATAGAAGATCACACTAATGTGCATGATGGTCTGTTCAAACATGTCTGATGGATTTAGAAGAGGATTTGGCCTGATGCTGACAGACAAGTTTGCAGAGGGGATTTAGAGGATGGGATGGAAATAAAATGGAATGACTGGTACCAGATGGTGGAAAGGCTGATGGTACCCTACTCTGTATAACATATGTTCATGTGGGTTGGGGTACCCACAGCATATAGTTTTTTTATGTGGGTGGAAGGGTTTTCTACATACTGAAGTGGTACAGGGAACTGAAATATGTATGCATACTAAGGTGGTACGTGGGTTGTGATGCTATCGGTGTACCAAGGTTGTACATAGTTCTGGATGTTGTCTATGTAAAGTTGTGGTAGGGTAAATTATACTCCATTCACACACTATGGTGTTATGTGGTGTTGGAGTCCCTTTGTGTGGTGGATTGATACGTCATACAGGGTTTCCTCTATATATAGATGTTCTATGTGGTACACCAATCATGATAAGGGGAATTGGTCATATATCTCACAGGAAGTTCATTCTTAATGGGGGCATGGTTCCCAATATTCTCATACTATTCTGATATCTTGTTTTTATCGATCATGGTGTGTTTATACAGAATAGAAAACATTCATGGTTCCATAAATCACCGACTATTTTCCATCAAAGGCTTCAATCCATAAATTCCTATATCTCCCCAAAATCAGATCCTCTTCTTTGATCCCCTTAGGGTCATTTTATAGAGTATTGAGATGGATATATATATGGGAACATGAAACCATTTCTGGAAGCCCATGGAGGGATCATCTGACCCAAGGACTACGCAGTCAACTGAGGTTCGTAGTGTTGTGGTTCGTGGCGGCAGAAATCATAGCCTCAATTATGCAAATCACATACTTCGCAGGGAGTTGTCAGCCTTGCCACATCAATAAACTAGGAAGTCCGTGGGGATAGTATGTGAGGTGTAACTACCCATCATGTTTTCTCTAATTATGTGGCTCACAGGGTCATGGTTCTCATGTGGAATGTCTCCACCACCACTCATTCAATGAAGTGGTTCAGGATTGACCAATGCCTTTTCTCGTTCATTTTCGAACTACCTTGTTCTCTATCTAATGCATCGTGTGCCATCATTTCACAGTTCATCTGTGTACTGCTCAATTATCGATATGTGATTTCCATGTACCATTCTTAGTAACTTGTTCCTGGACCATATTTGTTCCTTTTCTAAATTTCATTCCTTGAATCGTTTCTTCCAATTTTCTAACCCACATGTATCTCATTCTTTTATCAATTGTATTGGAGTATTTTCATTCAAATTTCATATCTTTTTTCGGACCGTACAATATATGATCTATGTTTATTATTCTCCTTAGTCAGAATTATTATACATTGGTTCTAGTAATTCAATAATAATTGTAATCCTGGTGTGAGAGATGGAGCTCTATGTCATGGTGCTAGCACAACAACATTGTCTCGAGGTTCAAACATGGAGCACTTCTTCTATATATTTTATCTTTTGATATTTTTATTTATCACATGGTGGATAGGGGTTCTCATGGGACCTTTTAGTCTTCCTACTAGAAAAGTATTATATCATATTGGGCATGGATTTTTATTCCTTGGTCTGAGCTTATATTGACTTTTACCATAGATGAGTTTGATGCCTACACACTAATTGACTCAAATGCACCATTATGTGTGAGAGATGTCTCATGGATGGATGATTTGGTACATTGATAAGTTGTTTGTATCCCATCACCCATTAGTTAGTAAGTATAACCCTTTCTGGTATAGTCTCTTCATGAAAACAGGATTACATAAATAATAGAGGATTATATTGACCTCTTCCCCGAGGATGACTCAGGACTTACTCTAATTAGATTGTTGAAGTTTTGTATATAAATGCATCCTGATAATGGTGTGATTTCTTTTTTCGTGTATGTTATTTTCCCTACCCATCTATAGGACCTATGTCTATAGGTAGAGTACCATGGAGAGAATATATTCATCAGACTCTGTGTGTCCCCGAGTGAAAATCAAGTCACTTTTGTGAAAAATAATGGTGGGAGTTTGCAGGATTGTGTGGATTATCATTTCCTAAACTATTTCATGATAAATCAAGAGTACAACTTTACATGTCTTGATGAGAACATTAATCAATTATAAGATATAGTATAGTCCTTGAAGATCGATATTAGATATGTATAGCACATGTTAATGATTAAGGACAAGAACTATACAACTCATGACAAAGATACAATTGTTTTAGTAATTTCCTTGAGATTATGGATGAACTTCATTCTAAGGGAGTGAATTGTGGTTTAAATAGGAATTGGAGTACCAAGTATGTTTTCGAGGGAAACAACATGAACTTTATACTGAATTGAATGTTCACATTATTATAGGACTATGACATTGAGATAGTTTATACATTAGGGGAGGTAAATGTAGTAGCAGATGTTTTAGCGGGAAATTCCCATAAAATCAGGGTGTATATAGTTTCTTTGATGTTGGCCAACCTAAAGCTGATCCAAGTGGAGCAGGATGGTATATCTTTTCTATAATATATTGTTTTGACTCCTGCACTTTAGGGGCTTGTTGGAGAGTCTCAGTTGAGATATATCTACTATGAAGTCTATTGTTATCATATATCTACATGAGAATCACCAAATGGATAATCTAAAGTGGGGAATCATGTCGTCTTTTTCTATGGACAGATTATGGTTCCATTCATGATGTGTGAGGTGGTTAAGGGATAAATCCACTCTTCTCCCCTAGTTTTACAAACTGATTCCGGGAGATATACGTCAACCTATAGTAGTTGTTCTTGGTGGTATGACCTGAGATCAGGCATATAATATTTCATATATGTGCCAAAATTGTCCATAGGGGTATGATGAGAACAACATTCTGGTTGGTTTATTGTAGGCCCTTGATATCCAAAAGTATAATTGGGATGGAATATCCATGGTATAAATGATAAGGCACCCACTAATAGTGATGATCCATGTCTCTATCAATGTGATAGCTGAATGACTTAAAAAAATCAACACACATCCTTTATATAAAGGAAATATTTGGATGGAGAGTTTTACGAGGTTTTATTAATAAGATATCATTCCCTATAATTTGGTGACCTTGAAGATTTTCTCTGATCATGATGTGTTGTTTACATAATGGTTGTGTAGAGTACTTCAAGAGGAATTTAGGTCCAAAATGAGGATGTGTACAACCTTTCACCCCCATACTGATTTGCAGACAAAGATCACTATCCATGTATTCGGGGACATGTTGAGGGATTGTGTGTTAGACGTTGTCTAGAGGTGGGATGATCCCACTCCCCTCACAAATATAGTTCAAATATATATTCCACACAACCATTGTAAATTTAAATTTTTGAGGATGTGTACATGAGTCCCTACAAGCCACCCATGTGCTGGATAAAGTTTGGTGAGAATGCTCTTGTTTTCCAAGAGATAGTGCAGGTGATAAGGGAGAAAGTCTATGTAATCTAAGAGAGGGTGATAATTTTACAAAGTAGATAGAAATATTTTTTTGATTTTCATTGAAGGACTTTGTATTGTGGGTAGGTATACCACTTTTTCATAAGTGTATACCCATAATGGGGTTTGTGGAGGTTCATCTTAGTATGAATGATCTCCTCGAGTATCATTGGGCTTTGTGATATCATGTAGAATGTTGGTGATATTTCTTACCACCTCACCCTACTAGTTTATCTAGAGAAACTGAACAATGTATTCCAATTTTTTATGCAAAGGCGTTATGTACATTAACCCACAGATGTCATCTACTAGGGTGAGTTGGACATCAACAACAGAGAAACCATTTACAAACACCTATGAGAGATTGATGATTCACTATAGAGGAATGTAAATATATGAACAATCCCCTTGGTTCACAAGTTGTGGTAATACATCAAAATGTAGAAGAGTTCCATGGAGTAGGACAACCATATACAGGCTTAGTATCCTATGTTATTTTCTTATATTTTTTTCATGGATTAAAAACATGAAAAATAGAATTTTTAAGAGACCCAATTTTTTCCTTGTAAGAATTTTATATAATTATATACAAATTTATTTAACTAGGATGTTAGAAGGGATGAGGTTATTATAGCCAAGGTTCCCAGAATTTATTTTAAAAATATATTATTTATATTATATATTTTCAGTATTCTATTTCATAAAAAAGATAACTATTTTATGGAAGACCGAATTGAAAATTTGAGACCATGGATGAGTCTAACACATAGTGTTTACCCTAGGCATGGCTTAAAATAAGTTAGTGTTGTGGGTTAGTATACCTCATAGGTTTGTGGTACATTCATGGGGTAAATTAATTACTTAAATTAATCAATATTTCATTTTTATCCTAAATGAAATCAATAAGAGTAATTCCATGGATAATTCTATATGGTTTGCCATATAAACTCTCTGATAATTAATAAACTTCACATTCCTACTTCTATTGGAAAATCACATTAGACAAGGATGAAATGTCATATTAGAGAGATCAGAGCACCAAGAATTTAACAAAATCCATCAATAGTTTATGAGCATGTTCTTCGATAAAAAATGAAACAATATAAAGATATGACAAATTAATTTGTGGTTTAGGACCACTTTAGTAAATTAGTTGGTTATATCAATCCCTTTCTTGGATGTACCAGAATTGTGGCTAATGTTTTATTCACATGTACTTAAATTTAATTATTTATTTAGTTTTGTCAACCGAACTATGCATGTTCTAGACCATGGGACTATAATTATTAGCCAACAATATTTAGACAAACATTCTTGTTCCTTTCCCATAAAAATTATTCATGATCCTCAGTGGTTGGACCATGAAATACCGATACAATGATTTTAGGTGTTTTTTATGCCTGATCCGACCCTTGGAATCACAATAGATCATGGGCGAGAGACAGATTGAAAAATCTTTAAGAAATCATGGATATATTTAGGCTGCGAAAGACTTTTTGGATGATCAGTAACCATATCATCAATGAAGAATGAATCAGGGGTGCGCGAGACATATGAAGAATTTTAGATAAATGATGGTTTAATATTTCAACCCATCGGATGGGAGATAATGATGAACATTGAAAAAATTCATTGATTTTGATAAAAATGAATCTCCATCTGATGAAATTTGGATAGATATACCATATATAGATTATATCTGAGTATCTATTAAAAACAATATTACACAATGTGTTCTATGAAGAACACATGGTGAGGAGCCCCCTGGTAGTGGTGGGTAGGTATTTGGAAGAATATATGGAATGTACGAAATGATGTCCTCCCGTACACCGTGCACCACATTCAATGTGTTGATTATCCATGTGATGGAGCACATGACTAGGCATATTACATATGCCCGAGTATATAAAAACAAATAGAACACATGGGTGGTACTGCGTGTGAAGTAACAAACCACGTACCAAAGTACATGGACAAGAATTGAGTACACTGACATGGCCATAGACTTGTCCAGGAAGTGGAGTGGGCGTAGACTGTATGTGGGTCCCCTCACATGGGTTGTAATACATTGATCAATTTAATTAACATTGAAGGGTTTTTATCTATTTCTTTTGGACTTGTATTTTTTTCCTCTGAGTCCACTATCTTGAGTGTTTTTTCATTTATCACAATATAATGCCATTATTTATGGATTTGGGGATATTATTCGGAATGATATGGGCATGATTTTTGGTTATAAAATGCTATATGATAGCAGTGATCATGAAGGATCCCCAGAAGCTTTCTCAGTAGAACCCATTAGTAGATATGGGTTGTGGGACCTCTATAAATTCTTAGTGAAACCCTCTATTAGATTAGGGTTGTGGTTCCATGACAACTACAAAGTGGGATACACCTGTAGATTTGGAAGTGGGATCCCAATTACTTCATAGTGTAACCCTTTAGTATAGGTGTGTAGTGGTTACTTGATGACTTCTAAGAGAAAATATCTTCTAGATATGGGTTTTGGGTCATCAAGGAATTTTCAATTTAACCCTCAAATAGGGATGTGCATTGGGTCCTTGATGATTATAGAGTGTAACCCACTTGTAGAGCTGGGCATTGGGACCTTATTGACTTTAGGGTGGATCCTTCCAATAAATATGGGTTGTGATCCATCCCTTAACCAATAGAGTGTGACCCTACTGTTGGACAATTTCATGGTTCCTCTTCCTAGATATTATGTCTGCTCTATCATCTAGAATAGTTAAGAGGAATGTATTGAAATGGAATATTAATTCTAGGAAGGCGCTTGAGATGTAGGGAATCATTGATTTACTTTTGGAACAATTGTTTACTCATATAACTAGACTAAGGTCTGAGATGAATATTCTCTTATTCTCTCATTTGTTTTCCTTTGAATGAGTGTATATATATTCTATTATATCCATATAATTGGATTTGGAGACTCTTTTGCAAATATATGTGAAGACGTGTAGGGTGTACCAAAATAATTCGGTGTTTAGATTCTCATGGTTGGATGAGTTTAGTCACTTACTATTGGTGTATAATACATGATGACAAGTTCATTTACACATCATGTAGAACCCCTTTTTGTTGAGCAAGGTTACTCCCTCCCTTAGTTTGGGTAGAGGTGATCTTCATTCATGATATCCTTGTTACTATATACTATTATTATATTCTTGGGGTATATTTTACTACACACCAATTTTATTTTGAGGCATCGTACTGGGTTTTTATATAATCACCCATGCAGGGGATTTTTCCCCATGTGTCATGATTTGTGTGGATGATGGATAGGTCGGCAGTTACTATAGAGTATCATTCGGATACTATGTAATCTAGACCAAATATAGTGGTTATAGATTAGAGATCTGGATCATGGATCTCTCAATGGATTAATTTTTCTATTTTTTAGGTAGGGACATATTTATAGATGGTTTTTTATTTTTACCCATTACTTTAACATTATGCTACCATACTATTATATTGGCTAGTGGTTTTGCAGGATTTGTAGCATCATAGTATTTGGATGGCTCTAATTTTACTCTTTCTTCACTTCTACATTGAGAAAGTTGTGTATGTGTAAAGATAGATATGAAAAGGCATGCCCCATGTATGTTATTCATCAACATTGGTCACTATCCCCTAGCCTATAGATATGTGTTCGGGGTAGTTGTGGCTTGGGCCCCATATTAGGTTGGCTCTTGATAATTTTTTAAAATGAATATTTCTTATTTTATTCGTAGTTATTTGTCTAATTAGTTTAATGTGGTGTTTTAATATATGTTTACATATTTTAATGGTCCATCCATTATAATTGAAATATTTTCATAGGATGCAATCCTCCTTATTTTTCATGATGTATTATGATGTGGATTTTTTAAGGAAATTTCACAAAATTATTTTCTTCTATATGATTAAAATAATTTATTCTTAAATGATTAATGTTTTAAGATGTTATATATAGATTATTTATGGATTAAATATAGGCATTTTTATTTTTTTATATCCCAAATATAGGTTTCATCCACTAAATCCCTCTAATTTTACAGTTTCTATTTTATATCTCATTAAATAATTAAGAGTGGTTACACATGGTGTTTTTTCTCAATATAATTTTTGAACCCTCTTGGATTATGAAAAAAACATAAATAATGCCCCCTATATAATTATTCATGAAATAATAAGGGGTATCCTATTTTTATTATCCTCACAATGGAAATGTTCTGCCTTCTTATATCATACTCCCTACGTAATGGGTGGACATTCATTTATTTCACTCACAACAAAAATGGTGAGAATTATTTGATTATCATCATGACATAAATTGTTATCTTTAATTGATTTAATCATAACATAAATGGTGTTAATTACATGATATAATAATAATATAATGATTCAATGTAATTGGGTTTTGTTCTGTAATTCTTTATTATGTTATGTTTCAATGACATAATATATTTCTATGTCATATGCCTAGGATTAAGATCCATGGATCTGGTTAATTAACATACACACATATTCCATGTATCATATTTTTTCATTTGATAATTAATTTTATTTTATCATTACTTATTGAAAACACTTATTATTCCGTGTTGTTTTTAAAAATATAATACCACCATGATTATTTTTTCTCATATGCTTATGATCTAAACCTTGATTAAATGTTGATAAGTTATTCATTACTAAGCTCACAGCTGTTATATATTTCAATTCCATGGTTTATAAATATGGGTATAACATATGTGGTTTCTAGAATATATTATACTATGGTTCCTTTATGGATACGTTTTCACATGTATTAAAAGAAATCAATTATGTAGTCGAACTATAAAGAGACTAAAACTTCCATCCATTGGATTGTAAAATTATTATGATAGGAATGATTGTGTCATATAAATAATTCAAAATTTATATATTTTAACCTTGAAAAATATAAATTTTTATAAATTTTTATTATTTAATGAAATTTTATTTAGATATATATTCTGGTATGCAGGTCTAGGGAGCTACATATACATGAGGGTTGTATATGTGGTTCATATGTCATCTCTATACCGAAAGTGGTCCAATTGAAAATATTTTTACCATTAAAAATATATTAAAAAGTGTTTTTTAAATTTAAATATTTTGGATACAAACAATGGTATATTGGATGATGGTGAGCAAATATTTTTGAATTATTTTTCTCTTAATCTAGTGAATATAAATAATATAATAGATTTTATGTATTAATGAAAAATAATAATGTGGTGGAAAATTAAGAATATTTTTTTAAATGATAGGTTATGAATGATCTCAAAGTATGAAATTTAAGAATAACAAGGTAATTTTAATCTTGTAACAAGTAGTTAAGGAGAAAATATTACATCCAACGTTGGGGCCAAAAGAGGCATCATGTTACGAATTAGCACACTCGTGCACTATAATATTTCAAAAAATGATGGGATTGACTAGATAAATATGTAATATATAAGGATAGGTGACATCAGAATCATAAAAAACCTTATAATAATAGAAATCAATCCATATATTTAAATTCAAATTCTCCCAAATGAAGTGAATATAACGTAAATTGGTGATAAGTGATTCTTTCATGGTTTATAATTGTAAAACGGAAAGGAGTGGATATGTACATATTGTCATGTTATGGGACCATATATGATGTACATTGATGGGGCCCAAATTGAAATGTAAAATGTGGAATATAATGGGAGATAAAAATGAGGATATGCTCATTATTAAAGGTATAGTTGTAAGTATGTTACATAATGTAATAGGAATTGTTCCATACATAGGTTTTCAAAAACAGGCAATGTATAATCATATAATAATTAAGCGGGGACCTGATGTGAATATCATAGTGAATCACTATGGTGTACTTGATAATAGATTATAAGATAAGTAATATCCATGTTATTGGGAAATAATAGAGGATCCAATTTAAAATAAATATTGTTTGATAATAAGAATCAATCCATATGTAATTCTAGATTCATTTTTCTTGGTGTGGGTCCAAGGAAAAACCAATCATGAAATTGTATCCCCAAAAATTGAAATTGTTTATAGAATATAATTATGGGGGTAATATTTTTTTAAAGACCTATATTTAGATCTTAATAATACATAGGTACAATATAAGGTATTAGTATCTTAATCCCATCTTATAAATGGGGGCTTTCATATATTTTTATATCTTCTGATATAAACCACTACATGGTATTTATTTTCTTAATGTATGGATGAAATGTAATTCATTTTATGGGATTATTACATTGAATGACCACAATACATTTTTTGGTCTTCTACAAAAGCCCATATGTAATAAATATTAGTATATGAAATAAAAACTAGTGTATTTTTTGTTTAAGGTCTTTTGAAATGAACTACTACTTGTAGTTTATGATTATATATGGAGGATAATACATTATAAATTATATGTTCTTTGTAAAAGTATGGGAGACTATATAAGTTGTTTTCATGTGGAATTTACCTTATTTAATAAAATCATTGGTCTCTTGGAAAGGGTAAAAGTGTCAATTATTTAATTTATTTTGATAAGAACACAATGTGATATATCATGATTATTTTTTGAATATATAATAAATAATTTTATTTGAATTTATGCAATATATTTCAGAATAAATATCATATTAATGGTAGGTATTATTATTTACTTACCCTTTTTTATTATAGAATATGGTTTACTATATTATACCCTCTATGTAATATAAGGCCCCTCAAACATAAGATTCATTTTTGGGCTATTATTGCTAGGTATAATTAGTGTATTAAAATAAAACAACAATTCTCCTTGGTTGAATGGGGAAGGGAATAATTTTATGTTAAATTATTACTCAATTCAGTTTTAGTGGACCATGAGTTTGTGTAGGGAAATCAATATCATTTTCTCATAAATTTCAAACTCAGAAAATGAAAATTTTGACATTTTATTTACATTTAATTGATTACAAAACATTTGATTGAGTAATAGTAGTTGAAATCTAACTGAGATGATATATTCCATATCATGCACTAGGGTTTATGGGGATGTTTGTGTAAGGGCGAGTGTAGTAATATGATAATGCAAAAAAAACAAATATCTTTTGGAAACATTTAATCATGTCACTAACCATCTTATTCTATTATATTTTTAAAATATTATCTTTAATGCCACTTTCTATCTATTGGATTCTCTTTCATAGTGGGAGAAGTTGTAAAAAATATATTATATTTTGAGTATAAATGATTCAAAATATGTAAATAAGAATTAAAGAGATTATCATTTACGATTTGGTAAAAAAATATAAATATTTTATTGATGTATACTTATATGAAATTGGCCATATATTTTGTATCAATCACTTTTACGGGAACTACCTTGTCTAATATGGAGAAGTTGTTTGTCATGAAGAGGATAAACATACACTATCATGACATTTTTGGGGTTATTGAATCATAACAAATAGTCCATATATATTAAATGCATATAAAAATTTTGTATCATGAGAAACTCTCGGATATGATTGGTAATGATACATTATCATATTATTTGGTGGATTCTTTTATAACTCCATATATTCATGCATTATCAATTTCCAAAAACACCCAAGCCTTCCAATATTTTTGGATATTTTATGCCATTTTGATTAACAGTAAATATTTCGGGACAGACACCTATTATTAAATTGAGTTTTTCTCCACCTTCCATGCATAAAAATAGGTTTCATGTATAATTCAATTATCATTGAGTAAATATTTTGGGTGAACCCCATTATAGTGTAATTCAACTATTTTATACTTGTAATTTGTTTAATTTAAAAACTTCAGGGCGTTTGGATTCTTATTAGGGTTTTAAGGAATTGATTTCTGCCACTTTTATAATCATTAATGAATAATTTAGTATATACCTTTTAATATGATATGAAATGATCATTTCATGTATTTAGATTATGATATAGTGGAATCGAAATTGGTTATTTCAAATAAATGTGTATTGTTTCATCATAGGATATATGAAATAATATTCTCTATGGGAAATTACACCATGATTTATCATGTATGATCTATTACCAATTTCCATTTACCATTTTTTGATGGAATATTCATCACAATATTTTTTGAGAACTATATCTGAGTATTCATTTTCATTGATTTGAGTGATTGATATTTTGACGGAAAACTATAAACGTTGATAAGGCATATTATTCTTCTTGTTTTTAGTTTAACCCCAATGATGAAAAATGTGTATTGAAAGTGTATCTTGTGAAAATGAATTTAATTTAACAATAATTGGTGTATTTAACATTCTTTGACTTGAAATTTTTTACATTATTATAGTAAATGTTACACCTTTGAATATCTGTATTTATTTTCCATTGAAAAAATAATTTATGTTTGATAACATATAATAAATGAAACATTTAAATAAAAAACAATATTATATTTTGTTTATGTAAAATATGAAAATAAATCAATACATTAATAAATAATGAAAATGGAATATGAAACACCATTAAAAAATTTACAAGAGAAATAATATAATATGTAAAAACATTCTATGAACCTGAAATCCATCTCCTCATAGAATGCATTAAAGATCATAAATGTAATTATAACTATGAAAAGATAAAAATATATTTTAAATAAAATATTCAATTTGAGAATGAATAAAATGGATAGGATGAATGATAAAATAGATTTCTAAAAGTATATACATAAATTTAATATGTTAATTATATATATATATATATTTGTTTGATATATGGTTGTTGGATATATGGTCTTTGGATATATGTTTTTTGTATACAATGATATCCAGTAGGTATTGATGTTTGGTAATTGTGAGTAAAAAAATAAAACCATTGTACTTATTAAATAATAAATAATTGTAGAATAAAATAAAAATAATTAATTATTATATTTTATTATAAATAATTGGTTTCATAGAGTTGGTTGATTACCCCACTAGTAAAGAATCCCAATAATCAGTCATCTGCCGATGGTATAGGCGGGAAGATCCCAAGTGTGGCGGAACAGGCATGCCTAGTGAGTGTTTGGGCCATAGATACAACCCCCCCCATATATCCTAAAAGAGAATTAATTTTAAGTGAAATAAATGGAAATGTGATTATCTACTCTATATGGACCTTTATATTCTATTTAAAAAATTATGGGATTTGGTTTCATTGCTTGGTATCACAAAACACCCATGTTTAATAAAAATAATAATATTATTATTATTTTGATATATTTTTCTATACATATCTTCTAAGAGAAGTGGTTGATTTTCATTATTTTTATGGTGATTTGATACCCTCTTTTAGAAGGAACTTTGGAGTCATGTAGGTGAATTTTAGGTTTTAGGATCATGGCCCATTTTCATGAAATGCTGAAATATAATAATAATAATAATAATATAATTATTTTTATTCAGAAATATTTTATCAAACATAAATTTTACTCCTAATGTTCAAATGACGCATCATTAGGGGCATCGTAACCCTAACATCGAGGAATAAATTTCATTAATGTGTTCGTCCACTTAAACTGAAACTGAGGTGCGAGCCCCATGAGTCCTGGTTTAGGAATTTGTGGTGAAATGTGAATTTCTCACTAGATGTCTATTTTGGATGAATGAATAGCTAATCTCATGTGTTTTCTATGAGTATCAAACAATTGATATCTATTTGATGTGTTTTTATATCAAGATATAAGCCCCCTGAAGAACCATTTGTGTAGGATAATGAGAGGTGCATATTTTTCATTAGGTGTCCAACTGGGGTGAATGAATATTCGTTCATGATTCTTTTTTTCAATGATCACCACAGATTGATCTACTTTGATGCCAGAATACTTATTATAGATCTTATTAATTAAGGATACATGAAAAAATATCATTGGAAAATCTTTGTTTTTTTTAAGAGAACACATGACATTGGTCAGCATTGACTCTTGTGATAGTGGAGAAGACGTATGAAGTGATGCATTCAAATAATCTAGAGACCATTGTGGAGGAGGGTCAATGAATCTTTTTTTCTCCCTTCTGACTAAACACATGTGTTGTGCACTCTTAATCCTTTTGCAAAGATGTGATATGTACTCTGGGTGTATTTTGGCTCACTAAGGGGTGTTCATGTGCTGATTAGTACCTCGCTAAGGCCAGGTATGCAACAAGGCGAATATGTAGGTTCATAGGACTTGTGGGCCCCACATGCATCGTCCACCACATTATGACTCTTCAATATCTTTTATTTCATTATTCTGGACTCATTTTTTTCATGTGAGTATCTTATCCTATGTTTTTTTATATAGGATGTGATAGTGTACTCGGTAGTGGATTTTGAGAAATTATTCGAGATTTTACATGTGTGATTCCTATTTGTGGAAACACCTAATGATGGAACCAATATTATAGTATCATCAGAGTTTTCTAGGATTACTATCTAGAAGGAATTGATAGTGTAGTTTCTCTATGATTTCCGAGTGGTACCATTCAGTAGGTATGGCCAACTTATTTCCTTGATGCATTCCTAGAGTTACCATCTAGTAGGGATGGCCGACATTTCTCCATGGTGATTTCCAAGAGGTATCATCCAGTGAGGAATGCCATAGTTGTTCTTAGCTTACCCTATTGTAGGGTTGGGTAGTGGGTTCCCCGATGGGAGTTCCCGGCTTACCATCCAGGTGGGATGGGCAGTGGGTTCCCAAGTGGTTGTTTCAGGTACCCCTCAGGCATACTACCCTTCTGTAGGGATGGGTAGTGGGACTCGTCAATGAAGCTTTTCAAGAAGTACACTCAAGAAGATTACCCTTAAATGGTTCTGGGAAATGGGTCTACTTTGACTTACTATAGATGATCCCCTTGATTTATTAGGGTGTGTATACCAATTACTAGAGTGTAACCCTCCATCCGGGCTTGAATGGGTCCCCGACCATCATAAACCACCTCTCGGATTTGTGGCATGATATTGAGACATGAATTGGTATACCATTGGAATCTAAAGAAAGAGGTACAATTTTCCTATCAATATGTTTCCATGTGATAGGACCTAAAACTGTGAGGGAATGACCAAGCCATCCATAGTGGAAAATATAATTGTGTGTTGAATAAGTCCTATTAACTTTCTTGTTCAGGTAAGACATATGGGGTGCTTAGAATCATGGATGGATATTAATGGGATTGTTGTAGAATATTCTTCTTATATTGAGCTGTGATATATGTATCCCCTTCCTCTCTCTCATTTGGGCTGCATTGACTAAACATATCTATATATATCATGCTTCAGTACCCAAGAGTTGGATTTTGGTTACTCTCCTTCCGTGAGAGGTGAATACGCAAGGGGTATTCAACATGGTTTATGTTTCTATCTTCTCATGGTTGTTTGAGTTTACTCTGCTACTATAGGTAGTGAAGAATCAACAAGAATTTCATCTCCTCACCATTTTCGGCTTGTTATGATTGGTTGGGATTTTTTGACTCTCTCATTTTATTGAGTTATACTCTATTACAGTACCTTGTTATATCTATCATTTTCCACTTTATTTCTATCTCCTACTATAATCCCTTTTCCTTTTTTGACCATCCTACTGTGTATTTTTATAATCACTCCATCATTGGCTTCTTGAACACGTATCATGCCTTATAATGACGACGAATAGATTTATTGTGGAATCATAAGAGCTTAGGGATATGAGTGATTGGACCACACATTATGGTTGTTTCATGAAAACAATGAGAGGATATCAATCCGATGTTTTAAATTTTAGTTACTTCTATGTTATGGAACCTTTATATTTGTGCATGTATTTTTTCCATTTACCTTTTTGTTTACATAACTATACTTTTCCTGTTTAGAGGTTGATGCATGTTTAGCTTCCTTTAATAGTAGTTTTGTATCTTTTATTCATTTTCCCCAGCACTTTAACATTCAGTTAGTTGTGAAAGTATGTACATGTTCGTAGGAAATTACTTCCTTAGTTTGTTGTGCCTTCAGTGTTTATCGCCACACCTTTACTATAGAGGTGGGCATGTGGTAGTTGTGGCTTGATCTCAGACATGGGTTGGGTCATGAAAAAGTGGTATCAGAAGTGGTCCATTCCATTGGAAATTTTTCGTAAACTAAATATAGATTAATTGGATGAAATTTTTTAAATTTTTTCAATATGTCTCAAGACAAACTCTTAGTATATGGTGTTTATTGATGTTATGTTGGCCGGCGTAGCCATTCACAAGGACCCAGACCATCCACTTGTTGACTTAGCAAACTGAGACATATTATTTAGGGAAAATTGATACTTGAATCTTATAAGATCCCGTCTTTGACTATCCTTAATGATTCAACCCCCACTGTTTTTGTTCTTTTTATTTATATGCACATCTAACCACAATACTCCTTTATATCTTCTCAGATACCTCTATGATGGAAGCTATCTAGGATACCTGCTCTAGTACATGATGAAGACCTCACAAGTAATTATTCCTCATCTCAGGTTTGATCATGTGATCCAATTCTTCCATGTCAGAAGGTGGTATATCCTCTTTTTAATGAGTAGCACACCACCCCTACAGAGTAGGCTCAGGATGTGAGCAGGTTGAGTGCACTCTGTGAGTTCCAGTGCCAGTGACCACTGAGGATCAATGGTGAGATAGACCCTCAGGTACGGTGGGTTCGAAAAGTGTTAGTGGTCAACCTATTCTAGATTTTTCAGACAACGAAAGATCTGTTGGTGGATTTGGAAGTGATTCTTTTCCACAGATCAACTGTTAATTACAGGAGCCTAGTTACTCTAGTACTTGAAGAGTCATCACTCTCATCAGATAACTTCCAAAAGATATTTTTTGAGGATTACTACCCCTCCTTCTTATTATCTTTTCATATTAGGGATGTTTTCGAGCTTTGGAATGGAGGGATGATTATGGATGTGCACATGGCCAGGTTCACAAACCTTACACACTGCTCTTCGGGCCTGATCTGTTACATCTACATCTGAGCATGAATGGTTGAGCAGGAGATCTATATAACAAACAATGTCAATGGAGTGCCATTGTTAATGGCAACATATTCTAGGGTACAGGAGAAGGAAATTTTTAATGGGATATTTCTATATAGGGATGAAAAATATTTACTTGTGGAAGGTTGTGAAACAGAGCACAGTTTCATGCCAATGGTAGAAGATTATGGAAAACTGGATCTCAATGTTGGATGCCTCCCCATAATCAGACTATGGCACGTTTTCGTATAAGGAATAAGAATTATAGAGCACCAATACAGTATGAAGAGGGTCAGTGTTATTCTTTTGATTAGTGAGGTCACATGGAACAAGACATTCTAACTAGATGTGATGACTTTTCTATACATATGGTATATTGACTATCATGGTAGAGACTACCCCATGATCAGGGATCTCCTTGGTAGGGATAGGGTGGACCCTTGGGACGCAGTTCTAATTGAGGATCGGGAGGATGCTTGAGGTTTGGGATTACTCTATTAGGCTCATGAAGCTGGTAGTAGGGGCCATAGACAACTGATAATTTTGGATGATTACAATCTTACAATGCACGATATGATAAGAGGTACACTCTATGTCTCATATAATTTTTGTAGTATAAATTAATAGACATTTAATAAGGTACAATTCCCTCCCTTCTTATTACTTGATGTTTTACTTTGGTGATATGGGGAATTAGTGTAACCATGTTTTGGTGTTCATTGGCATAGCTTTTATTGCATTAGAAAAGGGTTCCTTACTCCACCAAGACATGTTTTTGTAATGGGAAAAAATGTGAGGGAAAGTTAGTGCCACCAAATGAATATAGTATCATGTTGCGGTGGATGAGCCCCTCTGACTAATGTATTCATGGTGTGGTTGTTATGTGGAGTGTTGGAGAAGGTCCTTATATTTCTAGTGGAGTTTAACTTATTAACTATTTTTAATTGAGATTCCACTATTGGGTGTAGTAGAGTGTCTGGTTTTGGGTCACTCTCCAACTAAGATGGGAAAATATGTGTGGGGTATTTCACATTCATTCTATGTCTATCCTCTCATGGTCGGATGAGTTTACTTACCTGGGCTATTTTTAGTACCTCACATGCTGATCATCAACCATCACACATATGTTATCAAATACATGTCGAGGTGATAGAGACCCCACTAAATAGAACTATGTGACTCACTACATGGTGTTGGAAGATGCAGTCTTCACCCAGAAAGTACAGAGACACTACCATCTATGAGAGTGCTTTGTGGTGTTCAAATACCATGAGGGTCTCAAGTACATCATCACTCAGAGAGACCTAGACATTAGTCATCTACTCTCATTGAAATCTTGTAGGACTATGACTTTGATATAGTCTATACCGTGGGAAAGAGATCCATGGTAGAAGATGAAATTAGTTGGATGTCCCAAACTTGCCTATTGCGGGAAGATCTAGAGTAGTCAGCTTCCCTGAATATTACCCTGGTGGAGCATCAGTGTACAGCTTTTCATCAATCAATGGTGTTGACTACATAACTTATTAAACATGTACGAAATTATATATTTTGTGATGCGGCGACTTTGAAACCATACATGACCAAATATCCCTATTTAATTTACCAGAGAGATATAATAAAAGAGGGAATCATGATACTTGTTCTCAGTAAAAACAATGATTCCTACCACGGTGTGGTATGTAGATGTTCTTCCCGGAGGGAGAACCAATCCCATTGTATAATGGATTATTTTTATACCATGAACAAAGATGGAGTGGTTTTCTACCATATTTTCCAACCCCCCCCCCCAATTACTAGAGTGGGAGAACGAAATCTCGTAGATGTTACAGTATAGTTTATATATTCATGATCCTACAAACATCATCGATTGTGATGAGTGGGACATTAATGTTGGATCCACCTTTATAGGGAACCTAGTTTCGATCCGGGATCATCTGTAGAGGAAATTATGTAGATGGATCATCCCTTTAGTAAGTGTTTTGTGATAGTACTGAATCTTTTGAGAGTCATGGGGGAGGGAGATTAAAGGGAGGGAACATTGTTTGATGTTTCTCAAATGTTATTATTTTATAGAAAAAACTTATTGAAGTTTATAATGATGTAGAGACCCATTTTCTTCTTTTTAATACTTTTTAATATTTCTTAATATGTTTCTTGAGTTAGGTGCAGTAACATAATATTATTCTGAGGCCCAGTGTTCCGAGAATAAATTTTATAAATTTATTAATTATATATTATACTATACACCTGATGGATATAGTATTTCAATTAAACCATTGATCAGATCATAAATCTGAAGCCATGTTTCTTTCTGGAGTGTGGTGTTTACCCTAGGAGGTACATAACATTTGTTTTCAAAAGAATTTTATGGAAAATACACCTAGAAGAAAAATAGTAAATAAAATAAATAATCATTATTCAATTAACACTGACGTCATATAAAAAATTGAACAGAGACATGGATATGAAATAAAAGACCACCTTTCAGTTCTTAATGGGGTGTTTTAACTAATCTTGAAAAATAATGAGTAGCTTGATATGATTCAAAACGAGGCCTTTGGTGGGTCTCATATAAATAGATGCTTAAGAGTTATTGAATACGGTTAGCCTAAATCCTCTCTCTATATCTACCCTCCAAGACATCCCTCTCTCCCATCATTCAATATACAATAGGTCAAGGAGAAATCTCTGACAAAACATTCGCATATCTAAGAGAGAGCATAGAGAACATGTCATACTAATAAAAGGATCAATCAAGGTAGTATTTATTCTAGTTTCCACACTCCAATTCCAATTCCTAAATCATATTATGTTTTTGTTTTTTAATTTCCTAATTTTTTAACATAATTTTTTATCTCAATCCTAAAAATCACCTTGAACCATTCTTGGAATCAATTTCCATTTCCTCGTTCTTCATTCCTTCATTGTTGAAATAATTTTCTACTTTTGGACGCATCAAATCATCATTGGATGGCCATTTATATCTTTTTTATGTGAATATATCACTGAAAGGTTTCTAAAAAACATGTTCATTATAATTTTGGGATGATCATAAGATCCCCAATGATCCATGGAATGGACAAAAGGATATCCCCAAGTAGCAGCTACAACAGAGTGGATAAGGGTGCCTAGATGAGGCAGAAGGTGGCAGGACGAGGGGCTCAACTGGGATGGTAGTGCAGTTCATGGGAGCTGTGGCTAGAGTATTGGTGGTTTGGTGAGCTGGACAATATGATTATAGATGAGAGGGAAATGGGCTAGAACTGGAAGGCATGGATGTTCTTTGTGCCATATATTAAAATCTATATATATGCTAAACATAGTATTCTTTTTTACATAACATCTATAAAAACATTATCTTATCATCAACATAGTCCTTTTGAGGCATGTTTGGGAATTTGTTATTTGGTTTCATGGCTCGGTTTCATGAAACCCGATATTTTAAATATAATACTATCATTATTATTATTATGAAATCTTGTATCACACATATCTTCTAAAAAAATCATTTGATTTACGTTCCATCTAAGGATATGAGATCCACTATTCAACATGGTTATTTTTATCTGATGTATTGAATTTTAAGGTTTGGGTACATGGATATGTTGTATGATATGTGAAAATATAATAATGATATTATTATTATTATTATTGTGAAATCGTGAAATAATCAAAAATCTAACTCAGTATGTGAAATTGACGTGTCGTCATTGGAACCATGACCCTGAAATTTAGGGAATCATTTTAGGATGTGGTTTGGGCAATTAAACTGAAACCAATGTGTATGCCAATCATGGAATGATTCGTGTGTTTGTGGTGAAATGTGAATTTTTCACTAGGTATCCATTTGGGATGAATGAATAGATAATCCTTTTTTTTATGAGGATCACAACAATGTGATCCATTTGATGTGTTTTGGGATAAATACATGAGCTCCATGAATCACCATTCATGATTGATGCTGAGTGATGTATCGTTTTCATTGTATGTCTAATTTGGGTGAATGAATAGTCGATCTTGCATGTTTTTTTATAAGGATCAAACTGATATGATCTGGTTGGATGCGTGGAGCCTTATTTGTGATCTAATTCATTGTAAAAACTTGAAAAGAATATCGGTGTGTGATCCTACTACAATGTTTGAATATAAACCACATATTAAGTTAGCATGAACTCTTGTGATAGTGGATATGATGTATAAATAAATGTGGTCAATTGTTCTGGGTCTATTTTATGAGGCTTGTTAGTGAAACTAAAATTTTCACTCACTGTAACAATGAAGAGTTTTATGAGCTCAATAGGCTTTTTTCTATATTTTACGTGTACATTATGAGTACACTGGCTCACCTAGGGATACTATTGATTAGATTAATACCTGGGTAAGACTAGGTACATATCCAGGTGACAAGGCAGTATAAAAAATCATGTAGGTCCCAGATTCATGATGAACCACATTATGAATCTTTTTTATATCATATCTACTTAATTTGGACTCATATTTTGGAATTTTTGTAGCATATCCAATGTTTTTCTCTGTATAAGACATGATGGTTTTTCTCATAGTGTATTTCGATATATGATGTTAGATGTCGACTATAGTTCCTCGATTCTTTCTAAGAGGTAACATCCTGCATGGATGGCCAACATAGTTCCTTGATGCTTTCTAAGAGGCACCATCGAGTAGGAATGACAGACACATTTTTTTCAACGAATTTTGACAGGTACCATTTATCAGTGATGGCTCATGTTATTCTAAGATTTCGCTACAACTAAGAAAGGATATGGGTTCCCTGAGGGATTTTTATTGATTACCCTACATGTGGGAAGGGGAGTGGTTTTTCTAATAGAATTTCTAGGTACCCTCTGTCATACTACACTTCATCAGGGTCCGGCAGTGGGTCCAGTCAATAATGATTTCTTGGAAGTACCCTCAAGTGGATTAACCTTTAGTGGGGCAGGGTAGTGGGTCCTTATTGACTACTGAGTGATGATACCCCCTTATGTACTGGGGCATTGATACCTGTTGACTAGTGTGGCACCCTACATCTAGACTAGTAATGGGTTCTCTTCCATTAGACATTACCTATAAACTGTGTGGAATGCGGATGATACATGATTTGGCATACCTTTATACTCCTTGTAAATAGGGACACATTCCCCACCGAGACATCTCTTTGTCACGAGATCAAAAAATATAAGGGTGAGACTGTTCCACCCAAAGCGGATAAAATCAAGGTGTGTTGATTTGAGCCCTTTGACTCGCATGTTTAGGGAACACATATTGGATAATAGGAATTTTTGATGGATATTGTTGAGACTGTTGTCCACTTTTATTCTTAGGCTGAGCTATGGGGTGAAGATCCCCTTACTCTCCCTCAATTGGTATTATTTGACTAAGCATATATATATATATCATGTTTTAGAAACTACTCATTGGGTTTTGGTTACTCTTCTTCTAGAAGAGACAAAGATATGTGTGGTATTCCATGTGATTTAGGTGTCTAGAATATCATGTTTTTACATGTCTAATCCAATACTATATGTAGAAATTACTCGATGGGAATTCCATCATCTAACTGTTCCAAAATCCTTGTGCATGAGTGAGTTTGTTTTTACTCTCTTGTTGGGTTTAGTTCGAATCTATTACCCTACCATGTTCTATCAACTAATTTACACTTAATTTTTATCTCTTCACACTACCCTTCCACATTTTCTGGGCATCCTACTGTGTATTTTTATACTCAGCCCTCCAAGGAATTTTCCCGCGCATATTGTTCCTTATTCAGATGACGAATATGATGAACGTAACTTAGAAGAGCTTAGGGATACTAGTTATTGGACCATGTATTGTTATCATAGCATGGGAGTAAGGAGTGAGGCCCTCTTAGAAATTTTTCATTTCATTTTCCTCCCTATTGTTCAAAATTTTTGGTAGGGTATGTATTTTGTCTCGTTCCCTTCTAGTTTACATATCTATTCTTTTATTGTTTAAAGGTTGATGCATGTTTGGTTTCCTCTTATAGAATTGATGTTTCTTTTTATACTTTTTCCTCTAATCATTTTCATTGAGTTAGTTTCAAGTGTGTTTACAGGTTCATAGGAAAATGCCTCCTCACGTATGTTGTGTCATTGACCCTTTTTTCCACCCCTTGACCTATAGAGGTGGGCTTTGGGTAGTTGCGGCTCGAGCCCCGGCATGGGTCGGGTCGTGATAATGATTTCAATTATTTTTAAATTAAAATTAGTTAATTAATATTTCATTTAATACAATTACTTTTTATTTAATGAGTTTCATTCATTAATTTAGTAGAAAAACATTATAAATTTAAATTGTGCCAATTTTATGGATAACATTTTTTTGTTCATTTTTCTAGAATAATTTTATGTTAAATTCTTATAATTATTTTTTTTCAAATTTTTTAAATTTTATTAATTATTTTTAATTATATGTTCCAAATTTATAAAATAGGACCGTTTTATTTTTGGATAATATAAATTATAAGTATATTAATTTTAATTACCACAGTTAAGGTTGGATCAGGTAATTTATGGTATAAATAATATGATGTAGATTAGAAAAGTACCATAACACTTGTAAATAATTTATTTCGTGAATTTAATATTACCATTAACACCAAAGGATATTATTTGAGTTGTTTAATGAATATTTGTACAAGATAAGGCTTTCTATATGATTCAAAGGAATGAAAGCCAAACAATGTCAAATTATTTTTCTAGAAAATATGTTATATTTCTTAATGGGGTAAAGGTATATTATAATGAAATATACGTTAAAATTTTAACATAATATACATATATTCATTATATTGATTTATTTATATAGTTTGGAGTCATTTGGATTATATTATGATCTTTAAATTTTTTATTTAATGAAATGTCAATGATGTAACATTGATGTTATTAATAAAAATGACATTTTTAATATGTTGCTATCCTGAAGTTAAAGTTGACTATAATTATTATTTTAAAATTTAATTGATTTATATACATCATGGTATTTTGTTTTTAATTTTTAGTATCAAAATAAGGTTCATAAATAATTACACATCTATGGTACATTAATAATTTTATTAATGAGTCAATTAAATAAATGATATAAAAAGTACTAAATTTTATATAATTTGATTTATTTAAGGTTCTACACAATTTTTATAGATTATTATGAGATAATTGGTGTACATTATCCATTTTACCATATTTATATTTTTCGATATTTTATTAAATTCCACATAATGAATAGTATAAAAACACACACTAATGATATTTCATGATAGTAGTATATTATTATATTATTTCAAAATAATAAAAAATATTTAATAATAAAAAGTGATTATGTTATTTTGTAAATTTCAATATTACTTTATTAATGGTCTATTTTAAATCTTATAAGTCAAAAATATAACAATTAATAATTGAAAAAGTTCTGACAATTAAAAGTAAAATATGTTAATTATTGTTTAATCGAAATGATAAGGATTAAAATAAAACAAAAACATGTATAAATATTATTATTTTTATGGTATTAAAACCTTATATCAACTATTATTGAAATATATGGATTTTTTGATGTATTGGTAATTAGATAATAATTTATATTAATATAATATTTTGATAATTTCCAAAAAAAATCCCCTCTCTTCAATTATAAAAGGGAAGTCATAACCTCTCTTGTTTACCACATTGAGACATATATCTCTACAAAAATATAACCCTTTTTCCTTTAAAAAACATTTTATATGTTTTTCTAGTTATATTCCTTTCTAATTACTATACATATATACCATAATAAGGTATCAATGGAAGACCACTGAAGAAGTGGTAATCGTCTTTATCAACTAGTTCAAGTTTATTTCATAATAAAAATCATCTTACTATGTTTTTTCACGAATAATGTAATAAATATTTTAACATATATATGATGATATGTAATTTTGATTATGGTATAACTATATTTTATCTTTTATCCATCCTTGGATAATCATATGTACCACATGTTTGTGCATATGACATACCATCTACACGTAGTGGTGTGATTTGTTTTCATCACAAAATTACATTTATTGTTATAATTATTGACATAATAAATATATATGATACATATAAAATTAATATTATTCTATATATGATGAAATAATTTCTATAGTGTTAATATTTATCTGAATGAAGTCATTTTTAACTTATGAACCAAATATCATCAAAATCTCCAACGAGAATATATATAATTAAGTCACTATATATAACATGGTTATAATTAATATTAAAGTAATGATATACATTTATATAATCTTAAAAAAGTATATATTCACATAAATTTTTTAGGTGGATACATATTGTACATGACGAGCCATACTATAGGTAAGGGAATTCCTTATCAGATTTTCATCTTTGGGTTAATCTTCTACATAAATGATTTCTTAATGGAAATATTATTTTTGAAATGACGTTTGATTATATTATGTTTTATTTCAACTTATTTTATGTGTATTTAAAAATAATACACATATTCAATTCATGTTATTAATTATCACATTCATGATATTATATTTATTTGGGACATTCAATTATAAATCCTCATTAATTTCTATTTTTAAAAAATTAAAAAATATTGTCTTTTTTGTGTAAATCACATAAAAATATTATACTAGTTTCATGAAAACATGATTTTATAAATATTAATTTACAATATTTAATGGAAATTTTGAAAATGAAATTTTTTCGTTTCTGAGTGAATTTGTTTCTAAAAAAATAAGGTACTTTATTCAATGTTTGTTTTTATTTTGAAAGGTTTCCATCTTTTCGGATTATGTTATGGTTCTTTGTACTTTTATGGATGATGGGAAGTTTCATTATAAACCAAATATGGTTGGTTCGGTGATATACATCCAATGAATTGGAAATGTTGTATGTTTACTATAATAGGTATTCCATGTGTAACGGTGGTGGTAACATCATTACATAATCATGGGGTTCATAATCATAATGTAGCTATGAGGTTTTCAATAATATTGTAGAAACAAGGGTTAAATCATAATTATGTATCATAATAATATTATACCCAATGATTTCTATACATTTTATTTATGATTGTATTTTTTTACGCGAATCTCTTATTTTTATAAGTTACGAAATAATGATCATATTCAATGGTATATTTTAACATTAATTTATTAAGTAATGATTTATTTCATTTAATTTTTTTTACCATTCCCTGATTTTTGCACTCATCCCATTTTTTAAAAAAAATTCCACATAATTTAAGGATGGTTAAATAAAAAGAGGGATTCATGTTCAAAATTATGATGTTTTATTATAGAGAGAAATATTATTTTGTATTAAAAGATTCATATTATGAAAAAAAATTAATATTGAGTTCCAGGTTCACATTATTATTTATAATATTCTATATATTATATTATGACCAAATTCACAAAATCTATTGTATTAAAATTTCAATTGGAATATAATAATGTGAATTCTAATTGTATTAACTTTTTTATGTAAAGTTTAAAGGACAAGTCCATGAAGTTCGAAATAGAAAATGATTTGGATAATATTAAAGGTTAATATATTATTAATAGAATTAGAAAAATTCATTTCATTATATATTTTTGATGAAATGATATATAATTTGAATATAATAATGTTTCTTAATTAAAATTATGACAGTTCAGAATGGTTTTCTATAGAGAAAATGGGGATGCTGAATTGGGATGTCACTGAGAAGAAAATATTCTTCTGAATCTGAATCCTAGATTAATTAGAATTAGATCCAAGTAATTTTTGGAATGGAATATTTTAATTGATTTAAAAATTTTTTTGTGTCAATGAATGAGAAAATACAAATCCAACACAAAATAACAGGATGATAGTGTAACATTATTTGGGGAAGCACCCTCTATTATTCAGCAAATCATTTGACCAATTGGCGGTTGAACGGTAGGTAAGTGAAATATAAAATATATTAAATTTAAATGGGTATTTGATTCATTTAATTGATATTATTTAATTATACCATTTTTTAGTTGAATCAAACTAGTTGTGGTTTATGGACTAAAATATCAGGGATAGGGAGGATAATGATGATTTTGAATGGGCTGAAATAAAAATATATGTCTTGAGAACATTTATTCCATAGGGTATTTGACATAGGAGAAAATAAATTTTTTGAAATTAATATTTTATGAGGATTTATTGGCTTCAAATGAAAAAAAATCACTCGATTTGAAAAGAATGCCCCAATTTTTTTTTGGATCTTGATAGTAGAACGAATCATTTTTATAAAGGATTAAAGATATGATGTCAATGGAATTATGATTCCTATGAATTCAAAATTTATGAGAAACTTTCTCATTGCGCTGCTATTAAATAAATGGAGTTTGTAGATGATCATGTGTCATTCAAAAAAATTATAAAATAATGTCTAGAAGGAATACAATGGATATGAATCAATCATTAAAATATATAGGTAAGAAAATCCTATTTCATTTCTGTTGAAATTGTGGTAAAAGGAATCATGCAGAATAGCTTATCAAATCATGGAAGTACATTCAATATGGTATCTCTAGAAATATGGAATACGGTTAGATGAGAAATATATTTGTAGTGATATGTTGAATTATTATAAGAATATAGTAAGGTTCTTTAATTATTATGATATGGGAAATTAGGAACACACCTTCCCGAAGAAGGAATCAAATGATGGGAATCAACCAAAATATATGGAGAATGGTTCTTTAAGTAATTTGAAACTACTAAAGAAGATTTTTTTCTACCATATGATGTGGCATCATGTACAATGTTTTTTTACTCAAATTATACAAAGGGATTGTTCAAAATAAGGTCTATATAATTTTTCATTTATTGTATTTTTTAAATTTTCAATTTAACCTCATGAAATGAATCCTAAACATATAATAATAGCACTATGGTAAATATTGATGTAAATGGAATTATATGAACCTTCCAACTATTGTTGATGGGAATACAATACTTTCAAGACATATTGTCTAACCCTTCATAGAGTTTGATGTTATTATATATATGGAGTACCTCTCTATTTATAAGTCTACGATATAGTGTAGTTATAGAGAATCAGTTTCCCTAATGATTTCATGTTTTTAAATAAAAAATCACAGTCCATTGATAACATATCAAGTCATTGAGAAAATATTAAATGAGTTACATGAAATTTATCCTGCACATATTATTTAACATATATGGATCATTAATATTAATTATGTTTTGATGGTATATGAATTAATTTATGTTTTTAATAATTTTTATGGTGGTATTCGTGATATAGATATTGAATTTACTATTATGTTATTTCATGATGCTAGTCCGATTAAAAAACCCCTTGTCTAATGGAACAGGTTAAACATATTGAATTGAAAAAATATTTAAATATGATTATTGATAATGGTATCCATTTTCATAGATATTTACCATGGGGTTATCCTATTATTTTAATCAAATATTGTATTATGAGCTTTTTAATTGATTATAGTGCTTTGAACATCATTAGTGTAAAGAAAACATATGTGTTTTCTTATATCAATTTCATGTTGGATCTACTCCAAGGAGCATATAATTTTTTGAAGATTGATATTAGATTTGAGTAACATCATCCTAAGGTTATGGAGTATTACATTCCTAAAAAAATATTTTATACAAGATACAATAATTATATGTTTTTCGTTATTCCTGAATATTTGATAAATTTACCTTCTTTATTTATGTATTTAGTTGATAAAAATTTCTATGAGTATTTTTATATATTTTTATTATTTTTATTATTCGTATTTGGTTTCATTAAATATGGTATAAGGTTATTGAAAAACATATAACTATTGTTCTAAAAACCCTCATATAAAAGAATATATATGATGAATTCTGAAATTTTGATTTTTGGTTACAACATATTTCATTCATTGGGAACATAAGTAAATGTTTCAAAACAATTGATCAATCCAAGACCAAAAAATGTGATGAATGTCCAAGACCAAAAAAATTTACTATGATTCTTAGTTTTTTTTTATTCATAGGCTATTACTAGTAGTTTTTTGAAACAATTTCCCAATTAGTTTGCACAATAACTATATTAAACTGTAAAGGAGATAAATCCATATAGATAAAAGAATTTGATGATTTAATTAATTGAAAAAGTGATCGGTTAATTATATAGTTTTGAATCTATACATCATAAATTGTTTACTTTTTATCTACAATGATTCTTAATTTATGGGACTTAGTTTCATTATGATGAAGAATGATCAGGTAATTTATTACAATTCACTAAAGAAAAACCACTTTAGTTAATTATACTACATATGATTTGGAATGATATGATTTGATTTTAATTTTAAAAATTTAGAGGAATCATTTATATAAAAAAAATGTGGAAAATATACTAATCATAAAATTTTGATGTATATATTAACTCAGAAGAAATTGCAGATAGTTTGTAGAATACGATAAGAACTGATTAAGTATTACAATTGAAAAATTCATTACCATCCTATAAAAAAATTAGTTGATACTTTGAGTTAGAAAAATGATTCTACATTATCAATGTTATGTTAGGAACACAACCCCTTGGTTAATAATTTGAGGAATTTTGACTATGAAGATATTAGTGTATAAAATTCATATTTTTTGTTCTACGTATAAGAGACATTACCTATTTTTGAAAAATTAAGAAAGATTTTAATGAATACAATGGGTTGAAGAAAAATTAAATTGTGTTAATATGTTCATGTTTCTTTAGTTTTATTTTGATAAACAGTGTTTTTTTTAATTTTGAAAAAGATTATGTTTCCCTTGTGATACCCAACTAAAGAATGATTTATTGAAAAAATCATATAATTTTTTGTTTTCAGATCATTCTAATTTCACTATGATATATAGAGACCATCATGAGTATTACTGTTGGGGTAGAATGAAAAGTGATATTACTGAGTTTACAATGAGATGATTGACTTCTTATATGTTAAATAATATAGAAATTTATTATATGGATTGATTCAACCTTTTCTAGTTAAATAGTGGAATTGGAAGTATATATCCGTGAATTTTTTTGTGGGATTACATAATAAATCATAAGGTAAAAATTTGATTTGATTAATTATTGATTGATTCTGTATTACTGTTCATTTTTTACCATTAACGATATTATGTCCTTAGATCAACATTGTAAACATTATATTAAATATATAATTATACTCCGTGGATTACTAATCATAATTATCTCTAATCATGATCTTATATTGACATATAATTTCTAGAATAGGCTATAGATGGATTTAGGGAATGACTTAAATTTCATAACTATTTTTTATCCTCAATGTGATGGATATTCTATGAAAAAATTCATACTTTGGAGCATATTATTCAATAGATTTCAAAAAATAACTAGGTAAGTTATAATAAGTATTCTTGTTTGGTTATGCTTAATTATTATCTTAGTTTTCATTTCAGTATAAAGATGGAACATTTTGAGGATTTATATGGAATGTGATGTTATAATGCATCATTTTGGGATGAATTTAGGGAATGAAAATTGTTCAGACTATAATTGGTTGGATAAATAGTTCAAAAAGAAAATATAATTTAGCAGCACAAGAGGACATCATCATGTAGGCCTATATGTTATGTAGATAATAGGAGAAAATACCATTCATTCAATGTAGGTTATCATTTTATTATAAAAACATGTACATGGAAATATATTATGAAACTTTTTAAGAAGTGAAAGATAATTACATGGTTTATTAGACCATATGAAATCCTATATAATGTAGGTCCAGTTTCATATTGGGTAGAATTGCCTCTAATTTCATCATGGGTACAAAATTTATTTCAGGTTTCAAATATATGAAAGAATATGCTAGATTCATATCATGTTCTGAGCCCTGAGGTTGTATAGTTAGATGAAAACCATTCATATGAAGAATATCAAATTCATATTATTGACCATAGATAACATGTACTTTTGAATAAAGAAATTCTTTAGTTTAATATTTTGTGGAGAGACCACATGGTTAAAGAAGAAACAAGGGAATCAATAAATACTAAGAGTGAATAATATCCTTCTTGTTTAATAAGTGAATAAAATTGCAAGGAATTAATTTCTAAAAGGGGAGAGAATGTAAGAACCCATCTACCAAAATAAAATTTTTTAATATTTACTCGTATTTAAAAATTAAATACATAAATTAAATATGAGTTTATTTAGTAAATTTTTAAATTAAAAATGGAATTATTTTTATTATACTAGTTTATTATATGGTGATATTTAAAAGATTAATTTTCAAATTAGATAATATTTTTTTTGAAAAGGAATATTTCATTTTTTATTAAATTTTTTTAAATTATTTTATAATGAATTTTTCAGAATTTCCTGAAATTGTTGAATTTTTTTAATGAATAGTAAAATATAATTGTTTTATTAATTAATGTATATAATTAATATGTTAAAATCATGCTTTAAATTATTTTTAAATTTTAATTATTTTATTTTATTTATATTAATCCAATTATGGTTCTTAATTAGGTTTATACACATTTTAGTTAAAAACATTTAATATTTAAAATAAAGTAATTTTCTAAGAAAAACAGACACGTTTATTGATGTATTTTTATGTTTAATTTTAAATTCAATTATACCATTATTTTTTTAACTTTTTAAAAAATGATTTCGTGTTCAAAATCTAAATGTAAAAATTTAATAAATATATATCGTTTTTGGGAAATATAAATACTATACATAGAAATCATTATTACAATACTTAAAGGTAAATTTGAAAATTTAGGGTAAATATCATATGATTTGGATTTGGAAATTAAAATAATACCGACCTAAATTTTATAAGACGAATTTAGTTTTACCATTACCACCTAAAGAACTAATTTTACTTGAGAAATGGAATATTTCCCTTGAAAATTACTCATATATTTTTTAAATCAAATAATGTCCAAAATGGAACTTCCTTTGTCTTAAAAATATATTATGTTCCCAAATGGGAAAAAATGAAGGTTATGAACGAATATAAGTGGAAATGATTTACTAAATATATGTATTTTAATTATATAAATTTATTTATGAATTTTGATTCACATGGATGATATTATGATATTTATAATATTTTATATAATGAAATGTCAATTATGTCTCACTCTTGTTATTGATATGTATATCATTTTGAATATTATTTTATCTAGAAGATATCTTAGAAAAAAAATATAAATTTTAAATATGAAATATATATCTACATAATGGTATATTATTTTTAAATTTTACTGGAGAAATGTGTCTCTGAAATAATTACACGATGATGGTATATTTATTATTTAGTAAACGAGACAATCAAATAACAGATATTAAAAATATTAAATTGAAAATAATTTGATTAAATTAATTTTCTCCCTAAATTTTCAAGATTTTTATGCCATATTATTATTGTATTATAAAAGATATAACTTATGTTTTTTTATTTATTTCCTTAAAATAAAAGTAATTAATAGTGAAAAAATTGATAAAAAAGATATTTTATCCAAATAATACTTTATTAAATTATTTAAAAATCATAAAAAAAATTTAATTTTTAGAGTATATAGTTAATTATTTAAGCATTAATACTCTTATTTATATCTTATAAATAAAAATTACAACCTTTTAATATTGAAAATGTTGTTTTCAAAATCAAAATTAATATGATTGTATTTGGTTAATCAGAATTAGAATTTTTAAAATAAAAATAAAATAAGTCAAAATATAATTTTTATATAATATTGAATCTTTATGTCATCTATTTTTCTAATATATTTTCAATTGTTGGTGTTGTTCACTAAATATTAATTTAAATTAAATTATTCTTTTGATAATATCTAAAAACACCCCACACCTCAATTAAAAATGGAACTCTTTTTTCACTTCTTTAACTCACATTAAGTGCACTAGAATGACCAAACTCTACACATGTTCCCTCTCAAAATATTTATTTAGGTTTTTCGGTTTTTTTCTTCCAAAATAGAATCCATAGATCCCTTAAGAAGAGAAAAATGAATCCCAATGAATAATATATAACCATATTTATCAACTCTTTCAAGTATATTTATTCTTTCACTTCTTTTTAAAGTGGTGATATAGTAATAAAGTAATAAATGTATAACAATATATATTATGAGATGTTATTATTATTATTATTTACCCATATTTCAAATATTATATATCCCTTGAAAAACAAAATCAATGCACCTGTGTATGTACAATATACTTTCTCCATGTAGTTGATTGATTTTTTTTTCATAACCAATTTAATTGGATGGTTATAATGATGGGAATTATAAATATATATGGTTCATATTAAAATAATACTATTCTATATATGATGAAATAACGTCCTCTTTGACCATATTCAACCAAACAATTTTATTTTTCTCTTATGAACAAAATATCATCAAAAGGTCTTATAAGAACATAATCAATTGAGTAATTTTATGTTATATAGTAATAAGGGATATTAATGTAATAGTAAAACTTTAATGGTTCATAAAAAAGATAAATTATCCTAGGTTTTTTATTAATGTTTATAATTACTTAATGTTATGATTTGGGATAAACGTAAGGGAATTCATAACTTAATTTATGTTCTTTTGGTTACCCAACTACTTAATTGATTTTACCTTTCTATGATTATTTGTGAAATAACTTTTGAAAATATTATTTTTTATTCCCACTTGTTTTATGTGTATTTATAGTGGATAGACATATTTCATTCATATTATTATGTCTCTCTTCCACGATATAATATCAATAATGGCATTCAATTAAAAATCCAAATTAATGTATATTTTTTTAAAAAAAAGTTAGAAGACAATTTGTTAAACATATACATCAGGAAAATAATTCCCCATATTATGAGGGCTTAATTTTTAATATATTCTATTAAAATATTATAATATTTTTTTAAAGAAACTAGTTTCCTTTATAAGTGCATTTTTTTTAAATAAGATATTTTCTTAAATTTCTTGCATGATTTTTATTTTTTTATAATAATGTTATGGTTCAAAAAAAAATTATATGTGGTTTTGTAACAAACCCAATATGGTTGATTCCAAAATAGACCTCAAATTCATTGATTATGTTGGAATTGGATCAAAATGGTTATTCCATGTGAAATTATGATGGTTGCATTAAAATGAATCTGAGAGGGATAATATCATAAGATGGATGTGAGGTTTACAACCATATGGTACTACAAATTTTTCCATTATAATTGTGTTTGGTAATAAAATGATTCCTCAATTTTCCAAGAATTTTTATTTATGCGTGCAATATTTTGACATGAATCTATTGTTTTCTTAAGGTTAGTTGTAATGATTTTGTTCTAATGAAGCTTTTTAAAATAATTTATGGACTAATGACTTATTTCATTCTTTTTATTTCCCTTAAAAATCATTTCATGCTCATAAAATGTTTTAAATATATTTTTATAGGATTTACGAATGGGTATGGAAAATAATTATTCATGTTTAAATTATTGATGATTTATTATGAAGATAATTATTTTTTTAATTATTAATATTGTGAAAAAATAGATATTTAGTAAAAGTGAATACATTTTAAAAAATGAGTTTATATGTCCAAGATTATGACCTAATTATTTTAAACTCTAAACCTAAATGATCTTTCGGAATGTAGGAATGATAATTCAAGTGGTATTAACTAGATTTTTAAATTTTTAAAGGTCAGGTGCTTACATCATAAAGGGCACCCTAACCAGTCAGACCCTTTGTTTAAAACATGAATTCCATAAAATATTTTCTCCCTTGAATATTTCATGTCAATTAAATAACTTTGACATCTAATATAGGCACATAAATAATTAATTCTTAAGTAACCCATGTCAAGGAGAGAATTCATCAAAGTACCCAAATATATACCAAACTTCCCTATTAAAATTTCATATATACTATATGTAACTGTAATTAAATATTCAATGAACTTATATTATCAAAATTATGATTATGAGATGAAATATTATTATTATATAACTCTACACTCTTACTCATTTACATGTATATATTGATCTTATTTTAGACAGTTAGACAACTTATATACTTAATTTTATACTAAATTAATAGTTCTAATCATGTATTAGTATTATGATGTTAATAATTGTAATATATTATATTAAGGATTAATTTAGGTCATTAATGTGTTTATTTGTTCCTGAAACAAAAAAGTTAATGGTCATTGTAATGTAATTTGATTTTATTGATAAGTTTCCTAAAACATGCTCATCATGTATTACATTCCCATAAATCAAGAATTTAAATTCCATAAAATAAAAATAGGACTTTATAAATCATATGTAAAAAATTATTTCACTATCATGCATTATTTTGAAATTATTTAGTTTTTATAAAATAATAATAATCAATATCATAATTAAAAAAATAATGAAACAATTAAAATTTCTAATATACTATGAGAAAAATAAATGATAAATAACTAAAATATTTGAAATAAATTATTTTTATTAAAGAGCATAAAAATTAATATTTTTTAATAATTTTAAAAAATAACTAATTATGATTTAATTATTTTTTATATAGTAGGTTAATGTACCTTCTCATAAATAAAGTTCAAAAGATAGTCCTTTTTCCAATCTCACTTTGAAATCATGATTAAATATGTTTAAATTCTTATTTTGATAAATTTTATGTCATTTCACACTATAAAACCATATATATTCTTATAATATATTTATTTACAGGGTCTTTATGTATTTCTAACATTTATCATTCCACTATTTACAATTCAACCCAATGGATGTCTGTAGGCCAACCTTATCTCAACATTTTATAAGGTATCATTATCCTCCATGCATATATTTCATTATACTATTTTATGTATTTATTTACCTCTAATTATATGAATTTTAATATATATTTTCATTTTAATTTATTTTATTTACAATTTTATCCATATTTTAATTTTATTTGTAAATTAATATTTCCACAACATTGACATTCATTAAAATAGTGCGAAATGAGTCTCATATTTTAATATATTCCACATGATTTCATTTTTCTCTTATATTCTTTAGTTTTTTAAAAAACAAATCCTCTCTATGTTTTCATATTTATCCAAATGAATATCTATACCCATTTATTATAATAAATTTTATTTTAAAATAATTTTTTTTAAAATTTAAAAAGAGTTTTTTCATTTTTCCCAAAGTAATTTTAGAATACTCTTAGTTTAAGTGTTTTAAATAAATTTTAATTCCATTTAATGTTTATTAATCCTCACTATGTATATTACCTAATGATTCCATCAACATTTTATCTTCATATTATTTGATTATTCAATATTGGAATCATCATGAACCCAATTACTTTTTTAAGTATTAATTATTATATGTTGGAATAAATAATGTTTTCATATTCTACTAGCAGACATATTTATGGTTTTATATTATGTGATATGTGCAACTAGAATTATATACACCTATAATATATTGTTTAAATATTTATATCTCATGATATTTCATGTTAGGGACTATGGAGTGACCCCAATCCGCTATTAGACTCCTTCCAATATGAAATTTTGGTATGGATCCTAGACATAAGAAATGGTTATATATGATAATGCATGTTCTTCATTCTTATGAATAATTTTTTTATTCATGTCTTAGGAAAATTGAATCATGTTTCCAAACTCTTATTACTCATACCTTATATTGAGATATACAATGTATTCCACAACTCTTGATTTATTTCTATGTTTTGTTAGGTAAGATTCACTTATGTAATGTTTATTCACATTGATTATTTTCTCGTAGCCACAAGATTATATACTCCTCACATATGATATTTGATTATTTATACATTTTGTACCCTTATTGGGAATCTCATCTTATCTTTTATCACGGTTATATTCCCCATATATATGAAGAGTAATATCAAGTATGATATTTATAAAAGGGGTTAATTCGGGTGGTGTATTTGTGGGAGATGTTAAAAATATCATAAAATCTTTTGTGCTCTATCTCACATCTAAAGAAACTAAAACTATATTATTTGGGGTGTGATTGATTGTGATATGTATTGAATAAACATATTATATGATGTATTATTTATTTATGACTATATGGGATGTCACGGTTGGTATTAGAGTGGGGTACAATTATTTTGCTGGATTAAGATCTGAAGAATAAGATGCTAGAATCTAAAAACCTATGATGAGCCAAACACGATGTGTGATGAACATATAATTTCAAAGGTATAAATGAAGGATTCATAATATAGGAAATATTAGGGTTTATTTTCATTATTATATAATTCTATACTTTAGTTATTGTTTCTTTATAATCAAACATCATTTTTAGTTTTAGTCAGTAGCCTTAAGTAACATAAATTAAGTTAATAAATGAGTTGACAGATAATATAGTGACTATACATCTGAGAAATCAAATTATATATGATCTAATGTTGAAAAAAAATTGGGTATTCCTTCAAAAATATCTTGATTTACTGTTAGTACCTTGAACATTTTTTAACACCATAATACACTGGATAAGAGAATAATTGTCATTTATGTAATTTTAGGTAATAAAGGTCCCCATGGAAGTAATATTAAACTTTAAACATTTAAAAAATGTTGGAATAATCACTCTAATAAATTATTCAATGTAATTTTTTTTCCCTTTGTTAAAGGAGGTCATCAAGAAATAATCTTTTGAGGGAAACATAAGATTTTAGAAGAAATCATTGAAGAAAATAATGTTTTTCTTAAAATTATACAAATATTTAAATGTTTTTAATGTTATGAATTCAAAAACAGGAGAAATATCAAACAATAAAAGGGTTAATGATTAAAATATACCTCAAAAACAACTAAAGACTTAATAGAAAGGGAAATCATGTGCAATACTAAATTAGAAATTTGGTCATGAAAATGATGTGGTGAAAGATACAATCATCCACCAAAATATAAATAAAAATGTCTTATTTTATTCCAAATAAACCTGTTCTTTTACATCTAGTATGTATTATAGGAGAATAAAATCACCACCCAAATGGAGAGATATTAAATTTTCAGTGAAATTTCCCAGTATTGTGATGATTTAATTCCATATCAACAAGTCCTCTATAATATAATTATGTTACAATAGGCTTCCTATAAATCTTATTATTCTAACATTAGTGGAATTTGATCTTATTTTGGTCATGTAAAGGATATCTATACAAATAACTCTTATCAATTTTTATGATAGGGAAGTCACTTTTCATATCAAAAATCAATCTATGATTATCTATCAGTGGGAGAAAAACCATGAACTCAGTATGGATATTATATCCATTATATGGGTCTTAATACTAATTGATATAGGTTATTTAGTCTAAATTGTTTTAGAGAGCGTCAATAATGTGTATATTCAAAAAAAAATATCAATATTATGATGTTTTTAATGTGTTTCTTGTAATTCCACCAAATCATGCTGTTGAGTTTTATATATAACTCATACATAGTAGTATGCCTATAACAAATACTCCTTATAAAATTTTCCTGATTAAAAAAGTTGAATTGAATAAATAACTCTATGAGAACATAGATAAGGTTTTATATTTCCTAGTGTTTCACAATGGGTTGAAAATTTTTACTTTTTTAATAAAAAAGATAAATAAATGGATCTCTATATAGATTATTAATAATATAACAAAATCATGATCCATATCAAGTTTCACATACACCATATTTATTACTTGTTTGGTCAGCTATGATGGGATTAATAAATCTAAAAAATTGACCTTTAATTTAGATATCAACATGTTTTAAAATAAAATATGTACACAATATACCCATCTATACAAGATATGAACACTATGAGTTCATAGTGATGTCACCCAGCTTTAGCGATTCCCCATGCATATTCATGGATCTGATGAATAGAGTCATTAGAGATTACATTGATTTATTTTTTTAATATTTATATATAATATTCATATATATTCTTATATAAAATAAGATAATTAATATAAATTAAGGATTGTTATGTGTATCTTGGTAAAGGATAAAATGTATTAAAAGTTTCGCATGTGTGAATTTTAGCTATAAAAAATATCATTCTTTTCTCATGTAATTATATGGAACCATATATCAATTTATCCGTTAAAGATATGGCGGATTGAGGAATGTAAAAAACCAAATTTTGTAATATATTTGTATTTTTTCATGGGTGGGTTTGATACATAGATTATTTGTTTGAAATTTCTCATGACTATCATATGAACTAAAAATTTTAACTAAGAATATAGTCAGGTTCCTCTATACATAATAATATTATGAAAATTTTAAGGAGGTCAAGATAAGGCTGGTAAAAATACTCATACTTATAAAACCATATATTGGAAAATTGGTTTTGATATATATTGAATCATCAAAAAATGAATTTGGATGTTTCCCAAAGAAATATTAAATGGTGGAAGCTTATTCTTCTTGTCAATTAGGGACACATGATGAAAACTACCAAATAATTTATAGCTAGAACAAGAAATTATTCCAATTAACTTATAAATTTCTATATCAATGCTAACTATTGGATGTATATATATTGATTACAAGAGATTAATTTATACATTCACACAAAGGTAGTCTAACATGTTCCAAAGGATATGGTTAGAGCTGATGAAGTACTATTACTTATTACCACATTAACACCATGTGAAGAAAAGAAGGTTGTTGATTCTCAAATATATATTGGTCATTCTACCTTATCTATCAATAATTATTTAATGATATCCAATAATCATGGTATTTCTAAGGATATAGCTTGAAATCATAAGGGAATGGTTTAAATCGTATCAATCAAAAATTATTACCAAATAGTCCATCCATATAAAGATCATAGAATCATAGATGGAGGGTTTGGAGCTATAGATGATGGTCATAAATATTCTGGAGTGCAACCTTGATAGAAATATATTTATATGGTTTTGAAATCTAGATATTTTCCCCATTCGTACTAGAAGTTATTAAATAATTGTTGGATGGTGCATTAATCTCATTCTTATTTACTCCCCTTGCGAGAAAATGTTGTATAAATATCATAAAAATAACAAATATTTTGGAAATTAAAAGAGGGGGATTTCATATTTTATATCATGATTCTTGGTATGGAAAAAAAATAAAATATATAATTATAGATGTGTAAAGGGATGAATAAACCATTACCCAAACCTGTATAGAAATGAGATAGTATTACCATGGATTTAATTGTTATGTCTTCCTGGGATTTCCAAGGGATATATGGTTATTTGGGATTTAATTGATCATATTATATAATAATAACAATTAATTATTATTATATAATATTTATCACTAAATTAATCTTACAAGATATATATAAAAGAAGTGGTAATTCTATATATATTACCACTTTATGTTGTATCTTATCAAGATATATGGTTTAACTCAATGTTCCAGAGTAATATTCTATAAGCATTGTATATAGATGTAAGAATTATTACAACTTATCTTCCAATAAGTTGTGGATAATCTTAAAGGATTATTCAATATCTCTAGGACATTCTAATATCATTTCCAATTCATTTATAGGAGGTGGGTATTCACATCATCCCCTGTTAGAATTCCCATATAAGAACAATTTCTATTATAGAATTCAAATGTCATCATATGAGGCTCATTATGGGAATTGTTACATAACTACAACATGTTGTGATGAAGTTAAAGAGAATACTTTTTTGGGAGTAGACCATGAGAAAAATATGTTACTATTGATACAAACCATTTAGAATCAAATTAGTTTTTTTCAAAGATGAAAGAATAATTACCCATATAATAATCGATGTGATCTATAGTTCAATGTATGATATTATTTATTCCATGAAATATCACAATTGAATAGGGTTATAATATTTGGGTAAAATGGAAATTTCATCCTAAGATAAATTAGTGCTTTATAAATCAGTATTAATGTTCGGATGGTATATTAATTTATTAGACTTCTTGAAAACCTCTCCCACATGAATGATGTGTTCCATTAATAAATTCTAAGGAAGTGCATAAATGAAAATTTACATGAATTGAACTCAGATTTACTACCACTGTAAAATGATCTCTCGTTTGAGGAGAAACAATTAGGAATCTTCCCCCACGGAGATAAAAATATAGAAATAATACCAATCATCTCACTAAATTTATCCAGATGAATCATAAGTTTAAGGAAAATACATGGGAACCTGATGATGTAATCATGAATATGTACCATAATTTGTTTTTATTTGAATAATTAAATTTCATTGTAGGGATTATTCAAATTGTTTTATAATGTCGCGTCGTAGTTATTTTAGTTTGTACTTCCCTCTAAATAATAATTTTGTGTTCAATAGATTTTAATACATACCACACTATACTAAAATGTAACATGTTTTATTTTATTCAAATAAAATATTATGAGGCATAATAAAAATTAACAAATTAGAAGACTGAAATATTAACGTCATTATAAAAATTACAAGTGGAATAAAACCAAAAGAAAATAAAAATACCATGGAAATGGAATCTGTGTCCTTTTTGTTCTCATGGAAGATCATATCATTGATTATAATTATTTAAAAAAGGAAAAACATGTGAATTGAAATATACATATTTTTAACTATGTAAATAAAAAGGATGAATTATTGTAGATATGTATGTATTATTATTTACAACAATTTAATTTGATTGTTATATTATTATTGGATATATAGTCTTAGAAAAAAATGATTATTAGACATATAGTCATTGTATATATGGTCATTGTATATACTGGAATCCAACAAGTACATTGAATTTGTATCATTGTTTATAAAAAAATAAAAATTAATATTAATCAACATCTACAATGAAATTAAAATAATTATTTAAATAATGTTATTATAAATTTATTTTCCTATTAATATAACTATAATTATTAATTTTAAAGACAAATATTTACTGTTTTTTTAGATTAAAAATTTATTATAAAAACAATTTGTTGAAAAATATCAATAGTTAGAGGATAATAAATTTATTTGTAAGTGGATGTGTCAAAAATAAATTAAATTATAAAATGGAATAATTTTCAAATATTTTTTATGTATTTTGTGTCAGTAAATTAATAGGAATAAAATAGTCAATTATAAAGGGTCGTAATAATAAAATATTTAATATATAGATAAGTATATTAATAAAAGATTTATGAGTAATTTATATGAAATATGATTAAGAGCACATAATGTATAAAAAGTATCCCTTCTATAAAATCATGTTTTCTATGTATTTTAGGTTTTCATTTAATAGGTGAATTATTCATATATTGAAATTAATTTAAATTAAATGGAGTAGAAAACTAATCAGAACATTGAAATTTCGTATTAAAATCGATTTCATTTTATATATAAAAATAATTAACTCTGATAAAAATTGAGTAATCAAGGTAAATTTAAAATGATGTTAAAATTATTACAATAATATAGAATTACATAAAATACCATGAAAAATTATCTATAAATTTTTTTTGGGTATATTCACTAACTATATCAATTATATTTTTATTTTTATTCACTTTCATTTTAAATTTATTTCATTACAACTCATGAAATGAGTATTCGTAAAACTTTCATCGAAAAATCCCCTTTAAAAGGACTCATGTTATACATTAAACAAAAATCTCAAAATCATATATTACCTCTCTAAGACCTAACCATAATTACTCACTAATGTATTTTTATAGACATTGGAAGGATTTTAGTTTCATTAAGGATGCATAAATCCTTCATTCTGAAGGAACCCATGTCGATATGGGGAGAATTAATCAAAATAAGTACCCGTTATTTCACCATATTTTTCAATTACCTTATCATTTATACACATTATGAATCTTGATATTCATTTTAATTATATTATATTAACGAAATTATTTTTTATATATAATTTTAATACAATTATATAACTCTGAACTAGTATGCACTTATTAGAATAGAATTATCTTGTTTTGGTGGGTTCAACCACCTACATGAATGATAATATACAAAAAATATCATTTTTATCATGAATAAGTATCATGAAATTAATTATTGTAATATATTAAATAATTATTATCTTATTTCAATAATAGGGTTCCTAAATTATGATAAAAAATATCTAAAGTAAATAAATTTAACTTATTATTAACATTAAATCACCTAAAACAAGCTCTTCATATATTCCATTCTCAATAACCAAACTAATATTTCCATGAAATGAACATGGGACATAATTAATATTTTGAAAAAATTGTTCTACAACGTTGAGTACTCTTACAATTATATGATCTTTATTAAATAGTGATTATTGACATCACTAATAGGAAACTTTTATTAATTAATAAAAATTATTAACATCTGATGATGAAAATAAACAACGAATAACATAAAAATTTGTAATAAATGCTCATAATTTAATAATATAAAAGTTTGTAGATATGAATAATGTTATTAAATAATTTATTAATATTTCTATGTTTATTTTACTATAGTTCAAATAATCTTTACAAGAATATGAAGTACTGGTAAGGGTTTCTTTTCCAATCTTACATTGATATCATTGTTGACTATATTAAAATTAATATTTGGGAAATTTTTATAAATCTTTTCTCTAAAAAATATATTTTCTTATATATTGTAATATTTTAACTTTTATGATTTTTTTTCCATTTAACTTCCATTTGGTTAACAATTCGTCTAAAAATATGTCTGTAATTGGAATTGAATTATCCCTCCTTTTGGTCGAGAATCATTCCCCAACATGTTCATATTACTTATATAGTTTTATTGATTTCTTTAAATATTATTATATCATATCATATCGTATATTTTCTATTTACGATAATTTATATAAAAAATTATTCTTATTTTAATGTTTTTTACTATCATTTTCTCTCTACTTTGATTGCCATTAGAAAATGGTATAATGAATCTATATTAAATATGTCATATATGGTGGCATTTTCCCACCATATTGTATAGATTATTTAAAATAGTCAACTTTATTTTTTAATGTTTTTCAAAATAAATATTTATAAATAACATTTTATAAATAATTTTAATTGGAAATAAAATTTATAAAAAACGTAATGGGTAATTTTTCTTATTTATCGCTGTAATTTTCTCATATTATTATTATTTATTTTTTAATCTATAGTAATATTATATAATTTATATTATAATTCACTAGCGATATTATAAAATAATACCACCCAAATACTTTATACCTATATATTAGGATTAACCCTTATGTAAATATTTATGAAACTTGTTTCTTTTTCATGAGTTAATTAATATGTGATGGAATTAAGAATGTTAACATGATTAAGTAGATTATGTATGTATTTTTTCATTATGTAATTTGTATTCTCAGATTTATATTCCCCATAAAGTTTTTTTCTATTTCTTTATATCTCATGATATGACATTTAAGGGAATAGGAAATAAACCCAATATATTATAAGAATTTGTGCACTATGATTATAGGAATGGGGAGAATCTTAATCCACTAGGGACACTTTCTATTATGTTTTGATATTATTTTTAAAGAAACTATATGGGGAGAATTTCCCTAAATTCTTACGGATATTCCACATTTTTATCCAGGGTAAATCCCTTTTGTTTATTCAATACACCTTTATTTTGTTCTCATTCACAAATTCTCATCTTATGTTTAATTTTGATCTTCAATTTTTTCTACCATGTTTTCCATTACTCAAGATCTATGATTTACATTCTCATATTTATATTTACTGTTTTTTGGATAATAATATAAATTATGATACATATATAAAAGTGTACCATATGAGAATATCATTTTTAGGTGATATTGAATATATTGTAAAATAACTTTGTTGTGAAAATATTTAAAAATAATAATAAAACTATGTGCTATTGGGTGTGATTTATTTTTTTATTTCAAGGATAATCATGTAAAATTATTTTATATATCAATATGATGTGATCATATTTTCTCAGTACTCCCCTTTGGGTTTGATGAAGGTTATGCCATTATCATCTTTATAATACATCAAGATATGATTGTACAAATAATATCCATCAGAAAAAAAAGTGGTCTTTATAAAGTTATTATAGCAAGTAATAACCTCATCATTGGGTCTACGATAAAATCATATATATATGGATTTTTAGGTCAGTTAAGTCAATATAGAATCTTATATTGATATTTGTGATCATGATATAGACAATTTTTCATTGGCATTTGGGATATTTGACCAACAAAATTAAATCATTTTTAATAAACTTGTCAACTATATCCATCAATTTGGAACCATGGGTAGGATTCACACCTCATAATCTTGGTTATAACCATGGTTATTGGATATAATTATAAGATTATGAATAATAACATAGGGATCTAAAAAAATTATATATTTTTTCATGGAATGATATCCCAATGTTTTAAAAATATCATGATTTATTTATCCAAACCATCAATGTACATAGATTCACTATTGGAATAGGTCATTGGACTTCTATTATTCCTAAATTTTCATGTATGATCACATTGATGGTTTTTTGAGATTCAATATTCCAAAGTTATTGGATCATCATCATGATCCACCATCATCAGATAAAGTGTCTGATAAGGATTATCAGTCTCATCAAGCTGAAAGATATAAATAACTCTTTTTTATCCTTTGAAATGTGATGATTTTCAATGTCATTTAGTGAGTATTTGAGATTATTAAATGTTACGTAAATAGTATAAATGGTTCTTAAATAATTAAACCTTTTTCTATGACCCTCTTTTACACTATAGAAAAAATTGGTTCTATCAACTAATGGATAGTCAAATACCTATTACATAAAATTCATAACATATATAGATGATACTTATAGATTTTTTGGGAATAACACTCCTATAATTCATGGTTATTGGTGACATATAAATTACATATATTATTCCTTCGTATGAGAATACATTTTAAGTGGGCATTCCATTTACGAAGAATAGTGAGATGAATTCCTATATATGAATTTCTTTTTCTATTTAGTGAGTTTGAAGTTGTAATTTTTTATTTAAATCTATCAATAGAATATAATGGGTGATTTATAGTTCATTAAATGTTACCTCCTAGGTTATTTTAATTTTTTTATGTTTATTCCCCTCCCTTTTGTGGTATAATATTTCAAACATAATGGGTTTATCATTATTCAAATATGGATCTTTCATGATGAATAATTCTTATTTTACTATTGATAGTGAAATTTAAGTAGTATTGATATAATTATAGAATCAACACATACATTAATAGACACAGTCTACCTATTAAGTCCATAAATGATTTATCTTTAATGAAAACATTGAATTCAATATTATAAATATGGACATTGAATTTTTACATCATTATAACCGTTAAATTTTTTTCTATTCACTTTATCATAATCATGGATTATCATATAAAATGTGTGTAGATCATACTCTATGAATCTATGGTGGTGGAGGGTATTGAATGATATATCATTAATAACATAATATTTTTTGACCAAGAAACTATGGATTTTGATTTTTTTTATTTTTCAGATATAATGGCGTGCCTCATATACACTTATATAATGTGTCCAATGTAATTCTAAATAAACATAATAATTATACATCATTTGGAAACATACCTTTTTTATAGTATGAATAAATAGTATCCCCCATTCTTTAATCTTTTATTGGGGTTTGAAGGTGTTATTTTGGGATTATCTAGTTTTCATCGGCAATATAATATATATATTCATGATAGGTCTATATAAATGTCCCTTATCATGTCATATATCTAGGCCAATGGCATGGTTCTTCTTCTATGGAACAATTACTGAGCATGAATTATTTTAATGATATCATAATATAAGGAAAAACCCATGGATTCCATGGGCATGGGTTATTTTATATTTGAAGGTTGGAAAAACATGGTCCCATGGATCTTTTATAATGACATAGTAATGGTAATCTAGATAGATTGTTTACCATACATATTATAGATTTTTGTTTTCATAACGAACATAGATTGGGTTATTTCCTTGATCAATCTCACTAGATTATAATTTTCCCTAACTTATTGGCATGAAAATATTTTGTACAATTACCCTTTAGATTATAAATGAGCCTTGGGCCCATCATCCCCTATATATATATGGATTCCTATATGAATATAGTGAGATAAATATATCTTATGTATGTACTGTAATCCTTCATGTAAATACATTAATTTGATGACATTAGTAATAGAAAATTATTCTACCTATTCAAAAAAGTGTTTTGTTAGTTGTTCGGTTATTATCATCACATTGATGTGGTATGAAGTCAATGTGGGTTTGAACCTGTTGAACAATAATAGTAATTTTTCCAACTTCATGAAACATTTTCGTTATTTGATTCATCTTTGATAAGCTGTTGTTATTTGATGAGCTACCACTGGGGATACATATATATTTAGGTTCTTGACTGAATTAAATAGTTACAACCTGATGATGAATAGTACATGATTGAATAAATTACAATCAATGTCATATTTAATATTTTTTATTCATTTAAATTACCTCCTTCTTTTATAATGCATAATTTAAATTTTTTGTAGAAACAAGTTTCATGTGTGACTTAGGTATATTAAATAGTATATCACAACTTCCATTATTTTTGGAGTACTTATTTATATTAAATTAAATTTTGAATGGTGTGTCCCAAAATTTATTGGTATGGATAGTTGTTGGGGTGATCATTGAGACAAACATCATTGTATTTCCTAATCTCTTGTATCATAACATTATTATACTTCACGGGTGATAAAATGTAACTGAGAAACATTTTATCTTAGAATATGTAAAACTTATCTTTCCTAGATTCAAATTATTTTTTCATATGACCCCCCATACTCATATTTTGTGTAAATTTTAGGGTTAATGTATTGATTTTGATTCTGTTAAGGTTATAATGGTGGTTCCAAAAACCTAGTTGGTTTGGTATTCAATCCAAGTAACACTATTTATTTTAGAGTGCTAATGTTCATTGTTGTCTTCCTAATCATTTGTTTTTTGGAAACAATGGTTTTGATCAAAATTTCCCATGGATTTGATAAATTATAACCTATTGTAATTTAATATATTCGTCAATTTATCAAAATACATTGACTCACTTTAATAATATTATCATTATAGAATAATTTTATTGCATGTTCTCTATGTAGACATACAAATCTAGATTTCGGTTTAAATCAATCACTATGGAATATTAAAAACCTTCTATTGATAAATGAATTTATTGACTCCTTGAATTTTCCATTATTTATAAATGGAGTGGTTAATTCTTTTTTATATCAACATCAAACTACTCTAATATAATTACAATAAATAAATTCCCTTAATACTAAAACTAACCCTTTTTCATGGATGATGTTCCTAATAAATTCATGCCCATTAAATATTTGAATATATTAAATGATTGGAATCCTCTTATAATTCAAGGGTTCCCAAAATTTGGGCATATCATGAGACTATGTTTGTGAGATTTTGAACCATGTCACACTTACCATTTTATAATTAAAAATATAAAGGTTACACATCCTGTATTGGACCATTAATTCAACAAAATTCTGATAGGGGATTGTGGGTTATTCTATAGAGTGGATGGATTTAATTATTTAAAATCGAGTTTTAATGACACAATGTAGTTCAACCTAAAACATTTCTCCTTGTGTTGGGGTACGAGATAGATGAATCAAATTAATTAATGTTTGAATGTAATTCATGATAGGTAAGTAATTTCCTCTTCACTAAGGATGTGGTCAATCATGAAGTGTTGGTGATGTTTGGGGAATGCCTGGTGAGCTGTCCTCAATATGGTTGGATATAGGTTCTTTAGGAAAGAGAATGTTTAGATAGTGTAAGTTGACCATTGACACAAATATCATAATCGTTTACGCTTGTTTTCTTCGAAAATATCATAATTTACATATTAAATTCATTCAGTTACTTATTTTCATTGGATTAGTTCCTCCTAAAATGATATGGGTACAACCACCCCTAGAAATGTATTGGTTGGGGATATGATAATTCACTTCCCATTATCTTTTTTAAATAAATTTCAACCAGTTATAAAGGATAACTCAGATGGGTGGGCCTAAATACTAGGCCTTATTTTGGTTTTAGGTGCATACACCTTCCTCATTTACTTTCTTGAAAGTTAAATGTTGCCTTATATGGTCATATCCACCTAGATTATTAACAATTTAATACTTAAAATCCCTAGTAATATAAATAATGATTATACAAGCAAGTTTATACCATTATTTTACCTGTTAATTATCATTATCTATAATATAATTGGATTTATATACTGTGTATTTCTAATCATATTTACCGTCCACATCCACTGTGGTGGGTGATTGATTATAAGGGAATTTTGATTTATGACCCTTTTAGTATATTATATTTTCATGATGATGGATGATTCATGATGAACTATAAGATACTATATAATATTTTTTCCAGAGATAATTCAATCTAATAACCATTATTCAAATTCCATTAAGTTATATTATTTAATTTAATATCAAATAGGGTTTAATGTCAATGAAAACAAAAATTTTCACACAAGTGGTGTCACCTCCCCTGGATCCATCATTCTCATGATTATTGTTATAGGTGATCATGGTTTTGTAAAAAAAAATCGACCACTTATAGGGGTCTAGGTACAGTCTCACATTTTATTACTATAGTTATATATAGATATTATTTCTTATAAGGATCATATTCATGAAACATTTTTTCTGAGGGAATTTTTTGTGGCTTCTCTAGTTTTGTTAATGACGACATATGGAGGGATCATTATGTGAGGTGGCCTAGTCATAGAAATTTTTTTCCTTCAAGAACATGGGCATTTTATATAATGTGTGGAATAGTGAATTATCTTTTTAACTTCTCAAGAAAATCATGTGCATCTATGTTAGTAATTATAAATATAATATTTTGGTAGAGAAGATTGACTGGATACATACCATGAGTTTAGTGTTCTACTGGACATGACAACATATCAAAACCCCGTAGATTTTTACTTACTTAATTTAATGGAAACTATCTCAGGGTCCCCTTGCTATTATAAATCAAGGGGATACTTTTTGGAATCATATCACCCCATCCTTGTATATTGACATAGTTAAAGGATTCCTCTTTGGTTTGGAGGATTGTGATGAGGCTATCAGTGTATACACATTAAAGGCTCTAACATTCCTTGTTTGTCATAGGTTTCCAATCTATTGGAATGATAAAAGGGTAATCCTACCTATGTACCTCATTGATCTCCCAAATATTTTAGGTTTATTGAGAATATGTTATGAATCAACTGCTGAACCACTTATGCATCGGTCAGTGGTATTGATGGTTTCATGGTACATAAAACTCTTTAGTGTGTTTATGAAAATTGTATTTATTAGTAGAGATAGGCTGGTAAGTATGTAGTTTTTTATATTATATTAAATATTCGAAAATATTATCAAGATTTAGTTCATATTTAATGGATTTTTTACTTAACATTCTAGTATAAAATGGTTGTTTCCAACATACTTTTTCACATTTAGTCAATCTTTTAAATGTATATTCTCTCTCACCCTAGGTTAATCATTCAAATTGAGGAATAAATTATGTATATTTCCTTGGAGTCTGTATCAATTTTATTAACACATAACTAGTTGTTAATTGCACACATGAAATATATAGATATATTCTCAGGAGGATCACTATGATCGATTTTTCATTTATTGAAACTGAAATATCATCCAACTAATTGACACTTATACTATGATTCCCCAAACCCGTACTCCTAAAATCTGATTCAAATTACATAATTTGTCCTATTACTTAATTTAAACAAAATTAACTAAACTAAACATAACAATATGTTATTATAATACAAGCACAAGTATTGAGTCACTAGCACACCAATGTTCGTTTGGATAATATATTGTATATTTAAGATTAAAAATTTTCAAAGAAAACACATATAGTTATTATCCAATAGATATTTTCCCATTATACCAATAATTCCTTATTCTACATTATATCCTTGTAATCTTCCACATAATTTTCCACATATGATACCCCTCAGTACTTACCATTTGTGTTACTCTTTTTCATATCCTAGGGTGTGGAAATTTAAGAATGGTTGAGGTCAAATGCCCAGAATGTGGTGCCATATATGGAAATGAATCATGTAATAGAAAGGGATTAGATAATACAATAGGAATGAATAAAGATCAAATAATTTCATATAACTGATGAAATGATCTTGAAATAAATCCATGGAAAAATAACAATACCAATAATTATGTGGAAAAAAATTGCTTGTATCATGTGATTGAAGTGAGAAATGGTATTATTTTAAATTATGAGATTAATAAATCATAAAATTTCATTATGATTTTACAATTAAGTCTTTATACTAGGACATCATGATATTACCATCATGGCCACATGTTAGTAAATCAGGATCGTATCATCAAGGCCCCATTTCTAGTACATCGTGATCTTTCCACAAATGCCTCATTTTATGGAAATAATAATAAATGTGTAATAATACCTAGAATACCAACATTTGTTTCTCATGATACATATCAATAGAACTCAAGGAACTATAATTTTATGTCCCACCTATCACATAATTAGTTCCAACACATTATGCATGTAATGGAATTTAATATAAATTCCTTGCCTAATCATTATTCATTACTAATCAATAAACATGAAATTTTAAATAATGATTATATAGGATGTGAATAATTTACCTATTAATAAATAAAATAGAATGATCATAAGACCTAAAAAGAATGAAGGTGATGGAATCATAAAATAATATCCCTAGTAATTAAAAGAATCTTTAAAGGATGTTGATGTAGATGAAAACAAAATTTATAATAACATTAAGATATTACATCAATAAAGAATAAGAAATATCCTTTACATTTTTAAACCCTTATAAGAATATTTTTTATTAATTTTGAATATAAATATCATTAGCAAAACACATACACTTAGAGATAAGTATTCATAAATACAAATTACATTGAAAAATGTAAAATTCATTTATATGGAAAATTATAACAGAATATTCCTTTTAAATATTCATAATAAGGTCAAGTTTAATCACAAATAAAATAATATTCGACTTTTATAATTAATATTCAAGATGAAGGCAAAAATTGATGTAGATCTATATAATAATTTTGAGAATTTTTTACCATATTAGAAAATGGGGATGTTACAGGTCACATTCAAAAATATTTTTCAAAAAGGCAATGACAGTTTTTTTAAATATTAACTTCTAAATTTAATCATAAATAATATATCCTCAAAAAATATATAATTACTTCATAGATAAAATATGGATTGGAAGATAAAATATATAATCGTGAAAGGAAATTCCTTATATAATGTTATCAAAAATAAATTTATTGATAACAACATTGGAAAATGATTAATAAAAACATTATATCTAAATGTGGTAATGATAAATAGGAATACAATAAGAGATAATAAAAATTGGGATTAAAATATAAAAATATGAATCAATGGTGGAAATATTAATATAGATATAGGATAAAATATTCCCACCCTAAAAAGAGTGACATTGGGAATCAAACCCTTACGGCTTTGGTAACTTTTAAATTAGAATCAATTAACAGAAAGAAAATTATATGTAATAATAAATAAATTCAATTCAATTAATGATATGTTTAAATATTTTCATGTAAAATTATATAAACACTACATAAATAAAAAGGCGACGAATATTGAAAATGTCTCAATGAATAAATATTGAGATAAGAAAACACATACCTTTTACATTATATTTCATGAAATATATTTAAACATCTATAACAAAAATCATATCAATAATTTATTTGATATTTTTCTATACATATTAAATTTTATATTATTTACTTATACCCTTTTATTACATGTATTTTTTTTATTTAATTTTTACTCTCATCATCTGATGTTATTAATTTTTATTGTTTCATATCGTTGTTGTAATGGTGATGTCAGTCACCATTCATTGATAAAAAGTGTCTTTTCAAAGAGGTGGTACTCTACACGTACACATAGTCAAAGTTTATATTTCTAAAAGATATGGAGAAAGGAAGAAATTGGTTTATCAATACAGAATATTAATCCTTTTATAAATATAATATTAATTCACTAAGAAAAAATTTTTAGATACCTATATATTTTATTTATGAGAGATAGTAATTTTTATTCTGCGTAGCTTGCAGTCAACACATATGCATGAATGAGGATCTCATTTTTCTATATAGGGTGGGTAGATAATGGTTAAACCATGAACAAAATATAATTAAATTATGATAAAAATTATTAATTAATTATGTTATAATTTTTAATGTAGAATTTTATTGAAAGGATGAAATGTATAGTGTAAATATAACTAGGTGTGGGTAATTATCACCTTAAGAACAGAAATTGTCTCTTTGAGGACCCCATGGAAATGATGGAATCGGAAAAAATTATTATACCAAAGGGATAAAAACATGAATGGTAAATATATTATAGGTAATATTTTAATGGGTTAAAAAATAATTAAAGCTTGTGTAATGATTTAATAGGTTGGGAGTGAGCTCTTCATAAAGGTGACAAATTGGGACTTTACATTGAATTAAATGTTAATTAATAGGTAAAGATGGAATATTCTAGGAGTTAGGTAAATTAGGTGAGGAAGTATTGGTGATACATGTATGTGTGATATTAAATGGAAAAAAATTTCACATATATAGTCTATGTTCCATGAAAATTAACACAATTTTATTTACCTTAATTTACACATTGTTTACCCTAATTAGCCTACATAAAATTTTTAAATGTGTAACTATTTCATTAATAGAAATATAATATCACCCATTTAACACGCACTATTTGAGTTATATGATTAGTATTTTATTTATTTTTATAATTTTTTTTGTTCTGGATATATATGAGGGAGGGTGGGTGAGGGATGAAATCGTTTGGATTTCTAAGATTCACCATACTGGGGGATCAGTCATAGAACTATGTGTTTTAAAATTATATTTATGGAAAATATCTAGGCCATTGTATCATAAAAAAATATGGATTCTTTTTTTTAGTTTGTGTCCTAGCTTGGAAGCATTGATTAGTGAAACGGGAAGACCAAAACAACTATTATATGGATGTGATAGATGTGTGTGGTTTGTCTCACAGGGGTTAAATCTATAAATATATAGAGGAATTCAAAATGTTGTGATTTTAAAATATTTTTTGGAAACATTTGGCCACATTTAATCAACCCAAAAAAATTTTGGTGAATGAACCATATCATGGTCTAGTGTATTGTTTCAGTTTTCATAATTTTTTAAAAAACAGATTCAATCATTTTATTGTGAGGGATAAAAAATTCAATAGGGATATGAGGGAGATATTTTATGAATTATTATTTTTTTCTTAATCTTATTTTCACCTTTAATAACTTCTATTCTCCCTCTTCTCATTTTTGATCATGATACAAGAATTTTATTAGGTGATTTTTGTTCACTATCCATTACAGCTGATGATTATCCTCTTTAACTTTTATGTGAATTGTTTTAACAAGTTTGTGCCTCATTAATCACTCAAAATTTATACATAAATCGAAGGATATGGTTTTTGAAAACTTATAATTCTGATTTTCTATGAAACTTATTTAATTTATCCTAATTATATCTTGTGAAACATGTTATATTTTTCATTGAAAATATTGTTATCTAAAATAGCAAAATGAATATAAAATTTCAGTATAATTCTTTTAAAAATTAGTATGAGGGATTTAAAATGATGTGGTGTGTGTCCATGATATATATCAAATTGTCGTCATTTGGATATATTTATCTATGGTTTCGATTCATAGCACAAAGTGAACTTACCACCAAGTGACAAATTGGGTCCAAGTGGACAGGTACCATGTAACACCATGAGATTTTATGAGATATATTAATTTTTAATTTCTATTATGTCTTCTATTGTACGCTACACCAAGTTTAGCTTGTACTATTCGAAACACTGTATTAGATTGCAGTATACGCAACACTATTCTTGGCTCGTGTTACACATAATTTCAAGTTCGTTTTGTAGAAATTATTCTATGCAACATTAAGTATAGTTTTTTTAATGTACAAATTAAAGAAGTTTTTATTATGTTATACGCAACACCAAAGGGACCTTTCACTACACACAACCTTGACTTGTCTTGCATTACATGCAATCGCGACCTTCCTCGATAGCGTGTGTCGTACACAATACCGGGTTTCACTAAACAACTATATATAGTTATAATATTATTATTAGCTACCCATTATGAATAGTATTAACTAAATTTTGAATTTTATAGAATTATTATTCATCTTAAAAATTTTATAGAACATGGTATGAGAAATAAATAAATTTTTCGTGTAAAATAATTATTTTTTAAAAAATGCAGTTTTTTCGCCTTTTGATAGTGCACCCACATTAAATATAGTTTTGACTTATTTATTAGTTTAATTTGACAAAATAAATTAGTTTTTTGGAATCAGGATATAAAAATTTACTTTGGATAAAATTTTCATATTATTCTGATAACTTTCATATTTTAATGAATAGTAAAAACACGCTATATTTTAATTAAAAACATCTTTTTTCATCCTAATAATTTATTTTATTATATTATAATTTTGAATTGTTTAAAAGTATAAATATAATATATTTTTACCATTTAATATAATTTATTTCATTAGAATTGATTTTACATTGAATTCATGTGTAAAATCATTTCAATCTTTTGCAATGTTTTTTCTTTTGAAACTCATTTTCTTAACAACGAGATTTATACTAAATTAATTTCTGCAACTTATGTGATTCGAATTTGGAAAAATGGATTCCATATTTGGAATTAGTTAGTTCAAATTATTTTAATAGGATACTTTTTTACTTTTTGGCACTATGAATAGTAACTAGGGTAAATTTTATTTACCATTGTTTAAGGTAACTCGGGTAATTAAGGGTAATTATAATATTATAAAATTACCCTAAAACATTTATTAATATAATTGGATGATTTTATTTCGTCTTAATGAATATTCGGGTCGAAATAGAATCCATTGTAACCCACTTGGATGTGATTAAGACATTTAATTTATTTTATTTTAAAGAAAGTGAAATATGTCTAACTCAAACTTTAATAATTTAAGTATTTTTAATATAAGGTTATACAGAATATAAATTTGATTATAAATACTCATTTTAAAGATATTTTTTTTTTGTTATGGTAATTTATTTGTAATTTTTTTGAAATATTTAATTACCTTAATAACTTATACATTAATGTTGCATTAATTATTTACTTAGTGAAAAATCAATAACATAGTATTTATTAAAGTAATAATACCCATCAAAAGTACCAATAACTAGAAAAAATATTTTTTTTAGAGTATATATATACTCTAATCATCCAAGGGTAGACTTGGGGACCATTTGGAGCCGTATAAAAGAGATTAGGATATTTATATTATTTTATTTTAAATGATGCCAATGTTTTCACCATCATAATTTAATAAATATAAAAATTTATATGTTGTTATTTTAAGATGATAAATTTTATTAAAAGTATTATTATAAAATATATTATATTTATATTCATAAGAGTGTTTTATTTTTTATTTTTATGCCACAAATGAGTATATTAAATAATTATACAAAATTGATGTAATAATTATTTCATTAATAGAAATATCAAACAAATGGTTTTAAAAATATTAAAATAAATATTATATGAACTAATTGATGTTATCCACAAATTTTATAGATGAATATAAAATTTTATGAGTCTATTAAATATTTTTTTAATAATATATCCTCTGTATGGATTTATTTAAATTCAAATAAATGGATAGTTTCAAAATTGACACTATTGTTATTTTATAAAAATGACATATTATAATATTGTTTAAAATCATAAAAATATTTAAAAATTAGAAATTGAAATTTATATGGTCAAAAATTTCATAAATTATCCAATTATGGACAATTCATAACACATAACTAATTATTTATAGCAATTTAAAATTTAGATTATTATTACTACAAATAACATATAATAGATTAAATAAGGATAAATCAAGTTGATATGGTTGAAAAAAATTTCCCAACTTGTCTAAATTTTATTGGTTGGTTATATTACAATCCTATCGCATATAATATTTGTATTTGAGTCATTTTTTTAATTTTTTTAGTGGGAATTGAATTTATTATTTATAAATTAATATTTTTAGGTTTCCGAAGGTGCCCCTCTGCTCCCTTATAAAAGGGAACCTCTTCCCTCTCCTCCTCACACCTCTTTGAGACTTCATGCTTAGAAAAACTCTATCCATTTCTCTTCTCCACTTCCCGAGAAACCTACTAGAGTTCTTGGTTATCTTCAAAGACCAACTTATTTCCCTAAGAGAAGGTTAAGAGGAGGCACGTCAAAGAAGAGAAAATCTCTTCTACCGATTCTTTCAATGTTTCGTTATTCTTCTACTTCCTCTTATTTAATTGTTTCATTATTAAGTAATAACATAAGTATAATTAATATACTTATATTTTATTATAAATATGAAACAACCCTATCTCACCTTTTATCCATCCAACGAAATACGAAATCATCGCGCGTGCGCACGTACGGAATACTGTCTCCACACTGTGGGGTAATTTTTTTTCCATCACCACCTTACATGGATGGGTATAATGGTGGAAATAATAACAATATATTCTGATTATAACATGATTATAATTATGATATATTATATCATCCACTCCAATAACATTTAATAATTATGGGAATGATATCATCGCTCGTGCGTACGTACGGATTACTGTCTCCATGACGCGATGAGATTCATTCTCCATGTTAACCATTCTAGAATGATTATAAAGTATATATATAATAAATAATCATGAAATTTATGACATAATAATTCAAATGGATTTATATATATATATATATATTTCATCTACTTACTTCCATTCAATTCGATAAAGAAATGAAAACAACGTTCATGCGTACGTACGGTCTACCGTCTCCATGAACGGTGTATTTCATTTATCTATCAATTATATACATATATATCCTGAATATATATGATATATAAATCACATTTTGCATTATTTAAGTAAGTATATCATAGAATAATTAATAATAAAATCAATAACAACAACTCCAAACACATACGATAAATGAAACGATTTTACCCAAAACACTACTTTAATGTGGAATTGTCAAATGCATGGGTAAATAAAGTTGTAAGTGAATCATATATGATATAATAAATATTAATATTGTTCTGTTTCAAGTAAATAATATGTTTAAACACACTATACAGGAGTCTCGGAAACATATGAATGAAATTGGACATAAGGTAAGGGATAATCTTTCAATCTCATTTTTATCTGAGATCGTATATACGTAAGTATTTACTAGGGTTATATTTTTCTTCCATGTCCATAAAAATGTTTTTAATAAAGTTTTTAAAATTATTCTTTGTATGTTTAAAGTCATGTTTACCTCTCTTTGAATTTTACATTGTGGAAGGAATCTTTCTTTTATTTACCATACGAGGCACCTTTTTACTTTTCTCGAAAAAGTACGAGGAGAATGTTTTTTTAACTTCTATGGCATGAATGGATTTTTACAATTTCATAACGCCTAATTTTCATAAAGCTTCCTCTACAAGATGTCATCAATATTTTCAACATAATATTTTTCTTTTAAAATTGCATTTCATTTTGTGAAAAAAAAATGATTTTGAAGAAGAAAGGATATCTTCCTCAAGAATTCATTTCAATTTTTTTATCAAAACCCTTTTCCATCTAAGATGAAATTATTTCATATGTGAATGTTTCAAGTATAATGTCTCTATGATTTACATGGTTTCACTTTTATTATGATGAAATGATATCCATTTGTTTTATATGGATTATTTTATAAATGGATGATTTTGATGAAAATCATTTTATTATTTGGGTAGTGATGACTGATTTATGTTTATGTTGTGGCACACATAAGAATTATTTCATTATGAGATGGGTGGGACCTATATATACCTCCAATGAATTTGGTAAATATTTATAACTCAGGAGATAGACATGGCTAGAATGAAATGTAATTTGGTTCAGTGATACATGAATAGAACAAGGAGTGAACTGGATTCAGTAATGTACTTTGTATACTATGATGGTCTTGGCAGAAATGCCTTGGATACTATGGAAATCATATCTTGTGATAAATAGTTTTCCGCAATTACATGTTTTATTCACATGCTATTTTATCTTGATTAATGTCACTTTATGATCTATGCCTTGTGTACTACCATGATTTATGTCATTACTCATGATTTTGATTTTTTATGTTCATGGTTTTACATTTAAATGTTTATGGGTTGTTTTAGGTTCTCCATGTTTTCCCTTACTGAGAATTTGAGCTCACCCTTTATACATTTTCTTTTCCTAGGAATTAAATAATGGTTTTTTGTAGGAAATCAAAAGGGAAAGATCGTTACGGGAGATGTTGAAGATCTTTCAACGTGATTATAAGATTATGCTCAAGGTTTCCAAAGAAAATAAATTAATACGGTCTTTGGGTGTCTGGTTTTATTATGTTTTAAGTATTTTCGTAAAAATAATGTAATGTCCATATACGTCATGATTTGGGTCTCTACAGTTGGTATAAGGGAGATGGTTTAGTTAACCTTTGGAGACTAGGATGAGAAAAAATTAGTGATATACCTAGAGATATTTCGAAGGTATGTCTAGGTATGTCCCTATGGTTAAGTATAAGTATAGGTTATAGTCCTATAATTACGGTAACAATCATTGAATTAAACCTAAGATGTTATATATTGAAGGTACTTACCCTTTATAATGTTGTTTTCCTAGCAATATTTTTTCCTCTCACACTATTATTTTTGGGTTTTAGAAAATGTTTGTAAATAGGGTGATTCATGTTAATAGAGAATGTGCTGGATAATGGAATGATATTCATCATGAGAAACCATGTGAAACAAGATTTGGAAGTCCAAACATAATTGTTATTCCTAATCAGAAATATGATAATATGTTCAACAATTTCAACTTTGGTAAGTTTCCTGACTCAACTAAAAAGAGAAATATGGAGTTTCATGATGATCATAGAAGAAAGAAATGTCACTTTCCCTCATGTAAATCATGTGGGAAGAGACATCAAGGATAATGTCTCAAAGGAATTAGAAGATGCTTTGTTTGTGGAAAAGAAAGAAACAAATCTAGTAATTGCAAAAGAAGTGGTTCAGTTAACATAATCGACACGGATAATGGTATTGCTAAGATATCAACAATGGTTAAATGTTACAAATGTTGAATGTATTGGAATTATGAAAACCAATTACCTAAGGGAAAATCTCATGAAGAGAATCATCATGGTCATATAGGTAGTATTTATGTTGATGATGATGAAGAGACTACAAATGATACATGAGATGAAAGTAGTGTTGAGGAATAAAACGACGAATCTTGGTCAATGTTTTAAGAAGTTAGTGGAATGATTTAATGTTTATAAAAAATAATGTATGGTACTATGGAATAAAGAAACATATAAGGATTGATAGACTATTGTTTTTTCTAAAGTATTTGAATGTATATGTTGAATGGTACCGGTAACCATGAAAAGTGATTGAAATATTTTTTGACAGCAGATGATATGCGAATAATGAAGGGATAAGGATAAAATAATATGTTTGATATTATTAATGAGCTCATGACTGATAAAATGAAAAAGTGATATCATGGTTTGAGTATATATAGAAAATTTGGGATTTTGGTACGTGGAAAGAATTAACTTTTTACAACATTCATGTTTTTTCTAAGGTTCTATGGTAATTTATGTTTCAAGAGAATACATGATTAAGGTATTAACATGTTTGGAATGAGATCAAAAAGATATATCTTATGATATATGGGGAATAAATGAAGGTATTCATGTGCTTGTTATGTGCCCTCTAAAGTAATTGTTTTCCATATACTATGAGATTGGACAGATGTATTTTGGATAAGTCTAAAGATTGTAATGGATATTGTTGGACATAAAATAGTATTGTTTAAGGATAGAACTTTTTTCGATATTATTTATGTAATGTAATAATTGTGTAGTTTTAGAAAAGGACAACTTGCAAGACGGGCGAAAACCAGTCGTGTCGGACAAGGTTGTGGGAATCGAACCCACAACCGAAGTGCGACAGACATTTATCACCTACCACTGGCCTATATGAAGTCCCTGGTTACCATAAAATAGTTTTATTTTATTATTCCTGATGATAGATGAATTATAAGTCCATTTTTGGATTAATATATGATTAATCTCACCATAGATGGACTTATGTATATAACTTTTCCTAATGTAATGTTTGTGACTGATGGAATGACCTATCATTCTATTGAATGATCTACTAACACTTCACAAAAGACAAATTCAACTTCATTTCCTTAAGATATGAAGTTGAAATTGTTCAAGGCGCAAGCAACGGTGAGATTGTACCAAAATCAAGAAATTATTTCATTTAATTAAAAAATATACAACTTTAGAGAAATGATCTTGAAAACCAAAAATGTTGTCCTAGTGCCCCTATATATGATGAATCATATGGTACCTTAGATCATCACAAATTTATGGCTTTGTGATTGTTTCCTTTTTCATATCCATGTCCTCTACCACTCTTCATCAGAAGATGATGGTTATATTTCTCTTCCATATCCATATTATCACATATGTTCTCTTATGTGAAAACCTAGTAATGAGTTAATTTGGGAAACTGTTATGTTCCTTACTACACTTTATAAAATTATGTTTTAGTATTACTTTTTATGATGTGGGTTTCTATGAAAGAAACTTTCATGTAGTAAATGACTTATAACACCGACGAATTTCGATGGCGAAATTCATTTTAAGGGGGGTAGAATGTAACACCCAGAGATTTTATGAGATATATTCTTTTTAATTTCTTTGATTTCTTGTATTGTATGTTACACCAATATTATATTGTACTATACGCAACACTATATTATCTTTCAGTATACGTAACACTATTCTTGGCTCGTGTTACACAAAATTTCAAGATCATTTTGTAGAAATTATTCTACCCAACATTAAGTATAGATTTTGTTTAATGTATAAATGAAATAAGTTTTGATTATGTTATACACAACATGAAAGGAATCTTGCACTACACACAGCCTTGACCTGGCATGCATTAAACGCAATCACGACCTTCCTCGATAGTGTGTGTAGTACGCAATACCTGGTTTCACTAAACAATGATATATTATTATAATAATATTATGAACTAGCCTTTATGAATAGTATTAACTAAATTTTGAATTTTATAACTTAATAATTCATCTTACACATTTTCTAGAACATGGTTTGAGGAAAAAATAAATATTTCGGGTAAAATAAGTATTTTTTAAAAAATGCAGTTTTGTTGCCTTTTTATGGCACACCCACTTTAAATCTCGTTTTTAACATTTTTATAAGTTTAATTTGATAAAATATAACACTTATTTGGAATCAGGATATAGAACATTACTTTGGATAAATTTTTCATATTATTTTGATAACTTTCATATTTTAATGAATAGTAAAAGCACGATATATTTTAATTAAAAATAACTTTTTTCATCATAATAATTTATAAGGTTAAATTATAATTTTTTATGGTTTAGAAGTATAAATAGAATTTATTTTTACCATTTAATATAATTTATGTCATTGTAATTATTTTTACATTGAATTCATAGGTAAAATCATTTCAATCTTTTGCAATATTTTATCTTTAAAACTCATTTTCTTAACAATGATATTAATTTTAAATAAATTTTGGTAACTTATGTGATTTGAATTTGTAAAAATGGATTACATCTTTGGATTCAGTAGTTCCTAATTATTTTAAGAGGCTAATTTTTTTTTTTGGGCATTATAAATAGTAACTACGGTAAATTTTATTTACCATAGTTAAAGGTAAATCAGGTAATTAAGTGTAAATATAATATTATAAAACTACCCTAACACTTGTATTAATATAATTTGATGATTATATTTCTTCCTAAGTAATATTTGGGTCGAAATATAATCCATTGGATCCCACTTGGATGTGATTAGGACCTTTAATTTATTTTATTTTAAAGAAAGTGAAATATGTCTCACTCATACATTAATAATTAATGAATTTTTAATATAAGGTTATACGAAATATAAATTCCATTAAAAATATTAATTTGAAATATAAAATGTTTTTATTTGTTCTGGTAATTTATTTTTAAATATAAGAAATATTTAATTACCTTAATAGATTATACATTAATGATGCAGAAATTATTTACTTAGCAAAAAAATCAATAATATAGTTTTTATTAAAGTAATAATACCCATCAAAAGGCCTAAACACATGACCAAAACTTATTGGTAGAGTATATCTACTCAATAGTCATCCAAGGGTGAACTAGGGGACCATTTGGATCCGTATAAAAGTGACTATAACATTTATATTATTTTATTTTAAATGATTTCAACGTTTTGACCTTCAAAATTTAATAAATATAACAATTTATATGTTTTTATTTTAAGATTATAAATTCAATTAAAAGTATTATTAGGAACTAAAATATATTTATCTTCATCATAGTATTTTATTTTTAATTTTTATGCAACAAATATGTATATTAAATAATTATACATAAATGTTGTAGTAATTATTTCATTCAGAGAAATATCAAACAAATGGTTTTAAAAATATTAAAATAAATATTATATGAACTAATTATTGTTTTCAAAAAATTTCATTTATTAATATAACATGTTAGGATTATATTAAATATTTTTTTCAAATATATCTTCTTTGTGGATGTTATTTAAATTCAAATAAATGAATAGTCTCAAAATTGACACTATAGTTATTTTATAAAATAACATATTATAAAATTGTTTAAAAATCAAAAAAATATTTAAAAATTATAAGTTGAAAAATATGTGGTCTAAAATGTCATAAATTATCCAATTATGGAAAATTCAAAACACATAAGTACTTATTTATATCAATTTAAAATTTAGAATATTATTACCACAAATAACATAAAATAGATTAAATAAGGATAAATCAAGTTGATAAGTTCAAAATAATTTTCCAACATCTCTAAATTTTATTGGTTGATGATATTAAATCCCTATATAATCTAATATTCGTATTTTAGTCATTTTTTGAATCTTTTATGTTGGGTTTTCAATTTATTATAAATTAATATTTTTAGGTCTCCAAAGGTGCCCCTATCCTCCCTTAAAAAAGGGTACTTCTTCCCTCTCCTCCTCACACCACCTTCAGCATTCATTCATGGAAAAACCCTGACAATTTCTCTTCTCAAATTCCCTAGGAACCTACTAGAGGTCCTGGTACTCTTCAAAGACCAGCTTATTTCCCTAAGTGGAGGTTAAGAGGATGCACACCGAAGAAGAGGTAATCTCTTCTACCGATTCGTTCAAAGTTTCTTTATTCTTCTACTTCCTCTTAATTAGTTGTTTCATTATAAAGTAATAACATAAGTATAACAATTATATGTACATGTTATTAAAAATATGAAACAACCATATTTCACCTTCTACCCATCCTACAAAAAACGAAATCACCGCGTGTACGTACGTATGGAATATTGTCTCCACGTCGTGGTGTAATCTGTTTTTCCACCACCACCTTACATGGATGGGTATAATGGTTGAAATAATAACAATATGTTATTATTATAACATGATTATAATTATGATATATTATATCATCCACTCTATTTCCATTTAATAAATTTGGGAACGATATCATCGCTTGTGCATACTTACGGATTACAGTCTCCATGACGTGATGAGATTCATTATCCATGTTAACCATCCAGAATGATTATAAAGTATATATATAATAAATAATGATGACATTTATGAAATAATAATGCTACTGGATTTATATATATATATATATATTTCATCTACTTACTTCCATTCAATTAAATAACAAATGAAAACAATGTTCATGCGTACGTATGGTCTACTGTCTCCGTGAATGGTGTATTTCATTTATCTATCTATTATATACATATATATCTGAAATATATATGATATATAAATCATGTTTTACATTATGTAAGTATGTATATCATGATATAAGTAATAATAAATTCAAGAACAACAAGTCTAACCACATACGATAAATGAAACGATTTTACCAAAAACATAACTTTAACATGGAATTGTCAAATGCGCGGGTAATATGAAGTCGTAAGTGAATCAAATATGATATACTAAATATTAATATTATTCTATTGCAAGTAAATAATATGTTTAAACCCACCATACATGAGTCTGTGAATCATACGGATGAAATTGGACATATGGTGACAGATAATTTTGCAATATCATTTTTATCTGAGATTTCTTATACGTAAGTATTTACTGGGGTTATATTTTTCATCCATGTCCATAAAAATGATTTTCATAAAGTTTTTAATATTCATATATGTATTTTTAAAGTCATTTTTACCTCTATTTAAATTTTACATTGTGTATGTAATCTTTCTTTTGTTTACCATACGAGGAACTTTTTAATTTTTCTGGAACAATTACGTGGAGAATGTTATGTTTAACTTATACGGCATGAATGGATTTTTACGGTTTCATAAAACCTAATTTTCATAAATCTTCCTCTATAAGATTTATTGACTATTTTCAACAAAATTATTTTTTTTTTAATTTCAGGGAATTTTGTGAAAAAAATTTTATTTTGAAGATGAAAGGATATTTTACTCAAGAATTCATTTCAACTGTTTGATGAAAACCATTTTCCATATAAGATGACATTATTTCATATGTTTTTGTTTCAATTATAAGGCCTCTATGATTAACATGGTTTCACTTTTCTTATGATGAAATGATATCCATTTGTTTTATATGGATTATGTTATGATGGGATGATGTTTATGAAACCCATTTTATTCTTGGGGTTATAATGAATGATTTATGTTTATGTTTTGGAACACATAAGAATGATTTCATTATGAGATGGTTGGGACCTATATATCCCTCTAATTCATTGGGTAAATATTTATATCTCATGAGATAGACATGGATGGAATTGAAAGTTAATCATATTCAATGATACTGGACTATAAAGAGGAGTGAAATCTATTTATTAATGGACTTTGTCCACTATGATGGTCTTGGAAGAAATGCCTAGGCTACTATTGAAATCATATCATGTGATTAATGGTTTGACACAATTAAATGATTTATTCCCAGGCAATTTTATCATGATTAATGTCCCTTTATGATCTATTCCTTATTTATTTCCATGATTCATGTCATTACACATGATTTTGATGTTTTGTGTTCATGGTTTTACGTTCAAATGTTTATGGGTTGTTTTATGTTCTCCATGTTTTCCCTTACTGACCATTTGAGGTCACCCTTGATATCTTTTACTTCCCCAAGATTTAACGAAAGATTTTAGGTTGGAAAACAAAATGGGGAGATCATTATGGGAGATGTTGAAGATCTTTCAAAATGATTAGAAGATTATGTTCTGAGTTTCCAAATAATTTATACTAATACGGTCTTTGGGTGTTTGGTTTTGTTATGTTTTAACTATTTTCGCAAAAATAATGTAATGTCCATGTTCTTCAACCTTTGGGTCTCTACATAACACTCAAGAGTATGTGTGGTTCAATGGGATTTAATTATCATGGAATGAATTTGGTATATGGTTTTTGTGGGGGTGTGTTCATGTAAATGGATATCAATATGATGTGGTTAATTTTTCATTATTATCGTATTTGTCTCTTTAATAACATTATTATCCTCTTTATTTTTTTATATTATTGCTATCAGATTACATGTTCTTATATTATTGATGTGTGTAGTAAGTCATAAAGGTTGTTAATTGTTTTACTTAATCACCCTCATCAGGCACACATTAGTGAATATGTAGATGTTTTATACCATATTAAGGTTAAGGTGGATTTCATACTTTTTTACTCTAGCATTGTGATGGATCACTTTTTCTAATTTGGAGTTGGATCTTGGAGATTTATTTAAATTAGAATTTTTTCCAACACATATCAGTTATTTAGATACATTTATATCTTGTGATGTTATATAATTTCTATTTTATGTTTTTATAATGAATATCATATTTTTTAATTATTCTGACATTTGGATTTTGGTCGATTTTTGTATCACTCGTCCTATTGACATTAACCCATTGTGACTGTCGATTGATGGATGTGTATTATACTATTGGGAAAATCATCCCCCTGTTTTTTTAAACCATTGGCATTAATTTATAGCCTTTGGTGTCTAGGGGACATCATATAATGTTAGATACATCTCAACATTGTCCAATAGAATAGGTAGAGGTTGAGATGTTACAGATGGTATTAGTTTGGAATGGTCTATCAGATGGGATGGAATACATGAATATAGGATGTGTTAAGATATGAAATATACTGTATAAAATCATGGGAAACAAATTTATATTAAACTTCATGTTTCCATGGTTTTCTTGGAATAATGACTATTATTAAACCCTCTTATGTTTGTTTTCATACTATTATCATGGTTATACAAAATTATATTACATTTTCATGCATTAGAATAGATTTTCCACTAGGACTGTATCATTCATATAATATTTGTTGATTTATTATATGGAAAATTATTAGTGTTGGAATTTTTATATTATCACTGGGTATTAATTTTTACCACACTATAAGAAGATTTCGGGAGTCATGATACTTAAAAATTATCAAGAGGATGCTACAGAGAATATGGTTCAACTTAAACCACAAGTGAATTAACAATAGGTTAGATGAAATTTTGAATAATTCCTAGTTTTTGAAAAATTGAATTTACAAGAGGAAACAAATAATATAGACACTCTCTAGAATTCAAAAGTCTTAACCCACCAATATTCTCGGGAAATTGAGGACGCAATCTAGTTAAATCATATCATGGGAGGAAAAATATAATCATTCATTCCTTTTATAACAATGATCATATAAAATTTAATGTTGCAATGTATTTTAATGAAGATATAGAATGAAAATTGCTGGATATAGTTATTCATGATAAGGATAGTCGGTCCTATGTTTGAGATATATTTGAGGATATTTTTAATTAACAATCCCTCTCATAATCCTTATGAGTGGCGTGGACAACATATATCATTCAACTAAATCATGTAAACCTCTCAGTTATTTAATATAGTGATCGATTTATATATAATTATCATCATTCATGATAAATAAAAACTACTGATTCCCTAAATGAATGGATATGTTAACTGTTTATATGATCAAACTTTATTTCTTGAGTGGTGATGTACTACGTTGAGAATCACACAAACATTGGGAACAAGTATATAGTGGTAGAGAATTATACATCAGTGGTTGGAATACCATCATAATCCCTAAAACATTTTCATACATCAATTCATGGAATAAGAGTGGAAGTGATAATTACTCCACGGATATAAGAGTACCACAATATCAATCCATTGGATTGATTTATTTTTCCCTGTTTCATTGTAACTAACCCAATATAATCCAATGTGGTTTGTCGATGAACATAATGATGGAATGTGTGGAACCATCTCTACACTATCATAACATTTATCATAAATGTCACGTTAGGGGATATTAAAAAAATTAAGTCAAATGGTGGTGAGAATTCAATTAATTTGGAGGCTTATAATTTTCAAAAAAGACACTCCCATAAATATTGTTCTTTCCCCAGGAATCATTGGACTGAGTGTGATTCTAGAAAAACCCTACCACCTTAGATAGAACCACCATATAAAGGGATTATGTATTACTTAGGAAGATGGTATTGATAATTATTTTTTTATGTTTATTTTTTATAATATCATATAGGGCCATTACTGGTTTGATGTTCCATCATCCCCAATTTGATAATAATGCTTGTTTTTAACATGTTTATCTAATATTATTTTCATTCTTCTGGTGTGTTAAAACAATAGGTATTGCCTAAGGAAATTATCTCTCACTTTATGAGCATCAAGAATCATCTTGGGAATTGGGTGTGTAAATTAAATTAATGGTGAACCTATTCTATCACTATTGATTTAGTATACTTTATTGGTATTTAACTCTCTTAAAATTAATCTTCATTGATTTGAACTTATAGAAATATTTTTTGGATTTATTCATGGATTACATTGACTGATATTTTCAATGAGTAAATTTTACTTCTCTGTATGGAGTTTTTTCATAATTCATTTAGAGATAGGATTTCATTGAAAGAGGATATAGAAATTTAGTGATAGTATTTGGGACCATTCTATTAAAAATAGATTTTATCATGTGGTTATTTATTGATGTATGAGAATATTTTGATTTTCAAGTTATATAAGTCTAATACCCTGAAATATTTCTAGAAAACATCATTACTCTTCCACATTAAAAATAAGTGTAATTATATATCGAAATAATACCAGAAACAACCCTTATTTCACATTTATTAGATATTGTGAAACATATAGAGTTAAAAGACCTCCAGGTACCATTAGAAGAACTAGAATGAAAGGGTATTATTATAACAATTACATTACCTTAGGTCACCCCCATTATATTTTTTAAAATGGTGGGAGTTATACTATAAGATTTTGTTGATTAACATTAGTTAAATCATGTTAATATCATGAATCCATATAATATTCCTAGAATTAATAATCTTTTTGATTAATTGAATAGAGAAAAATTTTTCTCTGGTGTTGATCCTTGGTTGGGGTTCCACCATCTCTGATTAATAAAGGTAATAATTTCCATGAAATTTCATAAAATTCATTATGACAACAATGGATACATGGTCAGTACCATTTCATTCACTAATTCTTCACTAGTACTCATTGAATTGATGAATTTTATCTTTCATATATATTATATTCTCATGTCCTTAGGCATGTAATCTCTAAAAATTTAACATCGTTCATTCCTGATAAAAATTGAGGCTATCATTTCTGGGTGACCACCTAGGAATGTCTCCTTCATATGGATCATTCTAGGTTCAAAGGGATATTATTGGTGATTCCTTCATATGATCAAATTTGACTTACATTATAAACCTAAGAAGGAAAATTATGTGGTAAAATCCTAAAATCAAAAGTCATGTGAATGAGTGGTTAAAGAATCATTTGACAAATGGATACTAATAGTTGTGATTTTTGACATGAACATTCAATTTTCTGATTATAATGGTGTTTTTATTTTATTCATGGTTACTCTTATACCTAACATGGATAAAAAATATCCAAGGAATCCCAATAGTCCGAAATTGATAGAATAATAGTTATATTGAAAATCAATGGAGGGGATATCATTAATGTATATACATAGCATGAATATTTGGTTTTCTAATTTAAATATCAGATTATAGCTCATCTATATTTCCATTATCAACTTGTTTTTAATTATCTCATTTATATGTGAGTTATCCACTTGATTTATAAGGCCCTGGCCTTAAACATTACTTAATCATGAATTAAATGAATAATTCATATCGAGGATCTTTTCAGGTTTAGAGTTTTAGAGAATTAGGTCATAACTATTACATCTCAAAAGATTACATAGTAGACACTTCTACTAAGTTTCCATAAAATAAAAAAAATACTTAAAAATAAACATGTCTAGTTCCATGATTTTGATAGAATGTATTTCCTCGATCCCATCCTTGACTCTATTCATCTTTAAGCCCTCTGGAAAACATTTAAAAAACTTGAGATGAGCATAAAAAGCCCAGTAAAGGATAAACAAAGAAGGAAAACTGTTAGTTTTTCAAAACAACAAGTAAACCATGAGTACTTTACAAAAGTAATACTTTTCACCTTTATGAAGTAGTAAAAACTCTTCACTGAATAAAAGACCATTACTTACCCTTTTGTAATCAAAATATTACTTTAAAACCCATATAAAGAACACATAACATATAAAGGTAACTTGGTACATAAACATACTTAAATGAAATAACCATACGATCGACTTCCACACATACTTAATGGAATAGCCATATGGCTGACTTCCATACCCAAAGCATTGAAGGTTATAACATAACCACCCATCATGGTATTCACGACACCACCCGTCATATGGTTTATCACGTAACCAGCTGTCAAATGTCCAAGTACCATTATAAAATCATAACACATAAAACAACTATAAAGCAAAGAAAACATTTCCACATTTAAAGCACAATATATCACTTAAATATATTGACATAATAAATCAATTATCAAAACCATTTACAATACCAACATACATAAAAGAGTATATGGTATTTATTTACTTTTAAAAATATACGGCTTGTTGAGGAATATAAAGATCAAATAATACTCGCGGCGGCGGAAAGGTCATTCTCACCGCGTACGTTAAAAAGAAGCATAGTTTTTGTCGTTTAGTAAAACGCTTCGTAGATAAAAAATTCCTTTCGAATAAAAGTAGAATTCAAATGGATTTATACACCGTATAATAGAAAGATGTGTATAAAACAAAATATGCCTCAATGAAAGGAAATTGAGACGAAGTCCCTTATAAAGTCAGTATCCTTAGATTAAGGATAAATCAATTACATGATTATGTGTGACAAATATGAATACACCAAATATAAGTGGATGTTAATTGTAAAACAATCAGAGGTCATTCACATATAATCTTGGAAAAACAAAACCAATGACATAGATATTTAACTCAATGAAATGAGATTGAGTTATGATTTCCCATACAAGTTCGTCTAAATGACGTAAGAATTTATCAATGAGATGATTATTTGTAGAAATAGTATATCCACATAAAGGGTTGTGTAAATTAAAACATAGAGACTCCACAAATAATCATGGCATAATAAAATCAAGAAGTAGAGGTTTAACCCAAAGAATTGAAAGTGGGTCAAGAAGTTCCCTTACAGAAATCCGACAGCCTAACGGCGTCACATTAAAATTCAGAAAATGAGTTGATGAGAGAGAAAATGGTATCTCGTCACTTATACATAATATTTACATCAATAAGGATATAGAATAACATATCCCACCATAATAGTATGTTAATTAAAAGACATAACAGAAGAAGTATTTTAGAAAGAGGAGGGTGAAAGGTTCCCTTACCGACTTGGGTAACTTTCAAAACGTACACCCCATAGAAGAAGGGTCATAAAATGAAGTTTTAAATACCCATAATTGAAATTATACTAAAAATAGTATAATAATGGGCATTACATATCCCATTCAATGTAAATAGTGGAAAACCTAGCATAAATGTCACGGGAATAAAAGTGAGATGAAAATTCCCTTACGAAAACTCGGCAGCCTAACGGCGCCACTTAAAACTTCCAAAAATGGTTTGATGAGATAAAATATGTTCTCTCATCATATGAAAATAAACCATACAGTAATAGGAATATAAAATAACATCTGCAAACATAATAAAGGTGAGATTAAAAGAAATGACATAAAAGTGAGTGCTTAAAAATAAAGAGAGAGGTGGGATCTCGTACCTCAAGTCTGACTTGTCTTGTTCGTTTCTTTATATTCCTTAATAATAAACTTTGGTCAATTTATAATTACATAAGTAACTCTTTTAAATATTATTATTCAGTTAATATCACATATTATAATTTTATAATAATTGGTTAATAATGTGAGTTTATATCAGACGTTTTTGTTGATGTTTGGTACATTAGTCAAAAATGAACTTGTTTGAAAATGATTGTCCATGTAGTTATTAGTAAATCATCTCCATAATAGTATTAATGATTCAAATATCATATATATCCAGTAAATATTCATTTTATACTACTCCATAACATTTTGAGATAAAAAAGAAATTAAATGCACCGTTCATGGAGACGGTAGGTCGTACGTACACATGAACGCTACTTTCATTCCTTTGTCATATTAATGGAATTAAAAATAATTGAGAGATATATATATTATAATTCCAGTAAAATATATATGTTATATAGGTCACATGTGTTCATTAATTTCATTCTTTATACATTCCATGTATTGCATGAACGAGTCACATCACTTGAGGGGGCGGTAGTCCACACTTCCTCGTATGAAATTATCGCATTTGCACAACATGAAAAGAAAAAAAGGCGTGTTTTAAATATAAAATTCAGAAGCATATAGAAAAGATAAATACTGTATATATCATATATAAAATATAGTGACATCATAATGGCCACCATGAATGGTGTTAAGAGAAGATTGAACAATCATCATTTCGTGAGGCAGCAATTCGCCATCCACAGAAACAGTATCTTCTTTAACCATTAAACCAAGGTGTGTGTAAGTGTATCTCTAATAATTCTCATAAAAACATCCTAGTATATTGAATATACTGGTTTTGTTACAAAATAAAAGAATAAAAAGAGTTCATAGGGTTGGAGAATCAAAATAAAACAAAAGAACACAAGGGAAGCCATTACCTTTAAATCGGGTAACTCTTTTTGATTTGAGCTCAAATGATTCTTTGGAAAGGATTCTGCCCAAAGGTGAGGCTTCAATGATGAAGAGAGGGATGTGGAGAGATTAAATGGGCAGGGGTTTTCCGAGACAAAGGCTTTAGAGTTGTGCGTAAGGTGGTAGAGGTGGGGGCCTTTTATAAGAGGAGAGGAGGGCGCTCTTGGAAAGTTATAAAATGTTACTTTATTTTCAAATGAGTTTCTGATTTTAAAGTTACCACATTGATGTATTTCGAGGATAAGATGATAAGAGTTCTAAATACACCCATCCAATATGTGTTTGAAATTTTTAGGTCTTATCTTTTACATTATCTTTTCATTTTATTTAAATCGTTAAATAATGAGGTAATCGCTGCATCATCATGATGTCATAAATAATTTAATTTATTTAATGTCTAAAAATTATAAAAAAACTATCATGATGTATTAAATCTTTTTAGATTTATAATGAATATTTATAGTCAAAAATATGAGTAGTATAACCCCATTTAAAAATTGTTTTAGTAAAACAACTCATGTTTGGGACATTTTTATTTTAACTTTAAATAAAAAGTTATTGATGTCATTTTCCTACCAAAGTGGCTCCATGGGGTCCCCATGTTGAACCATGGATTGTCTTGGTCGGACATGAGTCATCCAAAAAGGGTATGACATGTGTCAAGGTCGTTTCATATTATTAAAACATTATTTTTACCTTAAATTACACTGATTACCTTTAATCGTGATTAATAAAACTTAAAAGTTACTATTCACCAAAAATTAGTTTAATCTCATTGAACCACATTTTACTTCCTAATGACAACCATTTATGTCGGATTTTTGAAAATCAAATCACATAATTGGTAAAGTTTCATTTAAACGAAAATTCAGTTTCTTTAACTACCACTTAGTGGTTTCACTATTCATCAAAAATTGATGTTTTTCAGAAAAATACAAAAAATTCACCCTAAGCTATATTTGATATTATGAATTCAAAAATGACATCTATTTTACGAAATTCAAAAGTTATATGTTTCAATAACTAATTTAAAAATTAATTCCCACTATCAAAACAAATAGCATGTTTTTAAGAAACAATTTCTATTAAAGATTAACACTAGTTTAAGTCTAATTTCAAGGTGAAATTAATTCCGATGACCACCATTGGGTTAAATGGTAAAATATATATTCTAAATACACTTTAATATTATTTAAAAATATAATCTATCCATATAAATAAATCAGATTAAAAGGAGGTTTTGAATTAAAATGCTACATTTTCACTAAAAATGATCATTATCGGAAAAATAACAAAAAATTACACAAAGTAAATTTTGATGTCCAGATTCTAAAGTAGGATTATATTTTGTTAAATACAACATATAAAATTGTCAATAGTATATTCAAAAAGGGTTCTCCATCAAAAGGCAGTTAATCAACCTTTTAAAGAATATTAGAAGATTTATGCTTAAAATTGGATTCATTTTCATTTTCTGCCTCTAACATTTATTGGATAAAAGTAAAAATATTTGACAAACATATATAATTATTTTGTAGTTAGTTCCATTCTTTCCCGCCATTACAATGGCTAGGAGTAAACTACCCTTTAAAATAATATTATTTTATTATTAGAGTGCAATGTAAGTTTTCAAAGGAACTCGTTGTCGCGTATTGGGTACGCCATCGAGCATAGCATTCCGTTTAAAGTAATATTAATATTTTATTCACAAATATGGATAAATATAAAAATTTCATATTCTTTATTTACCTGGGGTGTTACATCCTTCCCCCCTTTTGGGAATTGCATCCTTGCGATTTTAAAATTGGGCTCAGAATCTTCATTGAAAGCCCCACATCGGAAAAAGAGTAAATTAAAATATAACTTTAACAGAATGAAAGGGAATTACAATGGTCACCCGAGTTAACCCATACTAGGATTCTATGTCTGAAAACATGGATATGGAAGAAAAAATCAAAGGGTCGTGTTTTGAGGGAGTGTGATAGAAAACATGTTTAGGAGAACGTTAACCACCAGAAAATCACAAACTTTTGATGGGTTAAACGGTATTGGATTCCCCAGTAGGAAAAGTTAACTGACAAAAAAATTTAGTTAATTTTCATTGAGGAATTTATTTTTGAGCTTAACTTAAACATAAGGAAACATACTTACTTGTCATGATGACTTTCAACTTTTACTAGATTTCTTACACGAACTCACATTTTCTCCAAAATATGAGTATTTAGGATGACTTTTTTACATTAAGAGAGCTATAATCAACTTCTAGAGAGTCACCTAATCCACAAAAGAGAACTTTATACTTCCCATGTCTTTAGACCTTATCCAAAACTAAAACCAACAAGGTTATTATGAGATCAGTTAATACCCAAAAAGGGTAATCCTTTATAAAAAGGAAATCTATTATTAATCTCCAAAATTTTTCCAACAAGACCAAAAGTTCAACGAAGACCAAAAGTAAACCAAACTAAGATTGAAACCCAAATATTTTAAGGATTTAATCACATAGTCTTCCAATTTAAATCGTAACATTTTTCTCCAAACATCATCAGTTGCTCTTAATGTCTCGTATTGAAACGTAATTAACCTAATCACATATCCTCCATAATAGGCTAATCATTTCCATTGATAACCCAAAATCAACTTACTCTTAATTAATAGAATCATCTAACTAAAAAGAATCATTAAAACTAACCAGGGAATTCACGTAGTCCAGTGGTAGGCGATAAACACCAGTTGCACTTTGGTTGTGGGTTCAATTCCAGCAGCTTTTTCTGACGTGACGGGTTGTCACACGGTCTACGTGTTGTCCTTTTTCCAAAACTATATAATTCTTAAAACATTCCCCAACAACAAGATAAAATCTTCAAAAATAACCATTATATAATTTAACCTCAATTTTATCTCATGCCTTTCACCTTCCATCATAACATATAGTAACCCATAATTACCTCAAAAGTAAGGATCATATAAACCCAAATGGTTCTTTATAACTATGTCCACAAAAGAATAGATAACTATTCCTTGAATAAAATTTTAATATATCAAACATCAGGGTTACACATACTATAAAAATTCTTCTAATGTAACCCCATCATCAAAAGAGACGTAATACTCTTAAGAATTTCACCATAGCTCTTGAATCCCTTATATATTGACTTCTTACTCATTCAACATTCTTCATGATCCATTAACTATTCCTTTGTAAAATATTCTGAAATACTTCTTTCCTAAAAAAATTATGAATCATATCCTAAGATTCCAAAATAGGAAAAAAATGTTAAGAAATAATCCATACCTTTGATTGGTCATTGTCAATTTGTTCATCATCAATCAGAATGGAACTAGGTATTGGTAAATGATTATTTTTACGATCATGGTGATCCCATTCCCGAAACTTCTTCATAGGACACGTGTTTGCATAATGACCATGCACACCACATTTAAAACATTCAATTGATCACTTAGAAAGAACTTCTTTCTCTTTCCTCAAGTCAACTGGATGCTTCCTTTTTCCATGGTTGGTTCTTACTTTATGACCTTCATTTTCACATCTATAGCATATTTTTGTCCCTTTGAAACATTTTTATAGGTGTTTCCGTCCACATCATTGACACATAGGTTTTTTTAACACACTTACATTTATGATTATTACCTATAGTTCTGTAGGGATTTGTTTCTCGCATATATGATGCGTTGTAGAAATCACTAAGGTTTAGGTGGTCAATCCTGACTCCAGATAGTTGATTGAGGATAAACACAAGAGTTCTCATTGTAGCTCACATATCATTCAGTTTCTCACTCAGAAAACTGTCACAGTTTCCTTCACATCCACTGTTACATTGGTGCCTACTAGATCCAACCATTTACTAAAACCAAAAAGGTCAGTGTGAGTATATCAACAAAACCATCATGTACTAATGAGGAAGACAAATACTAAGATATACTTACTCATTTACTTTATCTAAAACTAGGACTCTTTCTGAAATCCTAACCATTATGGTAATGTCACTTATGCTTAGAGAATACCCTAACCTCTAAAGTTATCTAAACCGACCTCGGATACCAACTATAAGGCCTAATCCTTAAACATTACTTAATAATGAATTAAATGAATAATTCAAATAGTGGATCTTTTCAGGTTTAGAGTATTAGATTATTAGGTCATAACTATTACATCTCAAAAGATTTCATAGTAGACACTTCTACTAAGTTTCCATAATATAAAAAAAATACTTAAACAGAAAAATTTATAGTTCCATGTTTTTGATAAAATGTCTTTCCCTAATCCCATCCTTGACCCTATTCGTCTTTAAGTCCTGTGGAAAACATTTCAAAAACATGGGATGAGCATAAAAAGGCCAATAAAGGATACACAAAGAAGGAAAACTGTTAGTTTTTCAAAACAACAAGTAAACCATGAGTACTTTACCAAAGTAATAATTCTCACCTTTTTGAAGTAGTAAAAACTCTTTACTAAATAAAATACCATTACTTAACCTTTTGTAACTAAAAGATTATTATAAAACCCATATAAAGAATGCATAACATGTAAAGGTAACTTGGGACATAAACAAACTTAAATGGAATAACCATACAGTCGACTTCCACACATACTTAATGGAATAGCCATGTGGCCAACTTCCATACCCAATGCATTGGAGGATATAATGTAATCAACCATCCTGGTATTCACGGCACCACCCATCATATGGTTTATCACGTAACCACCCGTAAAATGTCCAAGTAGAATTATAAAATCATAACACATTAAACAACTATAAAGGAAAGAAAACATTTCCACATTTCAATCACAATATATCACTTAAATATATTGACATAATAAATCCATTAACAAAACCATTTTCAATACCAAAATACATAAAAGAGTATATGGTATTTCATTAATTTTAAAAATATAACGGCTTGTTGAGGAAGCCAAAGATCCAATAATACTCGTGGCGGCGGAAAGTTCATTGTCACCGCGTACGTTAAAAAGAAACATACTTTTTGACGTTTAGTAAAACATTTCATAGAGAAAAAATTCCATTAGAATAAAATTAGAAGTCCAAGGGGTTTATACACCATATAAAATAATGTTGTGTATAAAACAAAATATTCCTCAATGAAAGGAGATTGAGATGAAGTCCCTTATAAAGTCGGTATCCTTAGATTAAGGATAAATCAATTACATGATTATGTGTGAAAAATATGAATACACCAAATATAATTGGATATTAAGTGTAAAAAAATTATAGGTCATTCACACATAATCTTGGAAAAACAAAACCAATGACATAGATATTTAACTCAATGAAATGAGATTGAGTTATGATTTCCCATACAAGTTCATATAAATGACATAAGAATTTATCAAAGAGATGATTATGTGTAGAAATTGTATATCCACATAAAATTTTGTGGGAATTAAAACATAGAGACTCCACACATAATATTGACATAATAAAATCAATAATTACAGTTTTATCCCAATGAATTGAAAGTGGGTTAAGAATTTCCCTTATAGAAATCCGACAGCCTAAAGGCGTCACTTTAAAATTTAGAAAATGAGTTGATGAGAGATGAAATGGTATCTCGTCACTTGGAAATAAAATTTACATCAATAAGGATATAAAATAACATATCCCAACATAATTTTATGTGAATTAAAAGACATAACAAAATAAGTCTTTTAGAAAGAGGAGGGTGAATGGATCCCTTATCGACTTGGGTAACTTTCGAAACGTACACCCCATGGAAGAAGGGTCATACAATGAAGATGTAAATACCCATAATTGAAATTATTCTATAAATGAGTATAATAATCGGCATTACATTCACCACTCCAAGGAAATGGTGGCAAACGTAGCATAAATGTCACGGGAATCAAAGTGAGATGAAAAATCCCTTACAAAAACTCGGCAGCCTAACGGCAGCACTTAAAACTTCCAAAAATTGTTTGACGAAATCAAATAGGATCTCTCATCATATGATAATAAAACATACAGTAATAGGAATATAAAATAACAACCCCAAACATAATAAAGATGAGTTTAAAAGAAATGACATAAAATAGAGTGCTTAAAAAGAAAGAGAGAGGTAGGATCCCTTACCTCAAGTCCGACTTGTCTTGTTTGTTTCTTTATATTCCTGAATAATAAACTTTGGACAATTTATAATTCCATAAGGACCTCTTTTAAATATTATTATTCAGTACATATCACATATTATAATGTTATTATAATTGGTTAATAATGTGATTTCATATCATACATTTTTGTCGATGTTTTGTACATGAGTCAAAAATGAACTTGTTTGAAAATGATTGTCTATGTAGTTATAAGTAAATCATCTCTAGAATAGTATTAATGATTTAAATATCATATATATCCAGTAAATATTCATTTTATACTACTCCATAACATTTGGAGATATAAAGAAATGGAATGCACCGTTCATGGCGACGGTAGGCCGTATGTACGCATGAACGCTACTTTCATTTATTTGTCATATTAATGGACTTAAAAATAATTGAGAGATATATATATTATAATTCCAGTATAATATATATGTTATATAGGTCACATATGTTCATTAATTTCATTATTTATACATTCCATGTATTTCATGAATGAGTCACATCACTGGATGGGGCGGTAGTCCACACTTCCTCGTATGAAATTATCGCATTTGCACAACATGAAATGCATAAAGGTATGTTTAAAATATAAAATTAAGAATCATATAGAAAACATAAATTCCATATATATCATATATAAAATATAGTGACATCGTAATGGCCACCATTAATGGTGTTAAGAGAATATTGAACAATCATCATTTTGTGAGGCAGCAATTCGCCATCCACAGAAACAGTATGTTCTTTAACCTTTAGATGAAGGTGTGCCTAAGTGTATCTTGAATCCTTCTCATAACAACATCCTAGTATATTTAATATACTGTTCTTTTTTTACAAAATAAAGGAATAAAAATAGTTTAGAGGGTTGGATAATAAAAATAAAAGAAAATAACACAAGGGAAGGCATTAACTTTAAATCAGGTAGCTCTTTTTTATTTGAGCTCAAAGGATTCCTTCTAAAGGATTATGACCAAATATGAGGCTTCAATGATGAATATAGTGATGTGGAGAGATGAAATGGGCAGTGGTTGGCTGATCAAAAGGCTTGAGAGGTGTGGGTAATGTGGTAGAGGTGGGGGCCTTTTATAAGAGGAGAGGAGGGGCACTCTTCGAATGTTATAAAAGGTTGCATTATTTTCAAATGAGTTTCGGATTTTAAAGGTCCCAAATTGATGTATTTCTAGGATAAGGTTATAAGAGTTCCAAATAACACCATAAAATATGTCTTTTTACATGTGTAGGTCTTAGATTTTACATTATCTTTTCATTTTATTTAAATCGTTAAATAATGAGCTAATCGATGCATCATCATGATGTCATAAATAATTTAATTTATTTAATGTCTAAAAATTATAAAAAACTATCATGACGTAGGAATTCGTTTTAGCTTTTTAATGAATATTTATAGTCAAAAACATGACTTGTAAAACCCCACTTAAAAATTGTTTTAGTAAAACAACTCATGTTTGTGACATTTTTATTTTAACTTTAAATAGAAAGTTATTAATGTCATTTTCCTACAAAAGTGGCTCCATGGAGTCCCCATGTTGACCCATGGATTTTCTTGGTCGTCCATGACTCGTCCAAAAATGGTAGGACATGTGTCAAGGTCATTTAGTATTATTAAAACATTATTTTTACCTTAAATTACACTAATAACCTTTAATCGCGATTAATAAAACTTAAAAGTTACTATTCTCCAAAAATTATTTTAATCTTATTGAACAACATTTTACTTAATAATGAAAACCATGTATGTCATATTTTTTAATGTCAAATCACAGAAGTGGTAAAGTTTCATTTAAACGAAAAATCAGTTTCTCTAACTACCACTTAGTGGTTTCACTATTCATCAAAAATTGAGGTTTTTCAGAAAAATACCAAAAATTCACCCTAAGCTATATTTGATATTCCAAATTAAAAAATGATGTCTATTTTAAAAAATTCAAAACATATAATTTTCATTAAATTATTTAATAATTAATTCCCACTGTCAAAACAAATAGCGTGTTTTTGAGAAACAATATATATTAAAAGATTAACACTTGTTTAAGTCTAATTTCAAAGTGAAATTAATTCCAATGACCACCATTGGGTTAAAAGGTAAAAATATATTATAAATACACTTTAATATCAATTAAAAATATAATCTATCTATATAAATAAATCAGATTAAAATGTGGTTTTGAATTAAAATGCAACATTTTCACTAAATATGATCTTCGTCGGAAAAATAACAAAAATTTACACAAAGTAAATTTTGATGTCCAGATTATAAAAAAGGATTTTATCTTGTAAAATACAACAAAAAAAATTGTTAAATGAATATTTAAAAAGGGTTCTCCATGAAAAGGCTGTTAATCGACCTTTTAATGAATATTAGAAGATTTATGCATAAAAATGGATTCATTTGCATTTTATACCTCTAACATTTATTGGATAAAAGTAAAAATATTTGACAAACATATATAATCATTTTTTAGTTAGTTCCATTCTTTCCCACCATTACAATTTCTAGGCGTTAACTACCATTTAAAAAAATATTATTTTATTATTAGAGTGCAACGTAAGATTTCAAAGGAATTTGTTGTCGCGTATTGGGTACGCCATCGAGCATAGCCTTCCTTTTAAAGTAATATTAATATTTTATTCACAAATGTGGATAAAAATAAAAATTTCATATTAATTATTTACCTGGGGTGTTACATCCTTGACCCCTTTTGTGAATTGCGTCCTTGCAATTTTAAAATTGGTCTTGGAAACTTCATTGAAAGCCCCACATCGGAAAAGGAGTAAATTAAACTATCACTTTAAAAGAAAGAATGGGAAGCACAAAGGTCACACGAGTTAACCCAAACTAGGATTCCATGTATGAAAACATGGATATGGAAGAAAAAACCAAGGGTCATGTTCTGAGGGAGTGTGATAGAAAACATGTTTAGGAGAAAGTTAACCACCAGAAAATCACAAACTTGTGATGGGTTAAATGGTAATGGATTCCCCATTAAGAAAAGTTAACGAACAACATTTTTTTACATACTTTTAATTGAGGAATTTATTTTTGAGCTTAACTAAAACATAAGAAAACAAACTTACTTTTCATGTTGACTTTCAACTTTTACTATATTTCTTACACGAACTCATATTTTCTCCAAAAGATGAGTATTTAGGATTACTTGTTTACATTAAGAGAGTTATAATGAACTTCTAGAGAATCACCTAATCCAAAAAAGAGAACTATATACTTCCCATGTCTTTAGACCTTAACCAAAACTAAAACCAACTAGGTTAGTATGAGATCAGATAATACACAAAAAGGGTAATCCTTTATAAAAAGGAAATCTATTCTTAATCTCCAAAATTTGTCCAACAAGACCCAAAGTTCAACGAAGACAAAAAGTAAACCAAACTAAGATTGAAACTCAAATATTTGAATGATTTAATCAAATAGTCTTCCTAGTTAAATCGAAACATTTATCTCTAAACATCATCAGTTTCTATTAATGTCTTTTATTAAAAAGTAATTAACCTAATCACATATCCTCCATGATAGGCTAATAATTTGCATTGATAACCCAAAATCAACTTACTCTTAATTAATAAAATCATCTAACTAAAAAGAATCAATCAAACTAACCAGGGACTTCACGTAGTCCAGTGGTAGGTGATAAATACCAGTTGCACTTTGGTTGTGGGTTCGATTCCTGCAGCTTTGTCCGACGCGACGGGTTGTCACACGATATGTATTTTGCCCTTTTTAGAAAACTATATAATTCTTAAAACATTACCCAACAACGAGAAAAAATATTCAAAAATAACCATAACATAATTTAACCTCAATTTTATCGCATGCCTTTCACTTTCCATCATAACATATATTAACCCATAATTACCTCAAAAGTAAGGATCACATAAACCCAAATGGTTTTTTATAACTATGTCCACATAAGAATAGATAACTATTCTTTGAATAAAATTTTCATATGTCAAACATCAGGGTTACACATACTATAAAAAGTCTTCAAATATAACCCCATCATCAAAAGAGACTTAATACTCTTAAGAATTTCACCATAACTCTTGAAGCCCTTATATGTTGACTTCTTACTCATTCAACATTCTTCATGATCCATTAACCATTCCTTTCCAACTTATTCTGAAATACTTCTTTCCTACAAAAAAAATCATGAATCATATCCTAAGATTCCAAAATTTGAAAACAAATGTTAAGAAATAATCCATACCTTTGATTGGTCATTGTCAGTTTCTTCATCCTCAATCAGAATGGAATTAGGTATTTGTAAATGAATATTTGTATGATCTTGGTGATCCCATTCCCGAAACATCTTCATAGGACATGTGTTTTCATAATGACCATGAACACCATATTTAAAACATTCAATTGATCACTAAGAAAGAACCTCTTTCTCTTTCCTCAAGTCAACTGGATGCTTCCTTTTTCCATGGCAGGTTCTTGCTTTAGGACCTTCATTTCCACATCTATAGCATATTTCTGTCCCATTGAAACATTTTCCTCGGGGTTTATTTCCACATCTTTGACACATAGGTTTTTGAACACACTTACCTTTATGATTATTAACTGTAGTTCTGTAGGGATTTGTTTCTCTCATATATGATGCCTTATAGAAATCACCAAGTTTTGGGTGGTTAATAATGACTCCAGATAGTTGTTTGAGGATAAACACTAGAGTTCTCATTGTATCTCCCATATCATTTAGTTGCTCACTCAGAAAACTATCACAGTTTCCTTCACATCCACTTTTACTTTAGTTCCTACTAGATCCATCCATTTACTAAAACCGAAAAGTTCATTGTGAGTATATCAACAAAACCATCATGTACTAATGTGGAAGATAAATACTAAGATATACTTACTCATTCACTTTATCTAAAACTAGGACTCTTTCTAAAATCCTAACCATTATAGTAATGTCACTTATGCATAGAAAATACCCTAACCTCTAAAGTTATCTAAACAGACCTGTGAAACCAACTATATGGCCCTAGCCTTAAACATTACTTAATCATGAATTAAATGAATAATTCACATAGGGGGTCTTTTCAGGTATAGATTTTTAGAGAATTAGGTCATAACTATTACATCTCAAAAGATTACATAGTAGAAACTTCTACTATGTTTCCATAAAATAAAAAAATACTTAAAAAGAAACATTTCTAGTTCCATGTTTCAGATAAAATGCCATTCCTTGATCACATCCATGACCCTATTCATCTTTAAGTCCTATGTAAAACATTTCAAAAACATGGGATGAGCATAAAAAGCCCAGTAAAGGATACACAAAGAAGGAAAACTCTTAGTTTTTCAAAACAACAAGTTAACCATGAGTACTTTACCGAAGTAATACTTTTCCCCATTATGAAGTAGTAAAAACTCTTCACTGAATAAAAGACCATTACATACCATTTTGTAACCAAAAAATTAATATTAAACCCATATAAAGAACACATAACATAAAAATGTAACTTGGGATATAAACATTCTTAAATGGAATAACCATACAGTCGACTTCCACACATACTTAATGGAATAGCCATACAGCCGACTTCCATACCCAATGCAATGGAGGTTATAATGTAACCACCCATCCTAGTATTCACGGAACCACCATTCATATGGTTTATCACGTAACCACTGGTCAAATGTCTAAGTACCATTATAAAATCATAACACATAAAACAACTATAAAGGAAAGAAAACAATTCCACATTTCAAGCACAATATATCACTTAAATATATTGACATAATAAATCAATTATCAAAACCATTTTCAATACCAAAATACATAAATGATTATATGGTATTTATTTTCTTTTCAAAATATAACATATTTTTGAGGAAGCTAAAGATCATATAATACTCACGGCGGCGGAAAGGTCATTGTCACCGTGTACATTAAAAAGAAGCATTCTTTTTGTCGTTTAGTGAAACGCTTCATAGAGAAAAAATCCATTTCAAATAAAAGTAGAAATAAAATGGGTTTATACACCGTATAAAATAAAGTTTTGTATAAAACAAAATATGCCTCAATGAAAGGAGATTGAGACGAAGTCCCTCATAAAGTCAGTATCCTTAGATTAAGGATAAATCAATTAGATGATTATGTGTGACAAGTATGAATACACAAAATATAATTGGATATTATGTGTAAAACAATCAGAGGTCATTCACACATAATCTTGGAAAAACAAAACCAATGACATAGATATTTAACTTAATGAAATGATATTGAGTTATGATTTCCCATACAAGTTCACCTAAATGACGTAAGAATTTATCAATTAGATGATTATGTGTAGAAATAGTATATCCACATAAAGGTTTGTGGAAATTACAAAATAGATACTCCACACTTTATCTTGGCATAATAAAATCAAGAAGTAGAGGTTTAACCCAAAGAATTGAAAGTTGGTTAAGAAGTTCCCTTACAGAAATCTGACTGCCTAACGACGCCACTTTAAAATTTAGAAAATGAGTTGATGAGAGAGAAAATGGTATCTCATCACTTGGACATAAAATTTACATAAATAAGCATATATAATAACATATCACAACATAATAGTATGTGAGTTAAAAGACATAACAAAAGAAGTCTTTTAGAAAGAGGAGGGTGAAAGGTTCCCTTACCGACTTGGGTAACTTTTGAAACGTACACCCCATGGAAGAACGGTCATAAAATGAAGTTTTAAATACCCATAATTGAAATTATACTACAAAAAGAGTATAATAATTGGTATTACATACACCACTCAAAGGAAATGGTGGCAAACATAGAATAAATGTCACGGGAATAGAAGTGAGATGAAAAATCCCTTACGAAAACTCGGCAGCCTAACGGCAGCACTTAAAACTTCCAAAAATGGTTTGATGAGATTAAATATGTTATCTCATCATATGAAAATAAAACTTACAGTAATAGGAATATAAAAGAACATACCCAAACATATGAAATATGATCTTAAAAGAAATGACATAAAATAGAGTGGTTAAAAAGAAAGGGAGAGCTAGGATCCCTTACCTCAAGTCTGACTTGTCTTGTTCGTTTCTTTATATTCCTGAATAATAAACTTTGGTCAATTTATAATTTCTTAAGGATATCTTTTAAATATTATTATTCAGTTCATATCACATATTATAATGTTATAATAATTGGTTAATAATTTGAGTTCATATCAGATGTTTTTGTCGATGTTTGGTACATGAGTAAAAAATGAACTTGTTTGAAAATGATTGTCCATGTAGTTATAAGTAAATCATCTCCAGAATAGTATTAATGATTAAAATATCATATATATCCATTACATATTCATTTTATAGTAATACATAACATTTTGTGATAAAAAGAAATGAAATGCATCGTTCATGGAGATGGTTGGTCGTACGTATGCATGAACGCTACTTTCATTTGTTCGTCATATTAATGGAATTAAAAAAATGAGAGATATATATATATTATAATTACAGTATAATATATATGTTATACAGGTGACATATGTTCATAAATTTCATTCTTTATACATTCCAATTATTGCATGAATGAGTCACATCACTTGAGGGGGCGGTAGTCCACACTTCCTCGTATGAAATTATCACATTTGCACAACATGAAAAGCATAAAGGCATGTTTTAAATATAAAATTCAGAATAATATAGAAAACATAAATTCCATATATATATATATATATTATATAAAATATAGTGACATAATAATGGCCACCATGGAAGGTGTTAAGAGAAGATTGAACAATCATCGTTTCGTGAGGCAGTAATTCACTATTCACAGAAATAGTATGTTCTTTAACCATTAGACGAAAGTGTGAATAAGTGTAGATATAATACATATCATAAAAACATCTTAATATACTTAATATATTGTTTTTTTTACAAAATAAAGGAATAAAATGAGTTTAGAGGGTTGGAGAAGCAAAATAAAACAAAAGAACACAAGGGAAGACATTACCTTTTAATCGGGTAACTCTTTTTGATTTGAGCTCAAAGGCTTCCTTGGAAAGGATTATTCCCAAAGGTGAGGCTTCAATGATGAAGATAGGGATGTGTAGAGATTAAATGGGCCGTGGGTGGCCGAGCCAAAGGCTTGGGAGGTGTTGTTAATGTGGTAGAGGTGGGGGCCTTTTATAAGAGGAGAGGAGGGACACTCTTGGAAAGTTATAAAAGGTTACTTTATTTTCAAATGAGTTTTGGATTTTAAAGGTACCACATTGATTTAGTTCAAGTATAAGGTGATAAGAGTTCTAAATCCACCAATCCAATATGTTTTCGACATGTGTAGGTCTTATATTTTACATTATTTTTTCATTTTAATTAAATCGTTAAATATTGAGGTAATCGCTGCATCATCATGATGTCATAAATAATTTAATTTATTTAACGTCTAAAAATTATAAAAAAATTTCATGATTTATGAATTATTGTTATATTTATAATTAATATTTATAGTTAAAAATAGTACTTGTATAACCCCGCTTAAAAATTGATTTAGTAAAACAACTCATGTTTGTGACATTTTTATTTTAACTTTAAATAAAAAGTTATTAATGTCATTTTCCTACCAAAGTGTCTCCATGGGGTCCTAAATTTTTCCCATGGACTTTCATGGTCGTCCATGACTCATCCATTAATGTTAGGACATATTTCGGGGTCATTTCTTATTATTAAGACTTTATTTTTAACTTAAATTACACTAATTACCTTTAATCGCGATTAATAAAACTTAAAAGTTACTATTCACCAAAAACTATTTTAATCTCATTAAACCACATTTTACTTCCTAATGTCAACAATGTATGTCTGATTTTTGAAAATCAAATCATAGAAGTGGTAAAGTTTCATTTAAACGAAAAATCAGTTTCTTTAACTACCACTTAGTGGTTTCACTATTCATCAAAAATTTAAGTTTTTCATAAAAATACCTAAAATTCACCCTAATTTATATTTTATATTCCTAATTCAAAAATGTTGTCTATTTTAAAAAATTCAAAACATATAATTTTCATTAACTAATTTAATAATTAATTCCCGCTGTCAAAACAAATAGAGTGTTTTTAAGAAACAACATCTATTAAAATATTATCACCAGTTTAAGTCTAATTTCCAAGTGAAATTAATTCCAATGACCACCATTGGGTTAAATGGTAAAAATATATTCTAAATAAACTTTAATATAATTTAGATATATAATCTATCCATATAAATAAATCAGATTAAAAGGATTTTTTGAATTAAAATGCAACATTTTCACTAAAAATGATCTTTATCGGAAAAATAACAAAAATTTACACAATGTAAATTTTAATGTCCAGATTCTAAAGAAGGATTTTATTTTGTCAAATACAACATATAAAATTGTCAAAAGTATATTCAAAAACGGTTCTCCATCAAAAGGCGGTTAATCGACCTTTTAAAATTTATTAGAAGATTTACGCTTAAAATTGGATTCATTTGCATTTTACGACTCTAACATTTATTGGATAAAAGTAAAAATATTTGAGAAACATATATAATCATTTTTTTAGTTAGTTCTTTTCTTTCCCACCATTACAATGTCTAGGAGTTAACTACCATTTGAAATAATATTATTTTATTATTAGAGTGCAACGTAAGATTTCAAAGTAACCCGTTGTCGCGTATTGGGTACGCCATCGAGCATAGCCTTCCATTTAAAGTAATATTAATATTTTATTCACAAATATGGATAAATATAAAAAATTTATATTCTTTATTTACCTGGTGTGTTATATCCTTTCCCCCTTTTGGGAATTCGGTCCTTGATATTTTAAAATTGTGCTCGGAATCTTCATTGAAAGCCCGACATCGGAAAAAGAGTAAATTAAACTATCACTTTAAAAGAAAGAAAAGGAAGTACAAATGTCACCCAAGTTAACCAATACTAGGATTCCATGTATGAAAACATGGATATAGAAGAAAAATCAAAGGGTCATGTTCTGATGGGGTGTGATATAAATCATGTTTAGAAGAATTTTAACCACCAAAAAATCATAAACTTATGTTGGGTTAAACGGTATTGGATTCCCCAGAAGGAAAAGTTAACGGACATCTTTTTTTACATACTTTTCATTGAGGAATTTATTTTTGAGCTTAACTAAAACATAAGGAATCACTCATACTTGTTATGTTGACTTTCAACTTTTACAATATTTCTTACACGAACTCATATTTTCTCTTAAAGATGAGTATTTAGGATGACTTTTTTACATTAAGAGATATATAATAAATTTCTATAGAATCACCTAATCCACAAAAGAGAACTGTATACATCCCATGTCTTTAGACCTTAACCAAAACTAAAACCAACAAGGTTAGTATGAGATCAAATAATACCCAAAAAGGTTAATCCTTTATAAATAGAAAATCTATTCTTAAACTCCTAAATTTGTCCAAAAAGACACAAAGTTCAATGAAGACAAAAAGTAAACAAAACTAAGATTGAAACCCAAATATTTGAATTATTTAATCACATAGTCTTCCAAGTTAAATCGTAACATTTACCTCCAAACTACATCAGTTTCTCTAAAAGTATCATATTGAAAAGTAACTAACCTAATCACATATCCTCCATGATAGGCTAATCATTTCCATTGATAACCCAAATTCAGATTACTCCTAATTCATAAAAACATCTAACTAAAAATAATCATTCAATCTAACCAGGGACATCATGTAGTCTAGTGGTAGGTGATAAATACCTGTTGCACTTTGGTTGTGGGTTCGATTCGCGCAACTTTGCCCGACGCAACGGGTTGTCACACGGTCTGTGTGTTGTCCTTTTTTCAAAACTATATAATTCTTAAAACATTCCCCAACAACGAGATAAAATCTTCAAAAATTACCATAACATAATTTAACCTCAATTTTATCTCATTCCTTTTACTTTCCATCATGACATATAGTAACCCATAATTACCTCAAAAGTAAGGATCATATAAACCCAAATGGTTCTTTTATAACTATGTCCACAAAAGAACAGATAACTATTCCATGAATAAAATTTTCATATATAAAACATCAGGGTTACACATACTATAAAAAGTCTTCTAATGTAACCCCATCATCAAAAGAGAATTAATACTCTTAAGAATTTCACCATAACTCATGAAGCCCTTATATGTTGACTTCTTAATCATTCAATTTTCTTCATGATCCATTAATCATTCCTTTCCAACTTATTCTGAAATAATTCTTTCCTACAACAAATTCATGAATCATATCCTAAGATTCCAAAATAGGAAAACAAGTGTTAAGAAATAATCCATACCTTTGATTGGTCATTGTCGGTTTCTTCATCCTCAATCAGAATGGTATTAGGTATTGGTAAATGAATATTTGTACGATCTTGGTGATACCATTCCCGAAACTTCTTCATAGGGCATGTGTTTTCATAATGACCATGCACACCACATTTAAAAAATTCTATTGATCCCTCAGAAAGAACTTCTTTCCCTTTCCTCGAGTGAACTAGATGCTTCCTTTTTCCATGGAAGGTTCTTGATTTATGACCTTCATTTCCCCATCTATAGTATATTTCTGTCCCTTTGAAAAATTTTCTTATGTGTTTATTTCCACATCTTTGACACATATATTTTTGAACACACATACCTTTATGATTATTACCTATAGTTCCGTAGGGATTTGTTTCTCACATATATGATTCCTTATAGAAATCACCAAGGTTTCGGTGGTCAATCATGACTCTAGATAGTTGGTTGAGGATAAACACAAGAGTTCTCATTGCAGCTCCCATATAATTCATTTTCTCGCTCAGAAAACTGTCACAGTTTCTTTCACATCTACTATTACTTTGGTGCCTACTAGATCCATCCATTTAATAAAACCAAAAAGGTCAGTGTGAGTATATCAACAAAACCATCATGTACTAATGAGGAAGATAAATACTATGATATACTTACTCATTCACTTTATCTAAAACTAGGACTCTTTCTGAAATCCTAACCATTATGGTAATGTCACTTATGCTTAAAGAATACCCTAAACTCTAAAGTTATCTAAACCGACCTATGATACCAACTATAAGGCCTCATCCTTAAATATTACTTAATCATGTATTAAATGAATAATTCACATAGAGGATATTTTCAGGTTTATAGTTTTAGATAATTAGGTCATAACAATTACATCTAAAAAAATTACACTGTAGAAACTTCTACTAAGTTTCCATAAAAAATACTTAAAAAGAAACATGTCTAGTAACATGTTTTAGATAGAATTTCTTTCCTTGATCCCATCCTTGACCCTATTCATCTATAAGTCCTGTGGAAAAAATTTCAAAAACTTGGGATGAGCATTAAAAGCCCAGTAAATGATACACAAAGAAGAAAAAATGTTAGTTTTTCAAAACAACAAGTAAACCCTGAGTACTTTACCAAAGTAATACTTTTCACCTTTATGAAGTAGTAAAAACTCTTCACTGAATAAAAGACCATTACATACCCTTTTGTATCCAAAATATTACCATAAAACCCATATAAAGAACACATAACATATAAAGGTAACTTGGAACATAAACATACTTAAATGGAATAACCATACGGTCGACTTCCACACATACTTAGTGGAATAACCATACGACCGACTTCCATAACCAATTCATTGGAGGTTATAACATAACCACCCGTCCTGGTATTAATGGCACCACCCGTCATATGGTTTATCACGTAACCACCAGTCAAATGTCCAAGTACTATTATAAAATCTTAACACATAAAACAACTCTAAAGGAAAGAAAACATTTCCACATTTCATGCACAATATATCACTTAAATATGCTGACATAATAAATCCATTATCAAAAACATTTTCAATACCAAAATACCTAATAGAGTATGTGGTATTTATTTACTTTTAAAAATATAATGTCTTGTTGAGGAAGCCAAAGATCAAATAATACTCGCGGCGGCGGAAAGGTCATTGTCACCGCGTATGTAAAAAAGAAGAATACTTTTTTTCATTTTGTAAAACTCTTCATAGAGAAAAAATTCTTTTCGAATAAAAGTAAAAGACAAAGGGTTTTATACACCTTATAAAAGAAAGTTGTGTATAAAACAAGATATGCTCAATGAAAGGAGATTGAGATGAAGTCCCTTATAAATTCGGTATCCTTATATTAAGGATAAATCAATTACATGATTATGTGTGACAAATATGAATACACCAAATATAAGTGAATATTAATTGTAAAACAACCAGAGGTCATTCTCACATAATCTTGGAAAAACAAAACCAATGACATAGATATTTAACTCAATGAAATGAGGTTGAGTTATGATTTCCCATACAAGTTCGTCTAAATGACGTAAGAATTTATCAATGGGATGATTATGTGTAGAAATAGTATATCCACTTAAGGTTTGTGGAAATCACAACATAGAGACTCCACACATAATCTTGGAATAATAAAATCAAGAAGTATAGGTTTAACCCAAATAATTGAAAGTGGGTTAAGATGTTCCCTTACAGAAATCCGACAGCCTAACGGCGTCACTTTAAAATTTAGAAAATGAGTTGATGAGAGAGAAAATGGTATCTCATCACATGGACATAAAATTTACATCAATAAGGATATATAATAACATATTCCAATATAATAGTATGTGAATTAAAAGACATAACAATAGAAGTCTCTTAGAAAGAGGAGGGTGAAAGGTTCCCTTACCGACTTGGGTAACTTTCGAGACGTACACCCCATGGATGAAGGGTCATACAATGAAGTTGTAAATACCCATAATTGAAATTATACTAAAAAAAGACTATAATAATGGGTAGTACATACACCACTCAAAGGAAATGGTGGAAAACTTAGCATAAATGTCACGGGAATAAAAGTGAGATGAAAAATCACTTATGAAAACTCTGCAGCCTAACGGCGCCACTTAAAACTTCCAAAAATGGTTTGATGAGATAAAATAGGTTCTCTAATCATATGAACATAAAACTTATAGTAAGAGTAATATAAAAGAACATCCCCAAACATAAGATAAATTAGCTTAAAATAAATGACATAAAAGAGAGTGCTTAAAAATAAAGAGAGGTGTAGGATCCCTTACCTCAAGTCTAACTTGTCTTGTTTATTTCTTTATATTCCTGAATAATAAACTTTGGTAAATTTATAATTTCTTAAAGAAATATTTTAAATATTATTATTCATTTCTAATCACATATTGTAATGTTATAATAATTGGTTAATAATGTGAGTTCATATAACACGTTTTTGTTGATGTTTGGTACATGAGTCAAAAATGAACTTGTTTGAAAATGATTATCCATGTAGTTATAATTAAATCATCTCTAGAATAGTATTAATGATTTAAATATCATATATATCTAGTAAATATTCATTTTATACTACTCCATAACATTTGGAGATAAAAAGAAATGAAATTCACCGTTCATGGGGACGGTAGGTCGTACGTACGCATGAACGCTACTTTCATTTCTTTGTCATATTAATGGAATTAAAAATAATTGAGAGATATATATATATATTATAATACCAGTATAATATATATGTTATATAGGTCACATATGTTCATTAATTTCATTCTTTATACATTCCATGTATTTCATGAACGAGTAACATCACTTGAGGGGGCGGTAGTCCACACTTCCTCGTATGAAATTATCGCATTTCCACAACATGAAAAACATAAAGGTATGTTATAAATATACAATTCAGAAGCATATGGAAAAGATAAATACCATATATATATCATATATAAAATATAGTAACATAATAATGTCCACCATGAAAGGATTTATGAGAAGATTGAACAATCATCGTTTTGTGAGGCATCAATTCGCCATCCACAGAAACAGTATGTTCTTTAACCATTAGATGAAGGTGTGCATAAGTGTAGCTCAAATACTTCTCATAAAAACATCCTATTATATTTAACATACTGTTTTTGTTACAAAATAATGTAATAAAAAGAGTTTATAGGGATGTAGAAGCAAAATAAAACAAATAAACACAAGGGAAGACATTACCTTTAAATTGAGTAACTCTTTTTTATTTGAGCTCAAATGCTTCCTTGGAAAAGATTTTTCCCAAAGGTGAGGCTTAAATAATAAATATAGGGATGTGGAGATATGGAATTGGCAGGGGTTGGCCGAGCCAAAGGCTTGAGAGGTGTGGGTAAGGTGGTAGATGTGGGGGCCTTTTATAAGAGGAGAGGAGGGGAACTCTTGGGAAGTTATAAAAGGTTACTTTATTTTCAAATGAGTTTCGGAGTTTTAAAGGTTATACATTGATTTATTTCGTGGATAAGGTGATAAGAGTTCTAAATCCACCCATACAATATGTTTTTTACATGTTTAGGTCTTAGATTTTACATTATCATTTCATTTTTATTAAATCGTTAAATAATGAGGTAATCACTACATCATCATTATGTCATAAATAATTTAATTTATTTATGGTCTTGAAATTATAAAAAAATATCATGATCTAGGAAATTTGTTTAGCTTTCTAATAAATATTTATAGTCAAAAATATTACTTGTATAACCCCACATAAAATTTTTTTAGTAAAACAACTCATGTTTGTGACATTTTTATTTTAACTTTAAATAAAAAGTTATTAATGTCATTTTCCTACCAAAGTGGCTCCATGGGGTCCCCAAGTTGACCCATGGATTGTCTTGGTCGGCCATGACTCATCCAATAAGGGTATGACATTTTCAAGGTCATTTCATATTATTAAAACATTATTTTTACTTTAAATTACACTAATTACCTTTAATCGTGATTAATAAAACTAAAAAGTTACTATTCACCAAAAATTATTTTAATCTCATTGAACAACATTTTACTTCCTAATGACAACCATGTATGTCAGATTTTTAAAAATCAAATCACAGAAGTGGTAATGTTTCATTTATATGAAAAATCAGTTTCTTTAACTACCACATAGTGCTTTCACTATTCATCAAAAATTGAAGCTTTTCAGAAAAATACCAAAAATTCACCCTAAGCTATATTTGATATTCAAAATTCAAAAATAATTCCTATTTTACAAAATTGAAAATATATATGTTTCAGTAACTAATTTAATAATTAATTCCCGCTGTCAAAACAAATAGCGTGTTTTTAAGAAACAATATCTATTAAAAGATTAACACTAGTTTAAGTCTAATTTCAAAGTGAAATTAATTCCAATGACCAGAATTGGGTTAAATGGTAAAAATATATTATAAATACACTTTAATCTCAAATAAAAATATAATATATCCATACAAATAAATCAGATTAAAAGGTGGTTTTGAATTAAAATGCAACATTTTCACTAAAAATGATCTTCATCGGAAAAATAACAAAATTTTACACAAAGTAAATTTTGATGTCTAGATTCTAAAGAAGGATTTTATTTTTTCTAATACAACATATAAAATTGTCAAAAGTATATTTAAAAAAGGGTTCTCTATCAAAAGGTGGTTATTCGACCTTTTAAAGAATATTAGAAGATTTATGCTTAAAATTGGATTCATTTACAGTTTACACCTCTAACATTTAATGGATAAAATTGAAAATATTTGAAAAACATATAAAATCATTTTTTTTAGTTAGTTCCGTTCTTTCCCGCCAATACAATGGCTAGGCATTTACTACCTTTTAAAATAATATTATTTTATTATTAGAGTACAACGTAATATTTCAAAGGAACTCATTGTCGCGTATTGGGTACGCCACCGAGCATAGTGTTCCCTTTAAAGTAATATTAATATTTTATTCACAAAAATGGATAAATATAAAAATTTCATATTATTTATTTACCTGGGGTGTTACATAATTATTCAAAAAATTTATATTGCATCTAAGGACCCTTTTTGATAAGGATAAATTAGTACATGGATTAGTATGTTATGTAAGCTCAAACTTTTCAAAAAATCAAGGATGCCCATTAATAGATACTCATAATGTTATAAGTGTTCATTATACCTGTATGTATGTTGCATAAAATTGTTAGGGACTTTTTCATTATTCTACCAAGAACACTTTAGAATGTTCGACACCTTTTGGGTGATTATGAACATACACATAATGTTGAAACACATAATTTATAGTCTAGGATATTAATAGGTTTAATGAGTTGGTAAACCTATATCATTGGGAAGTGGAAAAATTATATATAGTACTAATTTCTATTGACTAGAGTTAAGACCATAGATTTACCTCAAGGTTTTGGAAGCCTCTACAATAAGACCATTGGGCAATGTTGACCCTAAACACATAATATAATCCAAAAATAGATTTCAATTAATATTGTATGATTCAATCATTATAGGATGTGTTCAAGGATTGTGTGATGGAATATTTTTGTTAATTATAATATCATTTAAATTTTTATAGTTGTTATATAATAGTATATATCAAATTATAATACTTATGACCCTATAAAATCCATTTTATTATTGTCTATGATGCTCACCACATTTTTGGGTATAGACTCGAGAAACATCACTAATTAGACCAAGCCTCATGTGTGATTATAGATAGAATATATAGATGAACAAAAAGTCAATAAAAATTATCCAATGTGGATAAAAAATATTGTGAAAATCAAATTCTTCAACCACTTCATTTTTTAGGTATGATAATTTACTCTTGTTAGTGTAATTGAGGTTCTGGAATAATTATTTTGGAGGGAAAGGGAAGTTAGCTCATGATGTGTTATATCTTATGAAATTTTGGCATGTATTGGTGAGGATTCATATCAATTATATCAATGATTGAGATTTACTTCGGTTTATAATATTTTCTATATCCTATAATATAATATGTCTCTACCTGGTCATGACTATGTACTAAGTAGATATAATGTAACTATTGGTCTTGATGTGAAATTTATTCACTCCTAAATTAATTATATAGATAGTAAATACAAATTATTTATGGAAAAAATGTAGACTTTTTTGTAAAAAATTATGGAAAAATTATTGTATTTATAAAGATACCATGTAATTTGAGAAGTATATGCTATGAAAATGGACATGTTTTTTCTAAAATAATTACAACATTCATCTTACAAAATATGGAAATCCTAATGGTGTGAAGAATTTAACACCCTTGTATTGTTGTATGATATTGTTATTTTATATTTTTATATAGGATGTTGATTCATTTTGAATTAGGTAGGATTTGGAGAGAATTTGGGAAAATGATGTGGTGCTTGGGATTTTTGGGCTTTACCACACCATGGAAATATACATGGTGATGAATTTGGTCTTGATAATTTTGGATATATCAGAATATGATCTATCTAAGTAATAGGGGTGTCATGATTCTATGGTTCCTACTATTTTTGTGGGAATGATGGTTGGTAAGTGCATAAATGGAAAATGAGCATTCCAATACACCTATTGCATGGTCATGGTGGCTAGGTGGGGTAATTATTTATGGTGAACTATTGAAAATGTATTAAGTGAGTAAAACATGATACATTATTAGTTGGGGTTATTGATGAAGTTTCCATGTGTGAATTGGATAAAATAGAAGGTGATAACGTAGAATTCTGTGATCCGTAGAGTGGTCTGAACATCATTGTTTTTGAAAGGGAAACTTTAGCTGTTGAACATTAGTGGGAAACCATGTTCAATATCGATATAGTGGTTAATATTTTGGGAAATAATAAATTATATTTTAAACCAATTTCAATGTAGAATAACAATCATTCTCCACCTACACGTTTTGGCTCCCAATCCAAGAATTCAATGAGGTGATTGGTGAGATTTCCCCTTGTAGTTGAATATTTTCCTATTAGAAGTTGTTATGTGTTTTTTTAAAGTAAATTGGATTATCTATAACTATAATTTAACATATTTATCAAATAATTTTTTATTAGAAAACTTATACATACTATATTTTCTGAAACTTTTTTAATTAAACCCCATAGATCTCTTAGAAAAAATGAATTTTTTAGTTAAAATATAGTTTTTTGAACATGAATTGTAATTGTAGAATTACAAAAGAAATTGTTTAAAATTTTATATACAATTTTATTGCGTTTTTATAGTTCATTATGAATATTTAAAGATATTTATTGAATAGTACTTGGTTTTAGTGTGGATTCTAGAGATATTGGTATTTTTCTACAAAGTGGTGGCTTGGGTCAAGAGGGATGGGTACCACCCGTGAGTATGGGTTGTTCTATGGGGCTGTATTTTCAGGATGAGATTTGGGTGTATATGTTAGCTGGGTTTTTAAACATGATAGGTGACACCTTCATGGTGTGAATTATTTTTCACTACTATATATATATATTATCATTATCATGTCCTTGTGGTTTTTGTTTTATATATTATTGTTATGAGATGGATTATTCTTCTCTTACTGTCATGTGTGTAATGTCATGGGTATTTCATAGTGATTTATATAATCACTGCTTGCATAAGAACCTTAGAGCATATATGGACACGAAATACCATGATATGGGTAAGGGGTTATTTCATTATATTCTATTGGATCATCATAATACTTTATTATTGTACTTTAAGAGTTGGAGACTAGATATTTTCTTATAGTGGAATCATCAAAGTTCCATAACAATTAAATGGATTCTTATTCCATGGGATTTTGTCTAATTTCTAATATATATTCTTATTTTGTATATATGATTCTGAACTTATTCAATCATTACGATTTTGATTGGTTTTTATATCACACATCATGTTTACTTTTCCCTATTATGGTTCTCTATTGTATATTGTTCATTTTATTATGGATAAAATATCCCCAATGTGATATTGTAATGATATTTTCATTTATTACAATACATAGTTGTTTAAGGAGTTTAATATATGTTTATTATCATCTCTCCTTTTCCAAATCAAATGATACATGGATTGGATTTTATAAAGCCCAAAAAAAATTTTATTTTATGAATATGAGATTACACTTCATTTAATATAATTGAAATTATATTTATAAGAAAATAAACTCTTAAATTAATCCTATATTATCTAGAAAAACTATGTTTTACTAAAATATTTATATTTAATGTGTCGGTTTCCTGAAGGAAAATTTTATCTAAACTAAAAATTAAATAATGATTATTATTTTTATATAAATACACTACATTATTTTCATAATTTAATGTTGATAAATTTTATTTATCAAAATAAAATTATTCTAATATTAATAATATTTCAATGAAATTAATATATTTAACATTATATTGGTGATTGAAATTCTGCCTCAGTGACTTATTTTTATTTATAAAATTGAGATTTATATTATTACCTAATTTTACCATTTTGATTAAAAAAATAGACATTATTTTATAATATTAATTTTTTTTAATATCATTGAAGAATAATTTTAAAATAATAATTTATAGCTCTTTAAAATGCTAGTCTTTTAAGAATATATATATATTAAATTATTTTATTAATTATATATCTAAACTAATTGAATTTTATCAATTAATTATTTATAAAAATGATGTTTATATATATATATAGAATAATTTGGTTACCTCTATTTATACAAAAAAACATAACAACTAAATTATAAATATTATATTCACTACATATAATTTTATTTTAAAGAAATATATTTTGATTTTATTTTATTAGTTTTATATATATAGAAATATATTCAACATAGTATTCTTTTTAGGGAAAAATTTTATTAAAATATCATGGTGTTAGTTGGAAAAAATTTATTTGTTTCAAAATCGTTCAGTATAATAGAGCATAGAGTAGATATATTAATCCTAACACAAGTGAAAATTTATTTTTGGAGGGACATAGTAAAATATTGAACCTCAACGTCGAGTATGATAAATACAATGAAATGGTAAGTTAACTATAATATTGTAGAGTTAGTCCTATGTTATTGATTATTATCAATAAAATAATGGAATTATCTATATTAATTGGCTTTACCACCACCACGTAAATGTTTATGAAATATTAAAGAAATTAAATGTGGAGGACCCCCATAAGGAAAGAAATTATTAGTACGGTAAGCCTCCCATTATGGTTATTAACACCACTATGGGGCATGTCCCTATAATAACTACACACACTTTGTTAGGTACACATGGGTCATTAAAGAGTGATTCCCTGGAGAGATTAAATTATGGTTTGAAATTTTTATTAATTTAATCAAATTAATCATTAATATATCAACACCCTATATGATATTAACCCTTTATTAGGGTTTTCAGTCTTAGGTTATTATTTTGAAGTTGATTTGATTGATACATTCCTATCATTAATTTAAAAAATTTATATAAATAAATAAATAACCTAGAAACACTTGTTTTATATTTCATAAATGAGGAAAATAAATCACAAATGACATGAGAATTTTACTTACTTCACACTCACATGACTAATATAATGTGTATACAACAGAGATGTTTCAATGTATCATATTACACTAAGTAATATATCTAGATGTTGGTTAAGGAAATATCACTCCATTTAAATGGTCATTCCTTTAAAAATGATTTAGGAATGTTGAACTACCTCACAAGGGTAACTCCCTTACTCTACTATCTACTCCCACTTTTAAATAAACAAAAACACTTTTGAAACACATTCCATGTTAAAAATATCACTATCACTATCATTGAAGAAATTAGTTCAAAATAGTTCTCCTCAATATCTCTTTGGTTCTCCATCATAATCAATTTATGAATACCACCTTGATTACAACATTACATTCCGAAAAAATACATTCAATAATCATTTCTAAAACAAACATTCTTTTCGAAGGATCCTCAAAAAGTAAAAAAAAATTAATCTCTTACACTTTTTTCTACTTCCAAAATTATCATTCTTTCATAATATTTCAATATCCATTTATTATTCCATCATTTTTTAAATATGTAAACTCATCATTTATTGAGATAACTAATATCTCGATTGTCCACAATTTCTGGACATTTCTCACATGTATCCTATATATATCTATATAAATTTCTATTCAAATATTATATCACTAATATATCTCATATATTCCATTACAAGATCAAATATTTTATCTTTCTCAAAACATAATTGTATGTTAATTAATCTCCATGAAATTATATAATTAACCAAATACAAATTGTTCAAATATATATCCATAAAGTATGAATATATATTTTTTATTACTTTTAATACCATTTTAAAGATCCATACTGAAAAATGTTATTTAAAATTCAATGAATCATAATTTCCAAATCACCACTATAGTAAAATTATATGAGGTATCCCTTATTATTATCACAAAATATTTCTCAAATATCTAGATTGTATTTCTTCAATAGATAGACATGAATTTTTTCAAGTCAAATGACCATATATCATCCACAAATGAGTCTTAAAAGAATTATAAATTTTTTATTAAACACTAATTAATATCTCATTAAATCCATTAATTATGGAAACATTAAATTATGGGAAATTGTTTTTAATTTCCCACATCACATCATGGATTATTATGTCGAAGTGAAACCCATTTCACTTCCTACAAACTCAAAATGAGGGTTTTCAAATTTTTGAACCATTATAAATTGACTACCCGAATTTTGTACATATTTCCTTAAACTATAATAATCATGGGTCTTCATCCAGTATCCATAGTGTAGTTATGTTTTTGGAAAACATTTGGGACTAAGCTATCATTATAAAATACAATCATCCTTGATAAATGTTAAAATTCAAATAAAACACCATAATCTATTAACATCAACTTCATATCATTAGTGTTCCCTTCACGTAATAATATCTACTTCTATAGAACAACTTGATTCTTATGATCCTTTTAAACTTTGACAGTGTGACACTCTATTTCCATGGGTCCTGATTATGAAATGAATTTTTCATATAACACAAATTTTTATCATACATGTCAATAATTATGGAATAATAATGATATTTATGATTTTATTTATCTATACTGATACTCACTATGGAATGAAAACTTAAAATATATTGTATTCAAACAAATAATCCCCAAAAATTGAAATTATTTAATATTTATATTGTTGTGTCAGTTGAGTTGTTTCAATGTGATCATTGCTTTTTACATAAAATATTCTCTTCTGCTCCCAAAATACATACATTTTTTATCAATAAATTTCTTTATAAATCGATGAAAATTACTTATTTATATATTGATCATTGCAATGATGTATTCCATAATTTCCATTCAAGCCAACATTAATTACTATAAAAAACAACACATAATTTAAAATTTTTATAATTACTCCAATTAAATTCCATTTTTCTAATAATAATAACACAAATATAATCTTCATTATTAATCATCATCAATGAAATTGGAAAAAAACTCTTATACTAGAAAAAAAATAACATTTGGAATCCTTAAAATGGTGTTAAAAAGGATTAAATAAAACCTCATCAATTAATGATTGTGTTCAAATACCCATAAGAGAAATGATTCTATATATGGGTCTACTAGAGTGTTCTAGTCAACATATTATTTCCTCCTAGAAAACATGACTATGAATTCTCCTCAATCCATTATCTTAACATACACGCCATACATGATGGTGTGGGTAAAAAAATTGGTAAATTTTTCTACCATGAATTTGTAAGTCTTGTATACCCATAGAGAGACCTCTCTAAGTTTTCATGAGAATGGAATGATGTATATCTATATGTATTAATAGAAACGACTCTAATAAGTGGGATATATAATAGGAGACTCCTGGGTAGCTTAAAGTTTTTAGTTAACACCCTCATCACCATCCTCATTATATTGAAGTAGGGGGGTGTCATGTAACAACACAAGATTTTATGAGAATTATTAATTTCATTGATGTATTATGTTTTACTCTACACCTAAAAGTGCATAAACTACATGCATCTCGGACTTTGCTGGTATTATACGCAATCACAACCTTCCTCGATAGTGTGTGTAGTACGTAATATCGGGTTTCACTAAACAACGATATATTCTTATAATATTATTATGGACTAGATTTTATGAATATTATTAACTAAATTTTTAATTTTATAACATTATTATTAATCTTACATATTTTCTAGAACATGGTATGAGAACAAAATAAATTTTTCGGGTAAAATAAGTATTTTTCAAAAAATGCAGTTTTGCCGCCTTTTGATGGCGCACCCACATTAAATCTATTTTTGACATGTTTATAAGTAAAATTTGAAAAAATAAACTTCTTTATTGGAATCATGATATATAAACTTACTTTGGATAAATTTTTCATATTATTCTAATAACTTTCATATTTTAATGAATAATAAAAACACAGAATATTTTAATTAAAAACATCTTTTTTCATCGCAATAATTTTAATGGATAAATTATAATATTTAATGGTTTTAAATTATAAATAGAATTTATTTTTACCATTTAATATAATTTATGTCATTACCATTAATTTTATATTGAATTCATAGATAAAAACATTTCAATCTTTGGCAATATTTTAACTTTTAAAACCCATTTTCCTAACAACGGGATAAATTTTAATTTAATTACTGCATCCTTTGTGTAATGAATTTTGAAAAATGGATTGAATATTTGTATTCAGTGGGACTAAATTATGTTAATAGGATAATTTATTTTATATAATGAATTGTAACTACGGTAATTTTTAATTACTTTAGTTAAAGATAAATCGTCTAATTAAGGGTAAACCTAAGATTATAAAATTACCCTAACAAATGCCAAAATTCTATTGGATGACTAAAAGTATACCCATATCACCTAAGTGTCGGATTAGATTCATTTTTTGGACTTTTAACTGTGAAAATAATTTAATTATTATTAAAACCAAAGAAAGTGACAACATGTCACTCTCTTAAATCTTATAAGTATAGTAATTTTCATTTAGTAATAAACTTCATTAAACTTAGAAAATTGATATTATACGTAAATCTAATAACATTATATACATCATGTGAATTTATTTAGAATTTTTATGGATTAACTAATTATCATTAAATGTGACACAATTGTGATGTTGAAATTATTTTATTGATTGAAATATCAAATAAATGGTTTTAAAAAATAAAAATAAATATTATATGAACTATTTAATGTGATACATAGATTTTATAGATAAATATTACATGTTATGAATCTATTAAATATTTTTGTTTAAACATATCTTTTGTGTGGTTTTTATTTAAATTCTTATATATTAATTGTTTCAAAATTGACACTATTGATATTTTATATTATTAAATTTTTTAAGAATCACATAGATGTTTTAATAGTTACAAATTAAAATTTATATGATCTAACATGTCATAAAATATCATATTATGTATAATTAAGAACACATAAGTAAGTATTTATAACCATATAAAATTTATAACATTATTACCACAAATAAAATTAAATAGATTAAATAAGGATAAATCAAGATGATAAGGTTTAAAATAAAATCCAAACATTTATAAATTTAATAGATTGATGAGATTACAAACCTATATTATCTAATATCCAAATTTGAGTCACATCTAAAGTTTTTAAGTTGGGTTTAGGTTTATTATAAATTAATATTATAGATGTTTCCAAAAGTTCCCCTCTAATCCCTTATAAAAGGGCACCTCCTCCCTCTTCCATTTACACAACTTTGATCCTTAATTCTTGGACAAACCCTTCCCATTACTCTTATATACTTCCCTAGTAATATTCTTGATGTTCTGGTCATATCAAAAGACCAACTCCAGTCCCTTAAGAGGGTGTTTAAAGGAGTTATGTCGAAGAAGAGGTAATCTCTTCTACGGATATTTTCAAGTTTCTTTCTTCTTCAACATCCTCTTCATTAGTTGTTTCATTGTAAAGTAATAAAATCAGTATAAAAAATGTACTGATATTATATTATCAATATGAAACCACCCCATTTCACCTTCCATCCATCCTACTGAAAATGAAATCACTGCGTGTGCGTACGTACGGAATACCATCTCCACGTTGTGGTGTAATTTGTATTTCAACCACCACCTTACCTGGATGTGTATAATAGTGTAAATAATAACTATATATGGTTATTATAACATCATAATTATTTTTAGATATTATATCATTCACTCAAATTCTATTCAATAATTTTGGGCACGATATTATCACTAGTGCGTACGTACGGACTACCGTCTCCACGACCGTGATGAGATTCATTTTCCATGATTAACCATTCAAGTATGATTATAAAGTATATATTTAATAAATAATAATGAAATATATTACATAATAATGATATTGTATTTACCTACATATATGTTTCATTTACTTAATTCCATTCAATTCAATAAGGAAACTAAAACAGCGTTCATGCATACGCACGGCCTACCGTCTCCATGAACGGTGTATTTCATTCCATTTATCGATATATCATATATAATGAAAATATATTTTATATAAATCATGTTTTATATTCTGGAATTAATTATATCAGGATATGTAATAATATCGAGAACAAAAAATCGAAACATCTAAGATAAATGAAACGATTTTACCCAAAACGCTGCTTTAACATGGAATTTACAAAATAACGGGTAATATAAAGTATTAAGTGAACCATATATGATATCATAACAATGAATATGATTCTTTAATAATTCAATTACATTATTTAAATAATTATACAGTAGGTTTGGATACATACAATGCATATCGGACATAAGGTAACGGATAATTTTTCAAATCTTATTTTTATTTGAGATTGCTTATACGTATGTTTTTAATGGGGTTATATTTTTCATCCATTTCCATAAAAATGTTTTAATATTGTGTTTAATATTCTTCCATGTATGCATAAAGTAATTTTTACTCTTCTTGACTATTACTTTGTGATATGGAAGGAATGTTTATTTTGTTTACCATACAAGGTACTTTTTGACTTTTCCATTAAAACTACAAGGAGAATGTTTTTTTAGCTTATACGGCATGAACGTGTTTTTAAGGTTTTATAATTCCTTATTTTCATGAAACTTACTATAAAATATTTCATGAATATTTTCAACAAAATTATTTTCTTTTAAAATTTCATGGTATTTTTTGAAAAGAAAATTATTTTAAAGAAGAAAGGATATTTTCCTCAGGAATTCATTTCAAGGGTTTTATCAAAAGAATTTTACATCTACGATGAAACTATTTCATATGTGTATGTTTCAAGAATAATGTCCCAATGATTTACATAGTTTCACTTTTCATAGGATGAAATGATATCCATTTGTTTTATATGGATTATGTTATGATGGTATGAAGTTTATGAAACCAATTTTATTCTTTGGGATATGATGCATGGTTTATGATTGTGTTGTGGAACAAGTAAGAATGGTTTCATTATGATATGGGTGGGACCTATCTCTCCCTCCAATGCATTGGGTAATGATTTATATCTCATTAGATAGACATGGCTGAAATGAATTGTTAATCCAATTCAGTGATATAGGACTGGAACGAGGAGTGAACTCAATTCAGAAAGGGACTTTATCCACTAAGATTGTCTTGGAAGCAATGCCTTGGCTACTATAGAAACCATATCATGTGCTTAATGGTTGGCCAAAATTACATTTTTTCTTCCCATCTTATTTTATCATGATTGATGTTCCATTATGATATATTCCTTACTTACTTCCAAGATTTATGTATTTTTCTCAAAATTTTAATGTTTAGATTTTATGTTCAAGTTTTTTCATTCAAAAGTTTATGGATTGTTTTATGTTCTCTAAGTATACCATAATGATCATTTGAGCTCACCTGTTTTATGTTATCTTTTCTCCAGGATATAAACAATGTTTTTAGATATGAAAAAAAAAATGGGAAGATCCTTATGGGAGATGTTGAAGATCTTTCACCATGATTAGAAGATTATGTTCCAAGTTTCAAAAGACACTAAACTAATACGGTCCTTTGGTGTCTGTTTTTTTATATATTAGGTATTACTAAAAATTAATGTAATGTATATATACATAAAGTACATGTCTCTACAATTGGTATCAGAGGAACGGTTTTGTCAAACTTTGGAAACTATGATGCAAGATCATTAGTGAGATCCCTAGAGTTATTTCTAATGTATTTCTAGGGATGTCCCTAAGTTTAAGTATAAGTATAGGTTATAGTCCTAGAATTATGGTAACTATATTAGAATTAAACCAAATATGTTAGATATTGAAGGTACGCCACCTTTAATATATTATTTTTCTAGCATGATTTTAGCCTCTCAAACTATTCTTTTTGGGTTTTAGAGGATGGATGGAACCTGAACGAACTGTGTTGATCAATGTAATGGACGATGCAATAATTTTCCTCCTAAACAAACCAACGTTATGGGAGATGGAGTGAAAAATATTATTTCTATACATAAACAAGATACGAATCATTCTGGATTTCTAAATGATCAGAGAGGGGAACAATATTATATTGAGTCCTTCTTGAGGCAACGTCCACCTTTTTTCAATGGGTCTTCCGATCCACTTGTTTCTGAACAATAAATTAGTACCATTGAAAAGATATTTTCCATACTTCGTTGTTCCGATCATGAAAAGGTCATTTTACATGTTTACCTTTTATAAGGTGAAGCAGACCAGTGGTGGACTCTAATTAAGAATACAAGGCCCCAAGATAAAATTGAATCCATGGAATAGAATGAGTTCAAGAAAATGTTTTTCAATAACTACTTCCCTCGTATTTTTCGAACAAAGATGGAGAAGGAGTTCCTTCAGCTTAAGAAAAATGATGATGATATGTTGGTATATACGAAGTGAATTTTACAAGGCTTCCAAGGTATGCATATGGATTTATCATCCAAACTGAAAGTAATGTTGATCAACTATTCAGTGGATTAAAACCAAGTCTTCGAAGGGAATTAGCAATAAGAGACTTCAGTAGCTATGAAGAAATTGGGTGTTGTGCTGTTAAGGTAGAACTAGAAGATGGTGTTACATATCCATATCATGGTTTTGACAAGAAATAAAAGATGGAGTTCAAGGAGAAATCGCATAACAATGGTGAAAGGAAGATGAATGTTTCTTAATGCTCAAAGTGTGGAAAGAAGCATTGTGGAGATTATATAAAATGTACTAGAAACTGTTTTAAGTGTGGAAAATAAGGTCATCAATTAGTTGAGTGTCGAAGTAATAGGGAAAAATGTAGCTACTGATTTGAATAGAGAAAATATTACAGAAAACACTCCACCAACACTTCAATTATACAATTACAAGGAAATGGGGCATTATACTAACCAATGCCCTAATCCAAGGGTTAATGATGATCGACATCAATAGCCTCTTAAGTAAAAGGACAAAGGCAAGTCACATGAGATCACTATTAGCAGTGTTGAGTATGACAATGATGTTGTGGAATGATTATGTGTTTATGTAAAGGTATTCCAAAATAATGTTGTGGAATCTCATTTATATTATTGTAGAAAATTGGAATATCTATGTAATGGTTTATTTTGGTTTTCGATAAATATGGTACACGTAACCATGAAATGTGATTGAAATATTTTTGGAAAGTAGATTATATGTGCATAGTGAATGGATAAGGAGAAAATAATTTGTTTGATAGTATTCATGATCTCATGATTGATATATGGACTAAGTGATATCATGCGTTGAGTATATATAATTTTTGGGATTTTGGTATGTGGAAAGAGTTAAGTTTTATCTACATTCATGTTTCCACTAAGGTTCAATGTGTATTAATTTTTTAATAGAATACATAATTAAGGCATTCGAATGTTTGGAATGTGACCAACAAGACATATCTTATGATATATGGGGATAAATGACAATATTTACATGCTTGGTAGATGACCTCTCTATCAATCTTTTTCCTTATACTGTGAGTTTGGGGAAGCCTAAAGATTGGAATAATTTAAGTTAGACATCAGATAGTATTGTTTATGGATAGAACCTTTTTTCGATATTATTTCTAGAATTTTATAATAGTGTAGTTTTAGAAAAAGGACAACCTGCAGGACGAGAGACAACCTGTCACATCAGACAAGGATGTGGGAATCAAACCCTCAACCGAAGTGTGACAAGCCTTTATCGCATACCAATGGCCTACAAGAAGTACTCGGTTAGTATAAACTTGTTTTATTTTATTAATAGGTATGATATAAGAAGTATAAGTCCATTTTTGGAATCATATACGATTAACCTCACCATAGATGGACTTATGTATATTTGATAACATTTGATAACCTTTTGTTTGAGACATATGGAATGACCCATCATTATATCACATGATCTGCTGACACTTCCGGAATGACAAATTCAACTTCATTTCATTAGGAGATGAAGTGTAAAATTTTCAAGTCATGAACAATGGTGAGATTATACTGAAATAAAGTGTTTCTTCTAATTCAAATTCTTCAATATTAGGGAAATGATCTTGAAAAACAAAAATTTTGTCAGAGGTCTCTTATATTCGATAAATCAAATGGTACCTTAGATCATCACAAATTTATGGCTTTGTGATTGTTGGATTTTTCGTAGTCATGTCCTCTACCACTCTCCATCAGAACATGATGGTAAGGTTTCTCTTCCATATACATATTTTAACCTATGTTCTCCTATGTGGAAACCCAGCAATGACTTAATTTGGGTAACCGATATATTTAATACTTCAACTTTTAAAATTATGTTTTAGCATTCCTTTTTACGATGTGGGTTTCTATGAATGAAACTTTCATGTAGTAAACTATTTATAACCCAGAGGAATTTCAAGGGAAAAATTCATTTTAAGGGGGGTAGAATGTAACAACCTGAGATTTTATGAGAATTATTAATTTCATTGATCTCATGTGTTTTACTCTACACCAAAATGATCTTGCACTACACGCATCCCTCACTTGGCATGCATTACATGCAATCACAACCTTCTTCGACAGAGTGTGTAGTACACAATTTTGGGTTTAACTAAACAACGATATGTTGTTGTAATATTATTATTGACTAGACATTATGAATATTATTAACTACATTTTAAATTTAATAACATTATTATTCATCTAAAACATTTTCTAGAATATGGTATGAGAATTAAAAAAAATTCGAGTAAAATAAGTATTTTTCAAAAAATGAAGTTTTTCCGACTTTTGATGGTGCACCTACATTAAATCAAGTTTTTGACATTATTATAATTTTAATATGACAAAATTAAATTCTTCTTTGGAATTAGGATATAAAAATTTATTTTGGATAAATTTTTCATATTATTCTGATAACATTCATATTTTAATGAATAGTAAAAACATTCTATATTTTAATAATAAAAAAATTCATCGCAATAATTAATATAGTTAAATTATAATATTTTATTGTTTTAAAGTAAAAATAGAATATATTTTTACCATTTAAGATAATCTATTTCATTATCATTAATTTAACATTGAATTCATAGGTAAAAATATTTAAATCTTTGGAAATATTTTAACTTTTAAAACTCATTTTCTTAACAAGAGGATAAATTTTAATTTAATTACTGCAACTTCTATGTTTTGAATTTTAAAAAAATTTATTCCATATTTGGATACAGTGGGTCCAAATTATTTTAATAGGTTACTTTTATTTTTTTTGATATTATGAATAGTATCTACGGTAATTTTTATTTACTTCAGTTAAAGATAAAACCAGTAATTAAGGGTACACAAAAGATTATAAACATACCCTAAAACATTCGAAATTTATATTGGATGACTAAAAGTAGAAACATATAACCTAAAGGTCGTATTAGATTCATTTTATGGACTTTTTACCATGAAAACAATTTAATTATTATTAAATCCAAAGAAAGTGACAACATGTCACTCTCTTAAATCTTATAAGTATAATAATTTTAATTTAGTGATAAACTTCATGAAACTTCGTAAATGAATAGTATACATAAATACAATAAAATTATCTACCTCGTGTGAATTTATTTAGAATTTGTTTGGATTAAATAATTATCGTTAAAGGTGACACAATAGTGATGTCGAAATTACATTATTGATTGAAATATCAAATAAATGGTTTTAAAAAATACAAATAAATATTATATGAACTATTTAATGTGATACAATAATTTTATAGATAAATATGACATGTTATGAATCTATTAAATATTTTCGTTCGAACCTATCCTCAGTGTGGATTATTTTTAAATTCATATAAATTAATTGTGTAAAAATAGACACTATTGATATTTTATATTATTAAATTGTTTAAAAATCACAAAAATATTTTAAAAATTACAAATTAATATTTATATGATCTTAAATGTCAAAAAATATCAAATTATTTATAATTAAGAACACATAAGTATGTATTTTTAACCATATAAAATTTATAACATTATTACCACAAATAAAATTAAATATATTAAATAAGGATAAATCAAAATGATAAGGTTTAAAATAAAATCAAAACGTGTCTAAATTTAATTTGATGATGAGATTACAACCATATGTTATCTAATATCCGAATTTTAGTCACATTGAATGTTTTTATGTGGGTTTTAGGTTTATTATAAATTAATATTTTAGAGGCTTCCAAAACTGCCCCTCTCCTCCCTTATAAAAGGGAACCTCTTCCCTCGTCCCTTTACACAACATTGATCCTTAAAGCTCTTCCAAACCCTACCAATTACTCTTCTCAACTTCCCTAGTAATATTATTGTGATTCTGGTCTTATTAAAACACCAACTCTAGTCCCTTAAGAGGATGTTTAAATGAGGCACGTCGAAGAAGAGGTAATATCTAGTACCGATTCTTTCAAGTTTCTTTCTTCTTCAACTTCCTCTTATTTAGTTGTTTCATTGTAAAGTAATACAACCAGTATCACTAATATACTGATATGATATTATAAATATGAAACAACCCCATTTCACCTTATATCCATCCTATGAAAAAAGAAATCACCGTGCGTGCATATGTACGAAATACCATCTCCATGTCGTGGTGTAATTTGTTTTTCCACCACCACCTTACTTGGATGGGTATAATGGTGTAAATAATAACTATATATGGTTATTATAACATCATACGGATTCTAAGATATTATATCATTCACTCCAATTCTATTCAATAATTATGGGTACTACATCATCACTCGTGAGTACGTACGGACTACCGTCCCCATGAACACGATGAGATTCATTTTCCATGATTAACCATTAAAGTATGATTATAACGTATATATGTAATTACTAATAATTAAAGATATTACATAATAATGAATCTGGATTTATGTACATATATGTTTCATTTACTTAAATCCGTTCAATTTAATAAGGAAATGAAAATAGCGTTCATACGTACGTACGACCTACCATCTCCATGAACGGTGTATTTCATTACATTTATCGATCTATCATATATAATGAATATATATTATATATAAATTATGTTTTATATTCTGTAATTAAGTAAATTAATATATTAGTAATAATATCAAGAACAAAAAATCAAAACACCTACGATAAATGAAACGATTTTACCCAAAACACTGCTTTAACATCGAATTTACAAAATAACGAGTAATATAATGTCATAAGTGATCCATATATGATATCATAACAATGAATATGATTCTGTAATAATTCAATGGCATTATTAAAATCATTATACAGGAGGATAAGATACATACGAAGCATATCGTACATAAGGTAAGGGATAATTTTTCAAATCTAATTTGTATCTGAGATTGCTTATACGTAAGTTTTTACTAGGGTTATATTTTTCATCCATGTCCATAAAAATGTTTTCATAAAGTGTTAATATTCTTACATGTATTTTTAAAGTCATTTTTACTCCTCTTTACTTTTACTTTGTGATATTGAAGGAATCATTCTTTTGTTTACCATATGTGGTACTTTTTTACTTTTCTGTTCAAAGTACGAGGAGAATATTTTTTTAACTAATACGGGATGAACGGATTTTTATAGTTTAATAACGCATTATTTTCATGAATCTTAATCTACAAGATTTCACGACTCTTTTCAACAAAATACTTTTCTATTAAAATTGCATGGTATTTTGTGAAAAAAATGATTTTATAGAAGAAATGATATTTTCCTCAAGAATTCATTTCATGTGTTTTTCCAAAACCATTTTCTATCTAAGATGACATTATTTCATATGTGTATATTTCAAGTCTAATGTCTCTATGATTTACATGGTTTCACATTGATTATGATGAAATGATATACATTTTTTTTATATGGATTATGTTATGATTTGATGATGTTTATGAAACCCAATTTTTTCATTGGGTTATGATTCATGGTTTATGATTGTGTTGTGGAACAAGTAAGAATGACTTAATTATGAGATGGGTGGGACCTATATATCCCTCCAATGGTTTGGGTAATGATTTAAATCTCATGAGATAGATATGGCTGGAATGGTAAGTTAATCCAGTTCAGGGATACCGGACAGGAATGAGGAGTGAACTCGATTCAGAAAGGGACTTTGTCCACTATGATTGTCTTGGCAGCAATGCCTTGGCTACTATGAAAATCATATCATGTGCTTAATGGTTTTCCACAATTACATGTTTTCCTCCCATGCTTGTTTATCATGATTGATGTTCCATTATGATATATTCCTTACGTATTTCCAATATTTTTGTATTTGCTCAAAAATTTGGTTTTTAGATTTTATTTTCAAGTTTTTGCATTCAAATGATTATGGATGTTTTTATGTTCTCTATGTTTACCGTTAATGAGAATTTGATCTCACCCTATTTATGTTTTCTTTTCCCCGGGATATACAGAAAGGTTTTAGGTACAAAAAAAAGGGGGAGATCATTATGGGAGATGTTGAAGATCTTTCACCATGATTAGAATATTATTTTCCATGTTTCCAAAGACACTAAACTATTACAGTCCTTTGGTGTACGTTTTTTGTTATGTATTAATTATTCCGAAAAATTAATGTAATGTCTATATACGTCAAGTATGGGTCTCTACATGTCATGTTTATTATATAGAAACTTATAATTTAGGGAAATGATAAAGGGGACCTTATACCTCAAGAATTCCCTTTTGTCACCAATTAAGAGTTTGTGGGTTAGTATCCACAAGATTTTCCAATATCATAATGGGATTTAGAATTACACATTCATACATGTAATCCAACACAAATGTAATTACTATCTGTAAATTGAGATACTGGTCGGGAGTGTGTGGTAAATATTTCCAAGAGCAGAAGAACCAATGGATATGAAGATGATTTATTCATAAGTTATAGTTATTTGATTAATTTGAATATTAGTTCCATTGATGAATTTTTGATTTCCCCTATAATTTTTTGGAGGTCGGTCACTATATTGTAAATTAAAAACATTAGTTGGAAAGAACCATTGTAAAGATAAAGGGGATTCAACAAAGTAGGAAAAACAATAAAAAGGGATCATAATTATATACTAAAGGTATAATATCCTCATAAATTAAATTACTAGGAATAACCAAGAATAGAAAATTCAAAAAAAAAAGCTAATAAACCCAACAATTAAAGCGATCCCATAGAGAGAACATTGAGAAATAATAGATGCAGTGAAACCAAGGTGAGAAAATAATGGATATAAATAAGAAAAATAAAATATCAATTAAATAAGTAAGATCCTAAAATTTGAAAAACACAATTATGATGAATAGATCAATTTTGAATTGAAAAACAAGAGATCAATACTATGACCAAACCCTGAATAAACCCATTTTAGTTGAATAAAATCATTTTATAATAATTTGGAAGGATAAAAACATAAATACCTTGAGGTATCCCTCGTAATAAATATAAGTCTTAGAGTTAAAGGAACCCGTAAGATCCACTAGTTTCATAGTGTGATTATTATCATATGTGGCATCAGTTTCATTAGTTTTATCAAAGCCATTATATTCATTATTTTCAAATGTTTCATATATATGTTATCAATGTTTTTTTCATCATTGAAATCACGATATTCTTATTTCTAATAATATTCATTGAAGACATCATGTTTCTATGTTCCATGAGTGTCATTAATTTCATCATTTTCATTAGCTTCATTAGTGACATCAAGATCATCAGTTTTATAATTATATTTAGATTTATAAGTTTCATACATTGTGTATATTTCATTATCATTTTTACTTTCCATAGGTTAATTAATGTCACATATATAATTAGTATTGTTAGTGTTTTTAGTATAAATATATCATTCTCTATCGTCATCGTTTTTAGTGTTTCGAGTATCATGATTTTCATTATTTTCATTGGTATTATAATTCCCCTATTGGTTTATTGGGACAAGGATGGTGAAACACATGAAATCATGTGTTTTTATACATATGAAATGTTTTCCACGATATGAAATGGCTATAAATCTATAATAGGTTGGTGAATTTCAATCTAAATGATAACTTATATTTTTTCTCCAACTCAAGGTGTATTTTGGTCAGATTGAAGATCATCCAATAAAATAAAAAAATATCTATTGTAAAATTAAATATAGTAGAAATTTATACATTGATATAATAAATGTATATATAGTGGGAATAAAAATATAAATTTTAGTAATAGTGGCAATTCCATTTTTCATAACATCAAAAAAATCCATCAAATGTAAATTTAAAAAATGTTCACATTGAAAATTTAAAACTTAAGGTATTATATTATAATCTAATACTCCATTAAATTATATTATAAATTCATTATTTAATATAATATGTATATATTATCTTTAAACCTAATCTATGGTACTTTTCTTCATATACATGTAAGCTCTTTACTTAAACCCATCAGAATGTGACTATGTCTTCATACCCCTACAAGCCCTCAATGAAAATAATTAACATTATATTTCCCTTATTATCCCTAAAATATCGGCATCTATCTGTTAAAAACGTAATTCTAGTTTTATAATTTATAATATTTATAATGAGAACCAAAAATATATTCTCTATGAGAAACCATTATAAATAAAAAAAAATTCTGAAGAGCACTCGTTAATTATACATTGTATGATAAAAAATATACCATCATATATTTTGAATATTTAAATAACTTTTACACTTTCTATCAATTTATAATTAGTAATTTATATAATAAAATCAAACTTTTGAATTATTTTGTTCTTCTAGGTATGTTTTAATTTTATCAAATGTTGCTTCATTGTCTTATGATGAACTCAATCTATCATCACAAATTTCAATGAAATTAATCATGATATTCAATAGCTATAGTATATTAGGTGAGATTAAATAGGGTAAAAAAATTTGATCATCATGTTTTATTCATGTGTGCTAAAATAAATATTAAAGACACATTTATACTCAAACCAAACTCACTAATTTGAATATTATAATTTCAAAAAGAAATTTGTTAAAGGATTAAATTAGTCAATAATATCAAAAAATATCAAACTTTTAAAAAAGAAAAATATATTTAATTAAATATATATTTTCTACTGAAATATAATAAATACAAACACATATTTTTGATATAGTAGAAATTCGCATTACAAAAGACCAAAATGTAACAAATGTTACTAATGTTATTAAAAAAATAAAATTTAGTAAAATATATTACTATAAAAATATTTATCTTGATGTAACTCTATCCATAAAATAAAATATAAGAAACACTCTAATTAATACTATATATTCAAAGAAAATTATACATTATTAAAGGAAACCAGAACAAGCATTTCTTTAACATTCATCCCCTTAATTATGTTCAAAAATAATCTTTCCCCATTTCAAAAAAATCTATATATGATAATTATAATTGAAAGTATCCAATATTTTTTTAAAAACAATCCCCATTTTTTACATGAAATTATTTTAATAACCCCCCCCCCCCCAATTAAAAACTAAATTTATTTTGAAAATCAAATCATTTATAAATATTTTTCACTAAAAATTTAAAATATTTTTTACAATGCTTTATAGGTTAGTAAATAAATGGATTCCCTAGGAAAAGATGGTCACGATCCCAATACCTCTCCCTCTAGAGGTGGAAGGACTAACTCTATTAACTATAGCCATTCGGCCTTCCAATTATCCTTTTTCAAACCAAGAAATTCTTCCTCATAATTTAACCATTGATCTTAGACATAATGTACCAGATCTCCATGGAGGTTTCCCTAATCTCTCAAAATCACCCTCTAGATTTAACGAATCTTTGAAATACTTTGATCTAACCTTTTTAAATAACATTAGGAAGCATCTCCCATTGGTTGATTCCTTTGACATGTTAATATTTTATTCATTTGTATTACAAAATTGAGTGTTTTGGGGGCTTTATAAAAAGTTCCACATAATGATTTGATTTTTATCAGAGGAAGACATAATCTTAATGTAGTTCATATCTCATTGTGTATGAAACATCTCTCAATTATACCTCTCTTTATTTTATTCTTATATTAAATGAATTGTGATGTTATGACTATAGAAATAGTGGTTAGGTCTCATAAACTCCTCCTTCCCTTCCCAAATTCCACAATTATTTATATTCATGGAAATATGATCGACCACTTCTTGTGTTTGGATAGTAGAACATAGTTGGTTTGTTACCCCATCTCCATGTTCGTCATTATTGATGTCAATGTTTCCAAACCACATGTTGAATGTATTTGGATCACTATTGGGGTGGATTTCTTGTTTAAGAAACCAATAATTTTTAAATCATTGACTAACTTCTAATCTTCATGTCATTCATTGGGGGATTTATTTACTATTTTTAGACATGTTCATTCACATCACCCTTGGGTGGTGAATGATGTTCCTCATAATTGGTCTTCATCACCTACAACTCTCACATTTGAAAAACTCAGTTCTAAGGATTCATCGACAACTTTTCATCTCTAGAAATAATATGTTCAGGATGCTCAAAAGGTCTCTACAATTTTTTATATCTTGAAACGTGATTTGGCTATCAATCAACATGAAATAAATTGTTAATTACTAAAGTGTATGAATCATCCTTTTTTATCATTAATTTGTTGAGATCGTGAGGAATATAGCCTTTTAAAATGGTTGGGAGTTTTTCTCTTGTTCATGTTTCAAGGAGTATGGTCATGTTCCTTCAATTTAACTCCCCCTTTATCATTTTAGGTGCAGCCTCACCTAAATGCAACCTAAATTCGGGAGAGAGGCTCAATTACATAGAATTATATTTAAATTAAACGTGGTAATGACCGTAATCATACAGGTGTACCACACATTTAAATCAAGGTAGGTCCTATATGTTAGTGGAAGATACATGTTATATATAATAGAGTGAGGGAAGTCACCATGTCTATGTAAAAAATTGTATGGAAACCATCATATTTGACAAATTTTATGATGGATTGGTGGAGGATAGCCTGGTCAAAGAATATTAACTAGGATAGTCATTTAGTGGATGTATGGAGGTTTCTCCCCAGTCTTAGGCCTAGGGGGACTCCAGATATTGAATTACATACACAATTAACAGAGAAGTATCCCTCATGTGAAATGGTTCTCTCTAAGAGTGATTATAATGTTGATTTTTCCATCCAATTCTCTATCAGTAGTTGGGATGGAACAAGAACTAGAGACCTCTATCTCCCATGGTAAATGAAGGGATAGTAGGGGAACCCTCATGTGTGGTAATGTATTGTGACTAAAGGGATGGGGTAAAAGGGAGGAAAGACTAGTCCCAACTACCTAAACCAATGAAAACAAAAATCACCTATTAGGTCTAAGGGTAAGGAATGGGAACCAAGGCCTCAAGGCCTAGAATACAAGTTAGTGACTAGTCTATAAAGTGGAAAGAGTAAGGAAAACTATTCATACATTAAGAGTTATGGTCAGGGTGGTGTAGAAGGAATGGAGGAAGGATAAAAAACAAATACATTGAGTTTATACGTCACACTAAAAATGAAATGCATGAAAATGCTATCAAAAAATATTCACCAAGGTTGAATGTAGAAAGAATATTTGATTGAGTTGTTCGAATAGACATTATTAAGGAACAATGGGAATGGATAAAAAATTGACATTGGAATGGTGATTCAATGGAAGGAAAATTTGTGTGGTGGTGTACAAGCCGACATTGACAACCTCGACACTATCTTTGAATACTTAATCTAGGTAGACCTAAGCATGAATATTGAAACAATAAAATAAGAACTATACTTGTAATGAAATTATAAAAATTTTATCCTTGTTTTTAACCACTTTGTTATTTCATTTTGGGTTTAAAACCCTTCATCTTTGGACTAGAATTATTTCACACCTTTTCATGAAATATAATTTTGAATTAAAATTATACATTCAATCAGTCTTATAAATTATTTTATAATACCTACGAATGATCTTATTCTATCAAAAATATTTCTGATCATAAATGTATAACATTTTGTTTTGTTTACGTATCATAAAATTAAAATTTCAACAATATACATGATGATATTTTAATTTTAAAAAATTTAATAAAAACATTAGTAACATATACAGTTAAACATATTTGAGAATATTAAGATTAGAAAAATTAAATAACTTCCAATTTATGTATTTTTAGTCAATGTAAAATTGATATTATAAAAGCTTAAATAATATACATTTGAAAAGTATGCATAAATTATTAAGAATACATTAGAAATACTAAATGTATTCTCTTTTTAAAAAAGTTTTAAATTTGTATAATATTGATTATAGAAGAAGTGGATTGAATAACATTTTAAATTGGTAATTAATATTTCAATTTAATATATTAAAATCAATAATTATTTAATTTTTTAGTTAAAATATTAGTAATATGATTTTATTTTCTAATTAATTTATTCAAAATATGTCCATTTATGTGTGATCACTAAAAATAGTGTCTTACTTATATTTAAATAGCTCATGAGGGATTACATGAATTTGTAGATAATGAAATTTCACTATTATTGTCACACAAGATTAAAGTTTGAGTGAATTAAAAAAAATATGAATGTAAGATTCATCCAAAACACTTCATCTCAATAACATCCAACTAACCCATATTTAGCTTTAGTAGTCAAAATTTCAACCATGTTTTCCATCATTATAGACCGTGAATCAAAATCATATCATAAAAATGACACATTAAATATTTACTCATTTTATCTAACCTATATCCTCCAATGTCAGAATTAGAATATCTCGTAATGATAAAACCAATTTTGGATGATTTTTTTTTTACTATTTTGATGAACCCATTATGTATTATAAAATGCATTTTGCAACATATAAAAGTTATTTCTTCATATTTTCATGAAATCAGCTACATAAAAATTATAATAACATAATTTCAAGATGAATATGCATTGAATATAAAAATCCTATTATAATATATCTTTCAAATTCATGATCAATAGGATTCCCAAATTCATCAATCTCAAGATTGATTGTGGTGATTATATGTGGACTGACACATAAGGAATTTACAAAAATAATCATTTTTGTTAAAACATCTAATATATTAATATTGATTAAAAATATTTCATTCCAGTTTCCAAGATATTTTTATACCATGGAATAATGCTTTATCACCCATCATATTCATTTCAAAATGACTCTTTATATGTTCTAAAAACCCCTAAGATTTTTTTTGAGTTTATCCAAAAATAGTGTGATAAATATAAATTCAAACAATAATGGTATGATTACAAATTTTCATTATAAAAAATGTTACATATATTTTTCCCCGAATAAAATTATTTTGAAGAAAACATCAAGTATGTCTATCATACTTGGATCTTAGATCTTGTTCAAGTCTATAATGATATTGGGAATGATTAAATAAATGTTAAAAAAATATCTTCAAAAACAACAAGTCATTAAATGTATAATTCTCCTTAATCATATCGAATATAAAAATCATTTTCACATTAATTTTATATCAATATTATATTAGATGTTCTGTGAAGGGTAAAATAATTTAGGTCGACTCGAGCTAATATTCTGATTCAAAATCCTTAACGTAATCTATTACAAATATTTAACCACCCTTAACAAAAAATAAATAATTATCTATTTTAATTAATCTGTTTTCACAACAATTTTTTATAAAAATCAATTATACCCGAGTTAATAAAATATATTAAGGTCATTTAAACAAAAAATAATATCCTGATAATTTTTTTGAAAAAACATAATATTCTTGTATTACCCTTTTCTAACATTAATTACCCAAGGAATTTGCATTCACTTTCAGTTCAAATTAAGATATGCATGCATGAATCTAACATTCATTTCTTAAGATTCTTTGAGTTATTAAATGTTTACTCACATCACTAATAGTAATATCAGTTACACGATCCCTTATGAAAAAATTATTTAAATAAATGGTAAGTTGTTCCTCAACTATATTTTTTATCTATAGTTGAAGTAGTTTTTATATATTAATAACCATTGAACTTACATTAGGAGGATTAATTATCAATTTTTTTGGTTAAAATACTGATAAATGAATAGAATTTTTCTCGAAAACATCATTTGGAGTATGACTAACTTATTTATGTTTTAAAAAAACAAATGGATTAATTTCATAAAATTGTATATGTACTATTTCATAAACAATATTAGTTTATTAAAAACACTATGTAACATAAGAATTGTTGAATAAAAAATAATAATTTCTTCATTGTTTTTATGATTAAATTTCTAATGTTTATTTTTAATATTTAAAATAAAAAAATTCACACCTGAAGACACTAATATATGAATGTTTTTTTAATTCATAAATCAGAAATAGTTATATTAAAAAATTGATGATTTCTAACTAAAATTATACTATTTTCAAAATTACTCATTTCCTTAGCCCTAATTTTTTTTCAATATAATACTATAGAAATAATGTTTGATTTATTTTATTTAATAATTATATTCATTCATTCAATTACAATATTTTTTTTGTGATGTTCTAGGTGATGAAATTTTATTTTTTATCCCATTCTTACTAAAAATGATTTAAAATCAGAATTTTTAAAATCCCCACTGTAATCACTCAAAAAAGTAACAAAAGTTATATTATTAGAATATTTAACATAAGAATGAAAAATTATAATGAAAAATAAATATTCTGATTTTTTTAGTTATAAAATAGTTCCAAGTAAATATACAGTAATCATCAATAATGACACACACAAAATTCATTCCCCCAAGGATTATAGTTTCTTTAGAATTAAATATGACCATTTGATCCAACTATAAATCATTAGAAGTTGGGAATTAAATAATTACTTTAAATATATAATTTTTTTTCCTTTTAATTTTACAAGGACTACTGACTATAGTGGAGTTAAACATAAGTTTTTGTAGATCCCTAACAAGTCCATTACATTATATTTTATTTAATATTTGAAATTTACTGTTACCTAAATATTTATATCAATTCCAAAAAATATTCAACAATAATTAAACAAGAAACATTATGATTAATATGATATTTTATGTCATGGGTGTAAAATTTATCATTCATATTGATAAATAAAACAAAAGTACATTCTAGAATTTAAACAGTGCTTATCATTCATGATGTTTACATGATAACCCTAATTACATAGTTGGATTATAATAAAAAAATTATTAAGACCTCAAACATTATAAACATTAAAAATTTGTTTCACTCATCAGAAATTAAACATCACCAATTCTAATGATTTCACATTATGAATGATCTATTAATGTGACTAATTTACCATTTAACATTGTCCCTTTTTAAAATATATACTTTCCTTCGTTCATGTGTAATGAAAAACCATTTCCCATGTACACTTAGTATACCTATTTTTACTCAACCTATTTTCCATAAAATATAATTAACATTCTTCTCCAGGCCCAAAAATCCTTTTGTCTAAAAATGATAGAAAACAAAAATTTTTGAACCCATATATGTCTAATCGTTTTATACTAAATAGCAGTTAGTTGTTTTGAAAAAAAATAACATTACTACAATATCCTACATGATTTAAAAAATGTCTCTAGTGACCTGTACATTTTTATTTTTTAAAAAGGGTTCAATTTTTTGAATAATGTAATTGCATTGAAAGTTAAATTTATCAACAATGAAACGAACTCTATTAGAAGTTTAAGAAATTTTTATTTTTTTTATCCTTTAAAAAATATTTATCTAAAGTAAAATTATACCATATTATATACAAACCACTATATTTAAATTAATTTCTAATAACAAAATTAACGTAATAAAATGTTAACAATGAAATACGTTTAGACATTCATTTAAATAAAATTTCACAAATTTCAATGTTTATTTTTGAAATTATATTATCATATTTTGAAAAACAACCCATATAAAAATCATATTTATCATTTAGATTATTACTTTCTTTTTCATAGATAGTTATTAATATAACTATTTCATTTTAAAAAAGAAAATATTCCTCATCATTTAATGAATTTATATTTTTTCATATGACGAAATCAGAAATTTTCATCTAATGTATTAAATAATTTAGAATATAGTGTCAAATTTGAAGAGGATTCCCTAGTTTCTTTTTTGAAAGTAAATTTTTCATATTTAAAGATATTTTCATAAAACCCAGTAAGTATTTAATAGTTACTATGAATTTTTATTAATGAACAACTAATAGTTATTTCTAGCCATCTTTTGAACCTTCTATCAATGTATTTCATACATTTCTTTATATTGTGTTTAGAAGTTATCCTCTGCTTTCATTCATTCCATTTTAATGTAAAGAATTATGGTTTTATATCACCATTATTCGTAAATTTATAATATATAATATATGAATATTCTCTCTTCTCATTTTTTTATATTTCATATTTTCATTGATCCAACCCAAATCTATTATTTAATATGATATTATAAATTCTTCTGGCTGATTATGAAATTTTTCTCTCTCCAAACATAAAATTTCTATAATATAATAAATATGTATATTTCTTCTTCTTAAAATTAGATAAAAAATTAAAATATCATATATTAAAATTACCATAATTATATAAAAAATATACTATATTATTTATTTTATCATTCTTAGTAACTATTCAAATAAATTCATCAACATTATGTGCATTCAAATGATTTTTATCATCAGTAGTTGTATGAATCTATTATTAGTCCTCTAAAAGAGTATTAATAAGCATTATGACTATATTATCCCTAGATTGATCCTTCTCATCTATATATTTCACAATAATACAAATAGAAATAATGTGATAATTCATATGAGTAAATTAATTTCTAGGTACTAAATCAAATACTTGTTAATCTGCATATAACAGTGTTCTTCTGGTTTTCGGAACATTTAATTTTTTTTAAATCAATAACCTCTAACTTCTTCGATATTTTATTATTTTATTCAATAGAAGACATCTGACTTTAAATATTTTTATTTATAGAACATGTCAGAGTATTTAATAGTTTATAATTATCCAAAAACAAAATCTATTTACTCTAGAAAATGTAGAGAGAATCTTATATGGGATTTTATAGATTTATTCTATCATCAAATAATTCACCACACCAATATTGATATAAAAAATAATCATTAAGTTAATGTCAGTATACATTTTTTTTTACAATAAAATATCAATGAATGACATGGATTCATATTACCCATATATCTGATATGTATTCTTCATATAATAAAGTGAATATATTCAACTCCTCGTGGATATATCAAAGAAATAGAGATATTAAATTTTAGTACAACAATGGAAATAAAAAAAATTGGTTCTATTAGAAATAGAGAGGAGATATGATACCACATGTTATTCCAAATAAGAAAAGGTAGTTATACTATAGTATGGGGTAAATTATAGTCTAAAACATGACTTACTATCTTCATCATCATCATGGCATATTTTTATTTTAAATATGTACTTCTTCCAACATCAACAAATTATTATAGAAAACATAAATATTTTTAAAATATAGATGTAGCTAAAATTTATGTAAATTTAGGGGAAATACTAATATCTAGATTAGGTTTAGTAGATATTAGGTTCTTTATAACTTCATAAAAATCCATCAAAATGAAAAATTTAAAAAAATAGTATAAACTTTTAAAAAAATGTATTATTGGACTATGACCCAGATAATTATATAAATGATATTATAAGTTCACACATTTATCTAAATTAAAAGGAACGTATTTAAACCAATTCTAAGGTACCATTCTTTTTATACAAGGAATCCCTCGACTTAAACCCTTTAAAATGTGACTTCGTTTTCATATCCCAAAAATCCCTTAATCACGTAGAATCTAAAAACCATGGATCTATAATTTTATCCTCTAAACCCCTCAATAAAGGTTATCCAAATCCAAATTAATATATAAATATAACATAGCTAATTTATAATGACAGCCTCGAAAATTGATACTCAAAATGAATCCCTAAAATATAAAAACTTCTACTATCAGAAAATCATTGAGAAATTAGTTGTATCAGTATTAAAAATGACATGGAATCCCGTTTTGATATTTCAATCAATATGACAGTTATGATACTACAAGAATTTTTTATTTTTTAGAAAACAAAATGTTCAAATTCTGTATTCTTCAGGGTAATTTGATGCATCTTATGGATCTTTGTTCTCTTTGAGTGAACTCAAAGAAACTTCACATCTTTTAAAGAAATTAGTCATGTTCTTCAATAGTGATTGTACGTCTGATTAGGTTTAATATAGATTTAAATTCGTTTCATTGGGTTATCATCTTATATGATAAAATTAAAAAAATTAATTAATGCTAAACCAATTTCACTAATTATTATATTATGATTTCCTAAATAATAGATGTGAAGGAATCATTGGATTAATAATATATACAACATGAAACAGATTACTAACTGGTATTAAGGGACTTTACCATGAATCAGGGACACAATTACCTCAATAATAAAACACATTCAATAAATCAGCTACTGAAAGAATAAATAATCAATAAATACGATACATATATCCACATAATTGATCTAACCAAAAAAACAGAATCATATGTTGTATCAAAAATTGATATGTGTCAGTCATGTAGTAGTAGTCAAAAACGATCCCCACAAACCTATGATAATTACATATGGTATAGTAATAAATAAAATAATAAATATTTATAGCTGAAAAATATTTATCTAAGTCTGAGAAGTTATTCTATTTTGATCCAAATCAACATAAATAGTAACCTAAAATAGCTCCCTTACCCTTGGTAAGATCATTGAATCCAATTTTTTCACATAAATAAGGGTGGATTTGAAATATGTTAATAATAAACCAAATAGAACACCAAAAAGAAATTTTTAAATTAAGTTTAGTATATATATATATATAAATGAAAGTTATTTCATGAGTGAAAATTAAATAAATAATAAGAACATGTTCATGTTGGGACATCATGAATTAACAAGGCTACCCTAATCCCTTACCATTCCAGCTACATATCCAATATAGAATAATAGTTATTTTATACCACTAGTATATCTCATGATATTAGTGGTACATATTCACTCAAATAATAGTCCAAGATAATGTGAAAAATAAAATCTCATTCACTTAAGGGTGGTCACATGTCATTATGCCACTACAACACCATCTCTCTCCGGGAGAATTCATAATCCCAGTTCCACTACAAAACCCGCTCACATATGGTGTATTTATATTACTAAATTGCAAGACATCATTCTCCTAATCTGTATGTGGTAACAATCCATTCTCTCAATATATGGAAATTTCATCAACTATTTGTACAATATACAACTACAAATAGAGTTACAAATCAAAGACACAATTATTGATGGTATTTCATTATCCCTAATAGTTAGTGACATGAATAATGATTTTACTAGGATATCTCATTGGCTACCAAAAACTCATCCCACCTATGTTACTCACACTAGCCACACATACTCACCAAGAAAAGATAATTTTGATAGAAATAATCATCCAATTCTATAATTTAGGACACACTACAAACATAATGTCAACAAATCCAAGACAGTTCCCATTAAGTTCAACTAATCCATGTTGGAATTATTTTCTTAATCAAAGACACAAGGTTATGTTTCATAAAAAACAAGCCATATTGCACATCTTTTCCCTATAAAGGCTCAATTACACCATCATTAACATTGTTATTCATATTGATACATAATATGATATAATGTTAGGAAAATTCAGGGAATCTCATGAATGATAGCCCAAACATCTACCTTGAAATATCAAAACATTGTATGAATCCTTCTCAATAAGAGTAATAGGTATCCCTCTCAGTGTTTTTCCTTATGATCAAAACTCCTACCACTAAACCCATAAAATAAAATAAAAATGTTAAATTATGAACATTGAATCATCCAACATAAAAAAAGTAATAATAATAATAATCTTGTAAATCCATGAAATTAGACATATGAAAATTGTATCTTGTAAAAAAATCATACTTCAAATGGGGAAGAATGATATCATAAAGATTCATTGAAACCAAAGAGGGATCCTAAAATCAAATGATGTATCAATTGGACTTTAGAGAGTAAGAGGTGACGATAAAAGAGTGTTGTAAATTAAATTCAAGTTAATCCTCTAATATAAGACACCCTAAATCCACTAGTTACCTTTTCAGCTTGTAAAGACTACTTAGAGATCCATTGGAGAATTGGTACTTCTCGACCAGCTTTTTGATGGGTCTCTGACCCCAATATGAATTATAAAAACATAACTAGTACCATTGGGCCCTACAATAGGTTCTTGGTACCCCTCTACAATATTCAATGTTGGTTTGACCCTATCACCCTTCTCTGAAATCCTCTCAATCCCCAAAAACTTATAAATATATCTTAGATAAAAAATAACAATTAAATTGTAAAAAATGATCATCAAATTAATAATAAAAATTTCTAGGCAATTACAGGCTTCCCCAATAAGGGATTGTTGACCTTGAGAAGATTCTCTATGAATTCTTAAAAAATAGATCAATCCACTGAGTAAATATATTCGACTCCCTCTCCGAGTTCTCCTATAGGACACTTCTATACAATCATGACCAATGAAAAAGTCATATTTTCACCCCCATAACGATTCCTCACTACATTCCATGATATGCGTTATGTTCTCCTCATAAAACACATCAGAATATATCTTGAAATATCCACTATCAATCTAGGGTGTATGATATTACTCATATATTTGTATATTTGAAACATGAAACATATCATGTGTACCTTAACGTCTTAGAGGAAGATATAGTTGATATTCCATATTCCCACTCTACATCATAAATATGAATGGACCTAAAATCTTGATGTTTGTTTCCCATAATATGACAAATGTCGATACCCCAACCAAGGAGATTCGCATAAGAATACCAAATCACCCAAGGAGGAATCTAGTTATCACCATATCTAGGAATGAAATGATCTTTTCTTACATTGACTAACGACCATGTGCTTATTTATCATATTCACCCTCTCAATGGTATTCTTCTCTAATACTAACTCAACCAATATTAATTGAACCGCCTCTTACCCACACAATGGTGAGAGAAATGGTCTAACATATAATTCCTTGTAAGGGGATATTTTTAAAAAAAAATAAATTTTTATAAGAATACTCTTTCATTCCTAGATGGTCATCCCATTCTCCTTCAAAAATATGCACACATTCTATGATTATATCCTTATATATATGGAGTTTATGTTATAAATTATTTTTATCTATAAATTATATATGTTAGTCATCATTAATTGAGGTCTGATGACCTTCTATTGGACCTGAAAAAATTAATATGTGAAACATGAATCCAGATTTGATATTATTCATTGGGGTATCCTATTAAACTACACTATCGCATACATGTGAAAATTTCGATGATAAATTATTGATTGAGTATATTGAATGTGTATGGAATATGAAATTCATTTTTAGTCAGTCCAATACCACATATACAAACCCATGATCGATTAGTATTCAAGGTAATATATTAAAGATTTATATGATAACCTAATCTCATTTCCACATTCGAATTCGGATGGGTTATTATAATAAACATATTTCCTAGTGATCAATATTTATATTTTTTTATGTATGGTAGTTAGAAACAAGTACCACATTTTATTCACTTATTATAGGACATTAAGAATTTCACCTGATGTCATGGTATATCTTATTCAACCCCTGTATAACCTCCCAACATGATTCATTTGATCCCCTCATCAAATGACAGTACATAGATTTTTTTACCACCACTGTATCATGGTTGTAAATCACCAGGTCATCATCTTCAGACTAACCCAAGGTTGTGTCATCTCTTGTTATTCATTCCCAAATCACTATGAATATAAATCAAGCTACTGAATAGAATTTAAATTGTCCACCAATGATGATTTAATAAACATAGTGGTAAATTTAATAGAACATTGTCCCTTTGACAAGTATATTCAATGGTGAGTGATCAAACTCATTATCCTACACACATCACCAAGCATTCAAAAACTATACTAATTTTTCATTATTCTATGTTAATCTGCAATGAAATTCCATATCATTGGGGAATACTCCATCTTTATTTCAAACATATTAAGTTATATAACTGAATTCCTCTACCATAAATTGATACCTTCTAGGATGAACATCTACCGTAAGATATCAGGGTCTGTGTAAAAGAAAATCTCACTAAGGAGATAATGATGCAAATAGTTGAAGGCATGAACCATAGATGTTTTCTTTTAATTAGTGGTTAGATGGTTTTTATTAAGGGATTATAGATGATTAGAACAACAAATTACTACCTAATATCTCAGAATCAAAACTATACTGAACTACAGATATCATTTTTGGATACTATATAATTTTAGATGATATTATTTAAATTACATACACATATTCATGGAGACTGTAATATTTTACTACCTTTGGAAACATGTTACACAATATTCTTATTTGGGGAAATATATTCAATTTCTCCCACATTGTCTTCTAATTTTTTAATATTCAGATACATACCCTACATGAAACCTTTGGTCAAAACCTTGGGAATGAAAAAATAAGAAATAGTGAGATCAAATTCTCAATAAGGGTAAACAAGGGAGACAGATAATCACAATATGAATTTAATATTTTAAGGAATTGAAAATAATATTTGAAACCAAAACCTACATAATAGAGATCATAATTATGATTCATAGAATAAATATTGGAAGATCATAAATCATGAAATATAAGGAAATTATAAAACATGATATCTATGGTCATAGAATTGGAATAATACAAAGAATTGGGGAATACACATAATACATAAAAAAATTATGTCATGGATACCCAAAAATACATTCAAAAAATGTTATATTTTGGAAATCCACCCTTTTACCTACTTTAAGATCGGGATTACCTCCAATATAGCATCTCTATGGCTTCAGATAACCTCCCATGTACCCCATAAGAGCATATAAATTTAATCATTTCCCAGTGATTTTGAGGGATATATAGGTAACTTCCATCATAGAATAATAATCATAAATATGTGTTTATTAAGATCATAATGAATTCATTATATCATAACCCATCTAATTGATGTGTACTTCATAAATATTTCATTCTATCTTGACATTTGGAAAAGAGATAGGTTTTATAATCATTTTATGATGTCATTATATAATAAGCTATGGAAATATTTTAGATTCACATGAATTTTATCATTAACAAACACATGGAAGAGAAACAGGTTTAATAAAAATTGTTTCATAATAAAAATAAACAATTTAAAGAAGTAATAATAATGATACCCTTCTATAATAACTATAATAAATCATATGTAACATCAACGTATGTCATCAAAAATATAAATTCATTTTTAAATATCACACCGAATATATATTTATGGGAAAATGTCATTTTTACTTTGAAGGATAATTTGTTAAATCATAAAAAAATTATGAACACTTTTCTTTGAAAATAACCATGAAAAAATTTATTGGAATCTGAAAATAAGTTCATATTCATGCCTTTGGGAAATTACGTTCATGTTTTACATGATGAAAAAATGATTCCATTATTATATTTGGTGAAAGAGAAAGAGGCTTTTCTAATAACAAGACATGATGATTGCCTTTGGGAAATTACGTTCATGTTTTACATGATGAAAAAATGATTCCATTATTATATTTGGTGAAAGAGAAAGAGGCTTTTCTAATAACAAGACATGATGATTCATTTCCAAAAAAAATTGTATAAATTAAAAATTATTCAAATATTAATTAAATAAATCATTTTAAGTATGCTAAATAATTTTTTTGAAAATGTATTCTGAATACAAGGGTATGGTAGAAAAAGGAATTTTCAATGATAAAAGCAGTTTTTTAGAAAAAATTATTTTTTTGAATAGTGCATACATGAAGAAAGACTAATAATGAAAAATATGTATCCTCGTGACATAAAAATTGATAATATAATTCATGTTCTTTGTGACAGATTGAACATAATATTTTATCATTGAAAACATAATCATTAAAATTTGTGATAAAAAATGATATTTTAACATAAAATATTTAACACTTTTGCAACATGGAAACATAATACCCATGAAATATCATTATAAATAAAATTTAAAATGTCATGAGAATAAATAAATTACTGATATTACATGTAAAATGTAGTTTATATACATCTCATAATTTAATAAAGGTGCATGACATAATCATATGTCTCAAAGAAGAAAAATTGATAAAAAATCCATTATAGATTTGTTAACTTTTGAAACATAATCACCATGAATGAGAGATCCTAAAATTTACCTTTTTGTGATCATAATATTTATTCTAGTAATCCTAAAATAAATTAATGGATATTATATGAAACACATATGATGTGAGATGCATGGTGTGGCCCGATCTTCATGGCATATGGGAGTGGATGAAGGATGTGGTTCAGGGCTAGGTGGTGGATAATGGGTATTGATAGCGGATGTAAGTAGTTAATCAACGCTACAATGAGCTTGACCTACTATATAGAAAACATACTGAAGGTGGGGGTGTTGTAACAACCTGAATTTTTAATTATATTTGTTTCCTAATTTTGTGTGATATTATATATTAAACTCAACAAAACTATATCCTTTAATTAATGAAGTGGGTATAATTTGAATGACACCATTGGGTTTCAACTGTTATATGATTGTTGGTCATTATGACCATCTGGAACTAGAATATTAATGTTGTCTTTTTATATATATGGTTATCTTGGTTAATTAGTATAGAAAGAAGATTGAATGGCCTCATCCAGTAGACTCAAGACATATGAAGCCCATCTGTTGGAGATTGGGAAGGAGGTAGCATCACTAGGCTTTTCTCTGGACCCAGCCCAGGCCGAACTTCAACGTATGAAGCTTGAAAGGAATCGCATAAGGGAGAATTTCAAGCTGATAGAAATCACCACTCTGGTAATGTTGTCTGAGCCACCCCAATATTCTATCACTATAACACACCTAAAACATAGGTCCTATGCTGGTGTAATAAGGGGTATGTAACGAGACCTTAGCTTCTTTGTGTAATATTTTTATATAAATAAAATTTTTATTTCTTCTTATAGAAAAGTTTATAAATTTCAAATATCAGGTTTAATATAGGATGTGTATTATTGATGAATTTAGAAAAATATGGTGTTTTAAAATATTTTTAAATAATTAATAATGTTAAATGATTTTCAAAAAAAGGTCTTCTACAGTTGTGATTAGTGAGAAATTTAGAGTCTAATAAGATCATCTTGGTTTTAGTAAATAGTATATTAGGAATAATAAGATACCAATATGAATAGTAATGAATAGTAATTTTAGCAAAATAATAGAATCTTTAACCATGAATGTATAAATATATTTTATACGTCTTAAAAGTGAAAAAAATGAACATAGTTTATGTTTTGGTATTTTTGTCTGCCATAAATATCTTATTTACAATTTTATAAATAATTTAATAATTTAAAATGGATATTTATTTTCATAAAATTTAATCATAAATTTTAACTTTATTTTCTTATGGTTATATGATATTTTATGGGACCTTGATTACTTTTCTAAGGTGTTACAAAATGAGTTATAGTAGTAAAGTTGTATTTTTAGAATAAATAATGATTTTTTAAAAAATTTAAATGACAAATATTTATAAAATTATTTTCATAAAATGGACTTCATTTTTTAATTCGGAGCATCAATATTAGGTTAGGGTGAATTTTTGGGGTTTTAATGAAACAGTTGAACTTTCAGTGAATAGTAAAAATGTAGTTTTGAGTTTCGGGTGTTTAATGACTTCATTAATGATGTAGTAATGATGTAAGCCTTCTCGTTGACCTATTAATAGTGATATATTATATGAGGTTCCCTAAGGGAAAAATTCCATGGGAAAATACCGTGGGAAAGCCCAGGGATTTTCAAATACCACCAATGAGGTGTCCCTTGTAAATTAATAACTTATTCACTCACTTTCCCTATAAATACCAAGCCATTTACCACATTCATTTCATTCCAAAATCATACTAAACGACGTTCTGGTCTTCTTATCCCCCAAGGAGTCTCACATGGATCCCTCAAGCCTCCCAAGGTTCTAACCATCATGATTTTCAAGTTACTCTTTAAGCTAAGGGATCGTTTCTTCCTCCTCTTTTAAGTCATGAATTCATTTATGTTGTGTCTTATAGTTTACATCTATTGGTGTTGAGGTTATGTTATTGTTTGTTCTTATTACTGTCCATTTTATTTCTAAATTATGAGATTCCTGTTCTTCTCTCATCAATTTGTTTTCATAATTTTTATGTGACGTTGTTAGGCTGCCGAATTTCTCGTAAAAGAAATCACATCTTCTCTTTTCATTCGTGTTTTTTCATGTGGTACGTCATTCAAATATCCAAACAATGGTCTTATCTCCATGTTATTATTTATTTATATTGTAAAATTCGCTATTTATTAGGGGTTTACCCTTGTACCCTCTCTTTTTATTATTTTCTAAAACCATGTTATATAGACGTTATGCTGCAGAAATTTCACCTCAAAATTTCTATCTATTTCTCTCAAGAAATTATCTTTTTTATTTATATGAATACCCAGACCTATTTCATTTCTATGGTTGTTCATAAATATGTCAAAATGATATATTTTATTCTGTAATGGACATACATATATCCTTCACCCCCTTTCCATGGGTTATAAATGATATAATGATCTTATTTTTAAGAGGTTTTAAAACGTCACGATTTTCTAATGAAACACATTTCATTTATTATATATGGGTTATTTATGAAATTTTTTATTATGATCTATGTGGATCACATGTAAGTAAAGACATATTGTGGGTGCACCCTGATAGCTCTCCAATGCATTGGGTAAATAATTAATCTCTAGATATGACAAGTTTCACGATACCTTGGTGAATAAACTTGGTAATTTTTTGACACCTTGGAGATAGAACTTGGTGATATGTTCATGAATGTATAAATTAAATGTTGTAGCTACATATTCAAGTTATGTTTCAAGTTCTTTTCATTATGTTATGACTATACTTCCATTGCTCATGTCCTTATGTTTTTATTCAAGTTTTGATTGATGTCACAAGTAAACTGATTCTCTTGTTAACACTTATTGTGCCTTATGCTCACCCATTCCTTTGAATGTATGTCTCCAGGTTATAAGATGTAGTAATTATACCTACAATGAACTTATTATGAAGCCTTACAATTGGATTAGATGAATGGTTTATTTTGATTATTCATGTTTTATGTTCCTAATTTCCAAGACACTATACTTTAAAGATCCTCTATTTGTAAAATGTAATGAAAAGTTATGGAATAAAATGGCAGGAATAAATAGTTGGTATCAAAGGATAGTTTAGTTATTTATGGAAATTAGGGTATGAAAAAATTAGTAGGAATCATATAAAATTGTTTTAATATAGGAAAACTTCCTAGTATTTTGGTGAATATTGAGTAAGTGGCATATCAAACAAATACATCTCTGTCTGGATACGAGTAGGTAGAGGCTGCTCTGGCACAGATGTACGTAGGGGTAAAATCCAAAAACACCACATTGAGATAGATTCGAATGGGAACTGGTGGAAGACAATGGGCCATGTGGTACTATTGTTTATGACACTCCCAGGGGATATGTTTGGTTAATCAGAAGCTTTTTATAAATCATTATGATATAAATATAGAGAAATGTAATTCTTTAGGCATGAAATTTTAAGACATAAAATACATTATAGTTAAAAGATTCGTAAATGAAATAAGTTTATCACTAAGGTTTTATTCCTTTAAAATTGTAAGATATAGGAAGAACCGTGAAAATGGTGACCAAAATGGACGATGCACTGACGTCCCTCTGATGGAAGCCGGAATGGAATCATTCATGTGAATGATGAACCAACATAATCAAGTTATGGGAAATAACTTGAGTCAAGCTGAGAGAATGATCTCACCACGAAGGGAAAAAATTTTTGTTGAGTCCTTTATTCATCATCGAATAGCAACCTTTAGTGGATTGACTGACCCATTGATTGTTATGTAGTGGATCAGCTTCATCAAGAATATCTTTTCTATGATCCGATATTCAGAGAAAGAGAAGGTCACACTTGATGTCTACTGCATAGAAAGATAAGATGGTCAGTGGAGGGAGCTGATTGAAAACATGAAGTAAAGAGTGGAGGATGAAGCAATAAAGTGGGAAGAGTTTAGATGGATTTTCATCAGTATGTATTTCCCTCATTCCATGAGAACAAGAAAGAAGAAGGATTTTCTCAAGCTGAAGTACAAGGGGAACAAATCTGTCAGAATCTATGAGATAAACTTCACCATACTTTCAGGATGTACCTCTAGCTTTGTCAAGGATCCAAATGGTAAGGTTGATAGATTCTTCATGGACTGAGAACTTATCTGTGGAAGAATCTAGCCAACCGATATAATGACAGATATGCGGATATTTTGCAAAGTGGGATGAATGTCGAACTTGTGTTTGGTGAGACACAGTGGTCTCATAAATCCAACGAAAAAAAGAGATTGATGGAGCCCATATTATGGAGGACCTTTTATCATGGAATATGAGTAAGTAAAGTGCAACATCCCACATGTAATAAATGCGGGAAGAAGCATTCGAGGAGCTTCCTGCTCGGGAGATGTAAATGCTATAAGTGAGGAGGAGATGGCCATATTTCAAGGAATGGTTGTAGTGAGGTGAAACCTCGACTTCCAAACACTAAAGGCAAGGGGAAGATGGTGCAAGCCCTACCTGATGTCTAGTGCTTTAAGTGTGGACAACTAGGGAAGTTTTCCAATCACTATCTGAATTCGAGGGAAGTGGAGGGGAACCACCATTATCCTCAGCAAAGGCTAACGGTGAAAGGTTGTTATTTTGTTATCATAACAGCTGAAGTTGAAGCTCTAAATGATGTGGTAGCATTTACTCTTGTTGTTCTCTCAAATCTAGCAAGTACTTTGTTGGATTCTGGTTCTACGCATTCTATTATTTCCTCTATGTTTGCATAGAATTTAGAATCAACCCCCGACTTGCTAAAAGTAGAGTTATCAGTCAAGACTCATGGTGGGATTTTCCTAGCATCATCAGTGTTGAGAAACTCTATTATTTACTTTGGTGAGAAAAATATTATCTCAAATCTAGTAGTCATTCCCATTCAATAATTCAACATTATACTTGGGATAAAAAGGCTCTCAAAGTATAACGGTAAGATCAAATGTAGAAGTAAGTAAATCTCAGTAGTCTTGAATAGAAAACCTATAGTTATCTTCCAAGGAGAGATATATCAACCTGATATTTCCCTAGAAGAACTTTATATATCCTTCATTATAGAGTTTATCGGTGAAGAAGAAGAAGGAAATGAGAGTTTGAGGATAGAAAATGTTCCCATCGTCCATGAATACATTGACTATTTCATGATGAGTTGTCTGGACCTCCCCCAGAATGAGAGTTAGAGTTCTCCATTGAACTTGTACCTAGATCTCAACCAATATCAATGACCATGTATATGATGGAAAATGTAGAGATAGAGGAATTAAAGAAACAACTCCAATATCTTTTGGAAAAGGTGTTTATCCGACCGAGTGTGTCTCCTTGGGGGAGAACCTATTCTCATTGTGAAGAAGAAGGATGGATCGATGCGGCTATGCATTGATTTTAGAGAACAGAATGGAATCATAGTAATGAAAAAATACCCTCTTCCAAGAATTGATTACTTATTTGACCAAATTCGGGGGGCTCAATTATTCTCTAAGATTGATCTTCGATCTGTTTATCATCAATTGAGGTTGAAGAAAGACGATATTACAAAAACTTCTTTCTGATCATGATATGGGCATTATGAGTTTGTTGTTATGCCTTTTGGAATAACAAATTCACCTTCTATTCTTTGGTATTTTATGAATAGATTCTTTAAATACTACCTTGATAACATTGTGGTAGTTTTTATTTATGATATTTTGATATATTCCAAAATGATTGAGGAGTATTAGGATCATATGAGGGTTATTTTGAAAACTCAATGGAAGGATAGATTTTTTGGAAACTTTAGTAAATGTGAATTATGATTACAACAAGTTTCTTTCTTGGGGCACATTGTTACCAATGAAGGAATCATAGTTGGCCCGGAAAAAACAAAATTTGTAGAGGATTGGCCTCATCCAACAAAAATAACTAAGATTTGTAGTTTCCTTAGATTAGAGGGATATTATAGGAGGTCTTTGAAAAACGTTTCACGACTTTCTAATCCATTTACCAAGTTAACTCGAAAAGGGGTCAAGTTCATCTGGACAAAGGAGTTTGCAGAAACATTCCAAGAGCTGAAGAAGAGATTGGTTACTACACCTATGTTAACTTTTCCCTCAAGTGAAGAAGGATTTGTTATTTTTAGTGATGCATCACTGAATGGGAATGGGCGCATCCTCATGCAAAATGACAAGTTCATTGCTTATGCATCTAGATAGTTTAAGACTCATTAGAAGAACTATCCTACGCATGATCTAAAGCTGGCGAAGTTCTTTTCTGCCCAAAAGATGTGGAGGCACTATATTTATGGGGAGAAATGTGATATATACACATACCATAAATGTTTGAAGTATATTTTCACACAAAATTAATTGAACATGACATAAAGGAGTTGTTTGGAACTCCTTAAAGACTATGATTGTTCAATTCATTATCATCTCGGAAGAGAAAACAAAGATGTATATGCATTAAGCAGGAAAGACCCAATTGTTCTTTCTATGATGAGGATTCAAAATGATCCATTGTCAATGACCTAGTAAAGGTGAACATGGGAATTATAAGGGAACAGACATCATCAACCCTAACCAAAATGTTTTCTCAACAGTCACTACTAGAGAAGATGAAGAAAGCTCATAAAGAAGATCCTTTGTTACAGAAGAATTTTGAGGCTATGAAGGATGGGAATTTTCCTGAGTTCAATACTGATCAAGAAGGTGTACTAAAATTTCATATAAGATTATGTGTTCCATCTATTTTGGGAATAAAGAATGTGCTAATGGATGAAGGTCATATATTTTCTTTCTCTATACATTATAGAAGCACAACAATTTATAGGGACATTCTTGATCATTATTGGTGGGATAATATGAAAAGGGAAATTACTGACTATACTTCAAGTTTCCTGGTATGTCAGCAAGTAAAGGCCGAGTGACAAATTTTAAAAGGTGTATTGCAACCACTACCCATACCAGTATGGATGTGGGATAATATAACTATGGACTTTGTCACTAGTCTCCCATGAACTTTCAAAGGAAATAATGTGTTATGGGTTATTGTGGACTGTCTCACCAAGACTGCCCATTTTATCTCAATTTGGGAAGACTTTTATCTTGATCAACTTTCTAGGATTAATTGATGGAAGTGGTAAGGCTACATGGAGTTCCACTTTCTATCATATCTGATCGTGATCCAAGGTTCACATCAAAATTTTGGATAAGTCATCAACAATCTCTGAGAACTAAATTGAATTTCAGTATGGCCTATCATGCCCAAACTGTTGTCCAATCTAAAAGAACTATTCAAACACTTGAGGACATGCTGAGAACTTGATCAATGGAATTAAAAGTTGGATGGGATCAACTTCTCTCTTTAGTTGAGTTCTCTTAAAAGATCTGCTTCCACTCGATCATTCAAATGGAAGCCTATGAAGCTTTATATTGGAAGCGATGTAGAACTCCTACTTGTATAGATGAATCTGGTGAGAGAAAACTTCTTGGACCTGATCTTGTGCATGATATGACAAAAAGGGTCCATGCCATCCAACAACACATTACGGCTACTTAGAGTCGGAAAATGATCAATGTCGACAGCCGTAAAAGGGACTTGGAGGATGATGTTGGTGACAAAGTCTTTCTTCATATTTCACCTTGTAAGAGATTCATGATTTTTGGGAAGAAAGGGAAGCTCGGACCTAGGTACATTGGCCACTAGGAAATCGTTGATCGTGTGGGGGCAGTGGCCTATTGGCTTGCACTTCATCCAAATCTATCCCAGGTTCATGATGTCTTCCATGTATCCCTCTTGAGTAAGTACATACCTGACCCTTCACAAGTACTAAATCTAGAGGTGGTACAACTGGAACATAACCTCTCATATGATGAGTATTCGGTGAAGATCTTGGATCGTAGAGACATGGTTCTATGCAACAAGACTACCCACCTGGTTAAGGTGTTATTGAGGAACCACAAAAGAGAATAAGCCACGTGGGAACTAGAGGTGTCCATGAGATTGAAGTACCCACACATTTTCCCATTAGAGGGTAGAAGATAAAATTTCAGGGATGAAATCGTTTAAGGGGGGATGAATTTAACAACCTGAACATTTTAATTATATTTATTTCTTAACTTTGGGTGGTATTTTATTTTATACTCAACAAAACTATATCCTTTAATTAATGAAGTGGGTATAATTAGAATGAGACCATAGGGTTTCAACTGTTATATGATCGTTGGTCATTATGACCATTGGAAACTATAATCTTAACGGTGTGTTTTTATAAATATGGTTATCTTGGTTAATTAAGACATAAAGAAGATTGAATGGCCTCATCCAGTAGTCTCGAGCAATATGAATCACATCTTTCGGAGCTTGGGAAGGAGGTAGCATCACTGGAATTTTCTCTAGACCAAGCCCAAGTCGAACTTCAACGTATGAAGCTTGAACAGAATCGGAAAAGAGAGAAGTTCCATCTGATAGAAATCACAACTTGGGCAATGCTCTCTGAGCCACCCAAAGATTCTATCACCATAGCACATCTAGAACATATGTCCTATTCTGGTGTAATAAGGGTCTATGTAACGAGACCTTAGCTGCTTTGTGTAATCTTTTTATATAAATAAAATTTTTATTTCTTCTTATGGAAAATTTTGTGAATTTTAAATATTCGGATAAATATACAATGTGTTTTATTGATTAATTTATGAAAAATGGCATTTTAAAATATTTTTAAATAATTAATAATGTGAAATGATTTTCAAAAAATGGTCTTCTACAGTTGTGATCAGTGAGAAATTTAGAGTTTAATAAGATCAACTTTGTTTTAGTGAATAGTAATGTAGAAATAGTAACATACACATATGAATAGTAATGAATAGAAATGAATAGTAATTTTACCAAAAAAATTGAAACATAATCCATGAATGTATAAATACATTTTAGACACCTTAAAAGTGAAAACCAATCATAGTTTAAGTTTTGGAATTTTTGTATGCCATAAATACTTTATTTACAATTTTATAATTAATATAATAATTTAAAATGGATATATATTTTCAGAAAATTTAATCATAAATTCTTACTTTATTGTCTTATGGTTATACAATAATTTTATGGGACCATGATTACTTTTTTATGGTGTTACGAAATGAGTTATAGTTTTAATGTTTTATTTTTGGAATAAATAATTATTTTATTTGAAAATTAATTTAAAAATATTTAGATAATTATTTTCATAAAATTCACTTCATTTTTGAATTCATAGCATCAATATTAGGTTATATTGAATTTTTGGTTTTTTTTCTAAAAGAGTTGAAATATCGGTGAATAGTAAAAATGCAGTTTTGATTTTCGGGTGTTTAATGATATCATTAATGATGTAATAATGATTTAAGACTTCTGGTCAACTTATTAATAGTGATATATTCTATGAGGTGTCCCAAGTGGCCAATACCATGGTCTAATACCATAGGCAAGCCCATGGTTTTGCAAATACCACCGATGAGGTGTCCCTTGGAAATTAATTATTTATTCACTCACTTTCCCTATAAATACCAAGCCATTTCTCTAATTCTGTTCATTAAAAAATCCTACTCAATGAAGTCCAGGTCCCCTTAGCTCCCAAGGATTCCTCCCAAGGTGCCCTCAAGACTCCCAAGGTCCCGATCTGCATGCTTTCGAAGTTACTCGTCATGATAAGGGATTATTTCTCCCTCCTCTTTTAAGTCAAGAATTCCTTTATGTTGTGTCTTCTAGTTTCCATATCATTTTGTTGAGGGCATGTTTTTAAATGTTCTTATTAATGTCCATTTCATGTATAAATTATGAGAGGCCCTTTCTTATCTCATCAATTTTTTTTCTGAATTCCTTTGTGATGCTGTTAGGCTGCCGAATTTCTCATAAATGAAACTATATCTTCTATTTTAATTCATTTTTTTCATTTGGTATGTCATTCAATTATCCATAACATGATCTTATATCCATGTAATTCTGTATTTATATTTTAAAATGAGTTATTTATGAGTGTTTTACCCTTGTACCCTCTCTTTATATTATTTTCTAAAATCATGTTATATAGATGTTATTGGAGCAGAAATTTCGCCTCAAAATTTCTATCTCTTTCTCTCAAGAAATTATCTTGTTTATTTATGTGAATACCTAGACTTAATTCATTTTTATGGGTGTTCATAATTAAATAAAAAGGATATATTTTATTCTGTTATGTACATACATATAACCCTCACTCCCTTTCCATGGGTTATAAATGATATTATGATATTATTTTTAAGAGCTATTAAAACATCACGATTTTCAAATGAAACCCATTTCATTTATTCTATATGAGTTATTTATGAAATTTTTGATTATGATCTATGTGGATCACATGTATGTGAAGACATATTAAGGGTGAACTATGATATTTCTCTAATGCATTGGGTAAATAATTAATCCTTAGAGATGACAAGTTTCACGATACCTTGGTGAATAACCTTAGTAATTTTTTTGACACCTTGGGGATAGACCTTGGTGATTTGTTCATGAATTTCTAAATGAAATGTTGTATCAACATATTCAATTTATGTTTCAATTTATTTTCATTATGATATGATTATACATACATTTATCATGTATTTATGTTTTTAATCAAGTTCTTATTGATGTCACAAGTAAACTGATTCCCAGGTTTACACTTACTGGGTCTTCTGCTCACCCTTTCCTTTGAATGTATGTCTCCTGGTTATGAGATGCAGTAATTGAACCTAGGATGAACTTATGATTAATCCTTACATGTGGATTAGAATAATGTTTTATGTTGTTTTTTCATGTTTTATGTTCTTGATTTCCAAGACACTAGTCTTTAAAGATCCTCTGTTTGTAAAATGTAATGAAAAGTAATGTAATAAAAGGGTGGGATGTCGTAGTTGGTATCAAATGATATTTTAGTTATTTATGAAAATTAGTCTATGCAAACATTGGGAAGAATCCTATATAAATGTTTAAATATAAGAAAATGTCCTTGTATTTTGGTGAATATTGAGTTAGTGGTTTATCAAAAAAAATGCATTCATGTCTGGATACGCCCAGGTAGAGGTGGCTCTGGCATAGATGTACGTAGAGGTAAAACCCGAAAACACCACTTTGATCTAGACTCGAATGGGAACTGGTGCATGATAATGGGATTTGCTGCACTCTTGGTTATGACACTCTTGGGGGGTATTTTTGGTTAATCATAAGCTTTTTATAATTCATTAGGAATGAATTATAGAGAAATGTAATTGTTTAAGCATGATATTTTAAGACATAAAATCCTTTATAGTTAAAATATTCGTAAATGAAATAAGTTTCTCAATAGGGTTTTATTCTTTTAAAAAGGCGGGAAATAAAAGGAACAAATGGTGACAGCAATGGACCATGCGCTAATGGCCCTCTGATGGAAGCTAGAATGGAAACATTCATGCAAATTATGAACCAACTAACTCAAGATATGGGAAATAACTTGAATCAATATGAGACACCGATCTCATTGCGAAGGGAAATATTTTTTTTGTTGATTCCTTTATGTGTCAACGACCACCAACCTTCAGTGGATCGACTGACCCATTGATTGTTGAGCAGTGGATCAACTTCATTGAGATGATCTTTTCTGTGCTTCGCTGTTCATAGCAAGAGAAGGCCACCCTGGCTGTCTACCGCTTAGAAGGATAAGATGATTAGTGGTGGGAGCTGATTAAAAACACTAGGAAAATAGTGGAGGTTAAAGCTATGGATTGGGAAGAGTTCAGAGGGGTTTTCTTCTGTAATTATTTTCCTCGTTCCATAAGAAAAAGAAGGGAGAAGGAGTTTCTCAAGATGAAGCAGAAGGAGAACGAGTCTGTCAGAATCTATGAGATGAACATCACCCAAATTTCATGATATACCTCTAGCTTTTTCATGGATTCAAATGGTATGGTTGATAGATTCTTAGGTGGACTAATACCTCATCTACGGATGAATCTATCGAATTGAGATTATGACAGCTATGAGGAGATTGTGCGAAGTGCGATGAAATTCGAACTAGAGTTTGGTGAGACACAGTGGTCTCATAAATCAAACGACAAAAAGAGATCGATGGAGACCAACATAGGGAGGACCTTTGATCAAGGAATAGGAGGAAATAATGTGCAATGTCCCATGTGTAATAAATGTGGGAATAATTATTCGGGGAACTGCCTACTCGAGAGCGGGAAATGCTTCAAGTGTGGAGGAGATGGCCATAGAGAAAGAAATTGTTGTAGTGAGGTGAAACCTCAACTTCCAAACACTAACGACAAGGAAGATGGTGCATGCCCTACCTGATGTCAAGTTATTTAATTGTGGACAGTTAGGGAAATTTTCCAATCACTATCCAAATCTGAGGGCAGTGGAGGGTAACCACCATCAGCCTCAGCAAAGGCCAAGGGAGAAAGGTCATTATTTTTCTATCATGACAGTTGAATTTGAATCTATAAATTATGTGGTAGAAGGTACTCTTGTTGTTCTCTAAAATATATCTTGTACTTTTTTTTATTCTTGTTCTATGCATTCTTTTATTTCGTCCATGTTTTCAAAGATTTAGATTCAACCCCTGACTTGCTAAAAGTAGAGTTATCAGTCAAGACTCCTGGTGGGATAATCCATGAATAATCAGTGTTTAGAACCTCTAGAATTTAATTTTGTGAGCACAATCTTATTGAAACTCTATTAGTCATTCCCAGGCTAAAATTTGACATTATAGTCGGGATGGACTAGCTCTCAAAGTATTATGCTAAGATCAAATGCAGAATTAAAGAAATATCAGTAGTCATGAATGGAAAACCTATAGTTATCTTCCAAGGAGAGATATCTCAACCTGATATTTTTCTAGAAGAACTTCCTATATCCTTCTTTATAGAGTTTACTGGTGATGAAGAAGAAGGAAATGAGAGACTGAGGATAGAAAATGTACCCATCGTCTATGAATACATTGAAGTATTTCCTGAGGAGATTCCTCGACCTCCCCTAGAAAGAGAGGTAGATTTCTCCATTGAACTCGTACCTGGATCTCACCCAATATCAAAGTCCCAGTATAAGATTGAAAATGTGGAGCTGGAGGAATTAAAGAAACAACTCAAAGATCTTTTGGAGAAGGGGTTTATCCGACCGAGTGTGTCTCCATAGGGAGCACATGTTCTCTTTGTGAAGAATAAGGATGGATCAATGCAGCTATGCATTAATTATAGAGAACTTAATGGAATCATAGTAAAGAACAAATAACCTCTTCCATGAATTGATGAATTATTTGACCAACTTCGTGGGGCTCAATTATTCTCTAAGATTTATCTTCGATCTTGTTATCATCAATTGATGGTGAAGAAAGAAGATATTCCAAAACCTGCTTTCTGGCTGAGATATGGGCAATATGAGTTTGTTGTTATACCTTTTGGACTGACTAATGCACTTGATATATTTATGGATTTGTTGAATAGGGTCTTTAAATACTACCTTGATAACATTGTTGTGGTTTTTATTGATGATATTTTGATATATTACAAAAGTCATGAGGAGCATGAGGATTATCCAAGGGTTATTTTGAAAACTGTGCAGAAGGAGGGAATTATTGGAAAGTTTAGAAAATGTGAATTCTGGTTACAACAAGTTTCCTTCTTGGGGAACATTGTTACCAATGATGGAATCACAGTTGACCCTACAAAAACAATGTTGTAGAGAAGTGGCCTCAGCCAACAACAATAACTGAGATTCGTAGTTTCTATGGATTAGCGGGATATTATAGGACGTTTGTGAAAAACTTTTCATGACTTTCTAATCTATTAACCATGTTAACTCAAAAAGGGGTCATGTTAATATGGAAAAAGGAGTGTGACTAATGTTTCCAAAAGCTGAATAAGAGATTGGTTATTTCACCTCTCTTAACTCTGCCCTCAAGTAGAGAAGAATTCGTTATTTTTAGCGATGCATCTCTGAAAGGGCTTGGGTATGTCCTCATGCAAAATGAAAAAGTAATTGCTTATAAATATTGACAGTTGATGACTCATGAGAAGAACTATCCTATGCATGATCTGGAGATAGCGTTAGTCATTTTTTCTCTATAGATATAGAGGCACTATCTTTATGGGGAGAAATGTGATATATACACATACCATCAATGTTTAATGTATATTTTCACATAAAAGTAATTGAACATTGAGAAAAAGTAGATAGTTATAACACCTTAAAGACTATGATTACTCAATTAATTATCATTCCGGAAGAGCAAACAAAGTTGCAGATGCATTAAGCAGGAAATACCCAGTTGTTCTTTTCATGGTGAGGATTCAAAAAGACCCTTCGATCAATGACCCCGTAAAGTTGGACATGGGAATTATAAGGGAAGGGACATCATCAACCCTAACCCAAATTATTTCTCAACCATCAATACTAGTGAAGATCAAGAATTCTTAGAAAGAAGATCATTTGTTACAGAAGAAGTTTGAGGTTGTGAAGGATGGGAAGTTTCCTGAGTTCAATACTTATCAAAATGGTGTACTGATATTTCATACAAGACTATGTGCTCCATCTATTCAATAAATAAAGAAGGAGATGATGGATGGAGATCATCGCTCTACTTTCTCTATACATCCTAGAAGCACAAAAATGTATAGGGACCTTCGTGATCATTATTGGTGGGATAATATGAAAAAGGATATTGTTGACTACACAGCAAGGTGCCTGGTAAGTCAGCAAGTGATGGCCGAGAGACAACAACCTAAAGGGGTATTGCAACCACTACCCATACCAAAATCGAAGTGGGACAATATCACTATGGACTTTGTCACTGGTCTCCCAAGACCTTCCAAAATAAATAATGTGATATGGGTTATTGTGGACTGTCTCACCAAGACAGCCCATTTTATCTCTATTAGGGAAGATTTATCTCTTGATAAACTTTCCAGGATTTATGTGATGGTAGTAGGAAGGCTAAATGGATTTCCACATTCTATTTTATCTGATCGTGATCCAGGGTTCACATCAAAATTCTGGATAAGTCTTCAACAATCTCTGAGCATTAAATTGAATTTCAGTATGGACTATCACCCCCAAACAGATGGCCAATCTGAAAGGACTATTCAAACACTCGAGGATATGCTGAGAACTTTCTCAATGAAATTTAAAGGTGGATGGGATAAACATCTCTCTTTAGTTGGGTTCTCTTACAACAACAGCTTCCAATCGAGTATTCAAATGGAACCCTATGAAGTTCTATATGGGAAGCGATATAGAACTCCTACTTGTTGGATGAAACTGGTGAGAGAAAACTTCTTGGACTTGAACATGGGAAAAAGATGACGGAAAAGGTTCATGCCATCCAATAACACATTAAGGCTGCTCAGAGTCAGCAAAAGAGCTATGCCGACAAATGTCAAAGGGACTTGTAGTTTGATGTTGGTGACAAAGTATTTCTTCAGATTTCACCATGGAAGAGAGTCGTGATGTTTGGGAAGAAAGGTAATCTCATCCATTGGTCGGCCCCTATGAAATCCTTGATCATATAGGTGTAGTGGCCTATTGACTTGCACTTCCTCAAATCTATCTCATGTTCATGATGTCTTCCATGTATCCCCTTTGATGAAGTGTATAACTGACCCTTCACATGTACTAAATCTAGAAGTGGTCCAACTGGAACATGACCTCTCTTATGAGGAGAATCTGGTGGAGATCTTGGATAGTAGAGACAAGGTTATACGCAATAAGACTACCCACTTAGTTAAGGTGTTTTGGAGGAACCACAAATGTGAAGAAGCCACGTGGGAACTAGAGGAGTTCATGAGATATAAGTATCCACACCTTTTCCCATTAGAAGGTACGGGATAAAATTTAAGTGGCGAAAATTTTTATGGGGGAAAAATGTAACGACCCGAACATTTTAATTATATTTGTTTCCTAATTTTTCATGGTATTTTATTTTATACTCAACAAAACTATATCATTTAATTAATGAAGTGGTTATAATTAGAATGAGACCATTGGGTTTCAACTGTTATATGACCATTGGTCATTATGACTGCTGGAAACTATAATATTAACATTGTGTATTTTTAAATAAGGTTATCTTGGTTAATTAATACGGAATGGTGATTGAATGTCCTCATCCATTAGACTCAAGCCATATGAAGCCCATCTGTCAGAGGTTTGGAAGGAGGTAGCATCACTGGTATATTCTCTGCACCAAGCCCATTCCGAACATCAATGTATGAAGCTTGAATGGAATCCCCTAAGGGAGAAGTTCAAGAAAATAGAAAAAATCACTCGGGCAATGTTGTCCGAGCCACCCCAAGATTCTATCACCATAGCACACCTAAAACATAGTTCCTAGGATGTTGTAATAAGGGGCTATGTAACGAGACCTTATCTGCTTTGTGTAATCTTTTTATATAAATAAAATTGTTATTTCTTCTTATGGTAATGTTTGCAAATTTCAAATATCTGAATAAATATAGGATGTGTATTATTAATGAATTTAGGAAAAAATGGTGTTTCAAAATATTTTTAGATAATTAATAATGTGAATTGTGTTTCAAAAAATGGTCTTATATAGTTGTGATTAGTGAGAAATTTGGAGTCTAATAAGATCAACATGGATTTAGTGAATTGTAAAGTAGAAATAGTAACATACCCATATGAATAGTAATGAATAGTAATTGTACCAAAAAAATAGAGACATCACACATACATGTATAAATACATTTTAGACATCTAAAAAGTGAAAAAATGATCATAGTTTATGTTTTGGTATTTTTGTATGTCATAAATATTTTATTTATAATTTTGTAATAAATTTAATAATTTAAAATGGAAATTTATTTTCATAAAATTTAATCATGAATTGTTACTTTATTTTCTTATGTTTATACAATAATTTAATGGGACCTTGATTACTTATTAAGGTTTTACAAAATAAAATATAGTTTTAAAGTTTTATTTTTGGAATAAATAGTGATTTTATTTAAAAATTAAATTAAATTTATTTAGAAAAATATTTTCATAAAATGGACTTCACTTTTGAATTAAGATCATCGATATTAGGTTAGGGTGATTTTTGGGTTTTTTCTGAAACAGTTGAATTTTCGGTAAATAGTAAAAATGCAGTTTTGAGTTTTAGGTGTTTAATGACATCATTAATGATGTAATAATGATGTCAGCCTTCTGGTCAACATTTGAATATATATATATATTCTATGAGGTGTCCCATGTGTCCAATACCAGGGGCAAATACCATGCGGAATCCCATGGATTTTCAAATACCACTAATGAGGTGTCCCTTAGAAATTAATAATTTATTCACTCACTTTACCTATAAATACCAAGCCATTTCCCTCATTGATTTCACTAAAAATCATAATAAATGAATTTATGGACTCCTTACATCCCAAGGATTCCTTACATGGTTCCCTCAATCATCCCAAGGTCCCGACCATCATGCTTTCAATGTTACTCTTCAAGGTAAGGGATTCTTTCTCCCTCCTCTTTTAAGTCAAGAATTCCTTTATATTGTGTCTCCTAGTATCCATATCATTGTGATGGGGGTCTGTTTTTATATGTTCTTATTACTTACCATTTCATGTCTAAATTATGAGAGACCCTTTATTCTCTCATCAATTTTTTTTGAATTTTTAATTGACATTGTTAGGCTGCCGAATTTCTCATAACAGAAATCGCATCTTCTCTTTTCATTAATTTTTCTTTTTCTTCTGGTATGTCATTAAAATATCCATACCATTATCTTATCTAAATTTTATTATGTATTTATATTTTAAAATGATTTAATTATGTGTGGTTTACCCTATTACCCTCCCTTTTTATTATTTTCTAAAACCATGTTATACAGTTGTTATGGTGCAGAAATTTCACCTCAAAATTTCTATCTCTTTCTCTCAAGAAATTATCTTTTTCATTTATGTGAATACCCAGACCTATTTAGATTCTATGGGTTTTCATAAATATATAAAATGGATATATATTATTCTGTAATTTTAATATTTATAATCCTCACTTCCTTTCCATGGGTTATAAATGATATAACGATTTTATTTTTAAGAGCTTTTAAAACGTCACAATTTTCAAATGAAACCCATTTATTTTATTCTATATGGGTAATTTATGAAATGTTTTATTATGATATATGTGTCTCACATGTAATTAAAGACATATTATGGGTATTATTTGATATAGATTCAATGCATTGGGTAAATATTTAATCTCTATAGATGACATGTTTCATGATACCTTGGTTAATAACCTTGGTAATTTTTTTGACACCTTGGGGATGGAACTTGGTGATATGTTTATGAATGTATAAATGAAATTTTGTAGCCATATATTCAAGTTATGTTTTATGTTATTTTAATGATGATATTCCTATACTTCCATTTCTCATGTAATTATGTTTTTATTCATGTTCTTATTGATGTCTTAAGTAAACTGATTACCTTGTTCACACTTACTGGGCCTTCTGCTCACCCCTTCCATTGAATGTATGTCTCCAGGTTATGAGATGCAGTAATTATACCTAGGATGAAATTATGATGAATCCATAAAATTGTATTAGAAGAATTTTTTATGTTGTTTTTTCATGTTTAATGTTTCTGATATCCAAGACACTAGACTTTAAAGATCCTCTGTTTGTAAAATGTAATGGAAAGTTAAGTAACAAAAAAGAAGGTTGCCATAGTTGTGATAGCCAATCCATAAAACAATACACTTTGGTAGAGGCACACAATTGGGGGTTCTGTGATCTTGGATCACCAGTCTTACATGTATATTCAGAAGGAAAGAATGCAGAAGATAAAGGGGGAAAATATGGACAATCCTCACCAAAAGGAGAGAAACAAAGCATGAGCTCTAAATTAAATGATGAATACTATATAAGTTCTATGGGGATGGAAATTTATATCCAATTTGGTGGTAAAATATTCAAGGTTATAATACCCTATAGTCATAATATCTAGACTACGTTGTTACCATAATTTAATAATGATATAGTCTACCAATTACTTTTTGGAAAAGTGGCACACAACATTCCCACTATAGCCCACCAGATTTTACATTGAGTGCCTAGTCCACTGTATTTGACTTTGGTGTCCAAATATTCCATTTCTAGAATCCTCCATGTTGGTAGGGATTTATAATTCAAGCAACCATGTGGGCCGAGATTTAAACATCATGTTTGGGCATGAATAGGTGAGATAATTGTACCATTTTATCCACCCATGTAATGAATGATGAATTTGAAATTTAATGAATAAATGTGGTCTCCCATTGTTTTATTCAACCTATTTAATAACCCATGTGTCATTGGACCTTGAAAATCCAACTCTTCCACTTGGTTAATCAACTTGGTGCCTTCAACATGGTTCTCATCATCCTCCCCCACTTGAAAAGGATTTATCCTTGACTCTTCATCCTCTACACCTAAAAAAGGAGAAACATCAGAAACATTGAATATGGAACTTACCCCATACTCACCTAGAAGAGATATCTTGTAAGAATTGTCGTTAATCATCTCAAGCACTCTAAAGGGTCTGCCTCTTTAAGCCATGAGTTTGGATTTATTTTTGTCAAAAAATATTTCCTACTGCATATGAAGCTAGACTAAGTAGATGGCCTATAAAAAAAATTCTTGCGAAACTTGTTTTATTGATCAGCATATTTTTGGGTCATCTTCTTGTTACTTATACATGAATTTTAATGGATGTTCTACATGAATTTCCCATTCCCTTTCACATTTATATTAGTTTCCTCCTGTAATAAAAAAGGAACTAGAACTGTATGGGTATGGGGGTTAAATCCATAAACAATTTCAAATGGATATAATTGAGTTATGGAATGTTTGGCCTTATTATAGGTGAATTCAACATGTAGTAGACACTCCTGGAAATTCCTAATGTTCTTCATGACAATTGATTTCATAAGGAATTATAGTTTCTGATTCACCACTTCAATTTTTCAATCATTTTTTGGATTACAATTAGTGAAAAAAATTAAATTTATTCATAGTTTTATACACAATTTCATCCAAAAGTAACTGAAAAATTTTGTGTATCTATCTGACACAATAATCAATTGCATTCCATGGAGGTTTACTACACCATGATAGAAATGTGTTTCAAAGTTAGTGGAATCATCTGTTTTGTGACAAGGAATAAAATGTGACATTTTTTAAAACATGATCAACCACAAAAAAAAGGAATCTCTCCTCCTCGTGGTCCATGGTAACCCCACTATAAAAACCATTGATATGTCCTCCCTAGGGGTGTTGGGTATTGGGAGAGAAATATATAGTCTATGTGGGTTCAGTTTTAATTTGACTTTATGGATGAGAATGCACTTTCCCACAAATCTATCAGCATCTCTAGATATCCTAGGCCAATAAAAATTCTCACAAATAACACTAAGAGTTTTTGAAACAAAAGAATGCCCCATTAACCAACCAAAATATAACTCTTTCATTAAGAGTAAATGGATAGATCAATTGGGAATGAAACTCTTATCAATCCATAATAATAATCCATAATGTAAGTAGAATTTTTTTTCTAACTAACTGTAGGATTAAAATGTTCATAGGGATCTCAAAAATCACAATCAGTGAAATATAAACCAAAAATGCATTCAAAACTAAGTATTTTTTATTCCAACAAGAAGAAAAGAGAATATTTCTGTGAATGTGCATCAGAAATAGTATTTTATTTACCCTTTTTATGATTGATGACATATTGAAACGACTCATTGAATTCAAACCATGAAGCATGTCTTCTATTTAATTTATGTTTGATTCAAAGGTATTTAAGTGCCTCATGATTAGAATGGATCAAAAATTATTTTCACCAAAGATAACTATGCAATGCTTCAAGAAATCTAAAAAATTAATAAAAATCTTTATCATATGTAGAATCATTTAGGATTGGTCCATTTAAAATCTCAAAAAATAATGAAATAGTATTAAATCTTACATGAGTACTCCTCCTAGTCCAATTCTACGTGCATCACAATCTATTTTGAAGGTCATACCAAATTCCATAAGTGCAATTAGATGGGAAAGGGTGAGTCTCTCCTTAAGTTCATGGATGCCCTTATATTGAGTTATCACCCATTTGAAAGGTAAATTATTATTTGTCAACTCGTTCAACAGTGCTGCTAATGTTCTTACGCCCATCAAAAATCACATGTAAAACTAATAGGCCTATGAAAACATCTTACCTATGTAACGGAGGTTGGAGCTGGCCATTCTTGTTTTGATTTGATCTCATTAGTATCAACTTTAACTCCATTACTAATTGTGATGTTATTGAGGGATCTATAGTAAATGCACATTCTCTATGTTCCATCCCTCTTTGGAACTAGAAGAATCAATACGGCACTAGGAGTAGAGATCTCTCACATATCCAACATCCAACCTCCCTTGAACTTTTCATTTAATTCCTCTTGTCTCTTTTTGTTTGGTGAAATATATAGGGTGGTTCAGTAGTGATACTCCATGTATGAGGTCAATTTATTGATCAATACCGCTAATGGTTGGAAAACCAGGTGGCCCCTATTCGGGAAACACATCTTTAATTTCTTATAAAAAAGACTCAACAACTTATGGTCAAGGAGATTTTAAGTCGTTAGTGTTCAACATCACCACTTTGTAAATAATTACAAAGAGATTGTATCAAGAAAGAAAATATTTTTTATCCTCGACAGTTTTTGCCAACATCACACATTTCTCCCCTCTCAAATATTTTCCACTTCTTGGTTTATCTTTGCTCTCCATTTCCTTCATACTCTCATTTTCTATTTTCCCATAATTCTCTCCTTTTTCATTTTCACTCTTATTTCCTCATAACTCATTTTTTTATTTTCAATCAAAATGTGATCTTCCAGATTTTTTTGGGGCATGGGGTTGAGGTTTATAGGTTCCCCATAAAGTATAATAGAGTAAAAATTCAAGAAACCATCATGGGTAACATGTTTATCATACTTCCATGGTCTTTCCAACAACAAATGGAAAGCATTCATAGTAAAAACATAAAACAAGACCTCATCTTTTTACTTTTTGATACTGAATAGTACCTTCACTACTTCTCGGTGACCATTAGCTCCCCAAAATCATACATCCACTGAAGTCGGTATGGATTTTTATGTCTCAATGTCAGGATTCCTAAATTCACTTCCAACTCAGTGCTCTCCAAAATGCTACAACTTCCCCCATCAATAATAATGCAACAAACCATCCCATTGATCTTGCACTGTGTATGGAAAATTATCTCTTGCTTCTCCTTCTCTCCAAAGGTCATTTTTTCACATAAAACTCTCATAGTGAAATTAATCTCACTATCTTTTGCAAACTCTCCACTATTTTTTTATTTAGATTATTCCCCCTCCTCTACCGAGCTCTCTCCATTGGTCTTCTATTCTCCAAACATGATGATGGTCATGGTGCACTGGTTTGGGAACTCACTAGAAATGTGACCTCTTCCTTGACATTTTTAACAATGAATATCCTGATTCTGATATTGGTTATCCTCTAATGTAGGTTTCTTGTGTGGAATAATTACCTTGTCACATTTGCGATCAAATACCTCTTTTTCCATTAATGTCTCTCCAATCTATTTCCATGGATTTATACTTGGCATGAAAGGGTTAGTGGGTTTCCTCATGTTACTCCTCCTTTTTATTTTTTTCTTGATCTTGTTGGATTAACTGATCATATATTGTATTCCAACATGGTGGTACATCTCCAATTAATCAGCAACCTCTTGATTGATCCCATGTAAAAACGATGCCATGGTTTCCCCTAGATCATCCTCAATGATTTCCCAAATTTTGGATATTGGAAACTCATTATTTTATTCTTCAATACTCTTACTCCCTAGTGTGAGGTGTTGAGAATTGTGTTCGATATATATATGGTAGTGTGAGGGAGCAAACCACATCATCCTGGAAAGCACCATATCGTCCCACATTTGGATAGAACATCATCTTTAATGGGAAATCTCCATTTGAACATGATCCCACCATATTAACGAATAATCAATGAATTAAATTGAAGCATGATTTACCTTTTTATCCATAGAATAGGTATGACAAGAAAAGACTTGCTTGATTAGAATCTCCCACACCATGTATACTTCCAGATCATTTTTCCATTTAAATGAAGGGACCTTCACATTGATCTCGCCACATAGGTCATGATCATGTTGACTCCTTCCTCCTATTGCGTTCTGGTGAAACCTATTATTTTGTGGGAAATCATCAAGATCATCATGAATCTCCACAATATCATCCTCCATGATATGGGGCAACGTGGTTCCAGAGCATGTCATGGATTATCATGGATCATCCTTGGTCTTGGTTTATTCTCCAATTCAAAAATCCTCTCATGTAGAACTTCCAACATTATATCGAGAAGCGTCTCAAAGTGGGTCATTGAATTATGAATTTGGAGTTGTGTATCTTTGGGTGTGGGAGATCTATGCCGACTTCTTTCATCACTAACATGATCAATTTTCATCCCATAATCTTCTTCCATGGTAAGTTATGCGATCAAAAACACACACCGGGGGGACACACGCAATGATACAAACTCACTCACACACATTAGATTTACATACACAAACACACAAAATATGTAAAAACTCACATACACAAGGATACACACTAACCTAGGTAACATATACACACTCACACACACAAGATGTAAACACATGCACACACAACAAGATGCACACCCTTAGACACAGAAGATATATATTTTTTGTTTATTTATCTCCACTCTCCATACTCAATTAAAATTCCATGATCTTATGAGATATAATAACTTGTTTGGGATGATCTTGTTTCACCAATACTTCCCTAATCAATGTTGTGTCGGCAGTTGTCTAGACACATCCTGCTTCTGTGGTAAAGAGTAAAGGGTAAAGGGTGAGTAGATGGTTGAAAATATGGGTAAAAGGGCGGAAAAGGATAGAAATTTTTGGTATAAGGGTTTTTCATGATTTTACAAGATAGGAAAAATTAATAAAAATATTTTCCAAGTATAATATGAAGATGAAGTAAAATGATGGTGATGTGATGTACAGAAATGGAAAGTGTTAATAATTTAATAAACTAAAAAGTAATTATATCCACCTTTTTATCTCTTTTTTGGGATAACGTCTCCCAAAAAAATTTTTTGCTTGGTGTTTTAAAGAACATGATTATTAATGGGAGATTAATAAAATTTTGTTTGACGTCCCTTGAATAAAAGATTTTCTTTATTTTGAACAGCACAAAATTATGATTTGAGGGAATTTGAATTTTTCTAATTTTTTTTTGCTAGATACAAATCACATATAGTGAATGAAACACACAAAGAAGATGAATAAAAATTTCACTCTATTTATAATAATATAGGCCAATAAAAAATAGGACAATTAAAGAGGTTTTTATGAAAATTTATTTTTAAGGGGTATAATATTGAAGGATAAGGAGAGAAAAAATGTAATGTAAATGAAGGGATATATGCCTACCATGGAGACCGGAGATCTGATACCAACTGATGTGAGACGCATGGGGTGGACCGATATTCACAGTATAGTTATGCGGATTAAGAATGAGGTTTTGGGATAACTGTCAGATAATGGGTATGGATAGTGGATGCATGTAGTCAATCAATGCTTTAAGGAGTGTGGCCTAATACTTAGATAACACACTAAATAGAGGGGTGTGATATCAAGTCCCCACAACAACACACTTGGGTTGAGGCATATAATTGAGAGCTTTGTGATATTTTATTACCATTATAAATCATAGATTGACAAGGAAATAATGAACAAGATAAATGGGAAAACATGGACTATCCTCACACAATGGAGAGAAACAAATCATAATCCCTCAATTAAATCTTCAATTCCATAAATGTGCCAGGGGTGGCTATTTATTTCCAAGGGGTGGTGTAATATTCATGCGTTTAATACCCTAAATTCATATATGTTAAACTACATTTTCCCCTAGAATTCCCAATGATAAAGTCTACCAAATAGTTATTGGAAATGTGGCACACAACATTCCATGTGTAGCCCATTGGATTTGACTTTTTGTGAATAGCCCAATAGATTTGAGATTGGTGTCCAAATATGCAATTTCTAGAATATTTAATGTGGAAAAGGCATCAAACGTCATGAAACCATGTTGGAAGATAATTAAACATCATTTTTGGGATTGCATAAGTGAGATAATTGGCCTATTTTCTCTATCCATGTATAGAAAGATCCATTGTTACTTTAATGAAGGGATATGGGTGCCCATTGTTGCATTGAACCTCTATAATTTCCCAAGTGTCATCAGGCATTGGAAATAAAATTCCTTCACATGGGTAATTGACTCAGTCCCTTAGACATGGTTCAAATCAACATAAAATAAATCAGTGTCGAATATGGTATGTGACACACATAAGTAAAAAACTAAGACTCAAATATATCACCTTAACTCTTGACATCGTTCATACACATTTCAATCTCATATATAATAAATATATACTTATTGTATATATATATATAAATAAAAAATAATTACATGTATTGTACCTTGTATTATTTACTTATGTCTTTTATTACCCCTTTATTATCAATTATATGTTTACGTCATGTTTTGAATAATAACCGCTTTGTTTTCCATATATGTTTTGATTTGTTATTTATGGCCCTATTAAATTGATAATGGTTCCAAAATATAATGAATAATAATAATAAAATTATTATAATATTTACACATCAATTATTCTTATAATAATAGTAATGGAATATTTTTTTGAGAAATGATGTATGTTTTGATCATAGAGGTGGTAGGATGTGTGTAGAGATGAATAACATTTCCTATTTTTCAACTATCATTATGGAAGGTGATAATAAATATATTATCATTAAATAATATATAATAATATCATAAATATATTATTTATTTAAATATACTTATTCTTATCATCCATGTGGTTTGGTGATGAAAATAGAGTCGCCTCGCTTCTTGAAGGTGGTATTCCACACATACACAAATGACATTGTCATCCTTCAGTGACTGAAAATGTAAAAAATAAAATGATACATTGTATTTTAAGATTTAAAAATATTTCATTAATTTAATTTCTATCTCATGTATTCCTTAAATTTATTCTTATTTTATTCCATCCAATTCATTAGTGACAAATGAATCACATCACTTCGTCGGGTGGTAGTTTATCATACACACGAACAAAATTGTTGTATCCTTTTCGAAATAGAATATAAAAAAGGTATATATTATATAATGAAAAAATATGTATAAATATGTAATAAATATAATATATATACATATATATATTATATCCATCATGATATCCATCTATGAGTGGTGTAATGGAAAAAAGAATGCCATCATTTCGTGAGGCGGTAGTCTTCCATTCACATGAATACTGATTTGTAACCAATTTTTGGGAAGGAGATATGGTTGTTTATAATTTTCATTAAATAAAAAATATCATTCTATAGAATATATTAATTTGATTATATAATCATGTTTTTATTAATTTAATGATCTGGAGGAAGAAATAAAATAAAAATACACGATGAAGACCCTTAAGCCTTCCTCATGTAACCTCTATAGGTTTTCACTAAAAGTATACCATGGAAGGATTATGAAATGAGATGAGGGTATTTGGGAATTGATTTTGGTATGTCGTGGGGGAACCCAAATTGGTTTTTTGTGTGATAGAAATAAGATATTTATTGCCTTTTATAAGTGAGGTGAGTGGTACAATTGTAATTTTTTTAAAAGAATATGATGTATACATGTTTTTCCAATTTTAAAAGGAAAAAATGGTTTATAATCAATAATTAGGAATTTTGGGTCATTATATGACCCCAAAATATATTATAGACATGTTTTTAGGTCACATTAATTGATATCTTTTTTGTGTAATCCCTGCTAAACCCATTATTACCTTAACAATGGTAATTAACTTTTACTTAATTAAATATTAATTTTGATAAAAAAATAATTTTACCATATTAGGTAATATATATTATTATAAATAAATATATTTAATTCATTATGAAAAATTAAATTATCATAATTATAAAAATTTTATTTAAAAACAATCTCACAAATATGATGAGAAAAAGACTTTTCAAGGAGAAAATGTTCAATAGTTTACAATATTTTTTTTATCAAATTTAAATATAGAATTATATTATATAACCTAAATCATATTAATAGATATATATTTAAAATAATTTTACTTTAAAATAAATTTAAATATTATTCATCATTAGAATTAATTAATTCAAAATGATGGCTTTTAATTAGAATTTAGTATTTTCCACTATTAATCAGAAAATTAATCTTCGCATAAAATTCTAAAAAATTAACCATAAAATAATGCAAATATGATGGATTAAAATTAATGAATTAAATTTTATAAAATCATTTTTATAAAAGTGTAAAAAAATTATGTTTAAAATAAGTGTGAAAAACATTTATAAAACTTCTTTTTTTAAGAATACATTTGTTAAGAAAAAAATTTTATTTACTCTTATCTCTTATTTGGGAAACTAATAATTTTCATTTCAAAAAAGAGGTTTAATATATATTTTTTATTTTTTATTTCTAGAATTCACCACATTTTTTTAATATTTATTGATGTGAAATGTTTTTATTTACATAACACATCAACAAACAATATACTTTTATTTTAAAATGGTTTTTATTTTCATTTGAAAATAATTTGTCACTAGCGATTTCATTTTATATATATGCATAAATAATATATTTTTATAATTTATTTAATCATATTCATACCCACCATTCCATTGTATAGTTTATTACTATCAAATTAAATAATAATAGTTTAATAAAATATCATGTTTCGTTTAAACTAAATATAGTGTTTAATATAGGATACACTTAGTGTCATGTGTAATAAAATAAAAACATAGTGATTAATTTAATATAAATAATATACTTCACAAAATATTTTTTGTTTCATTCTACCCCCTTAATATTAATTACAACATCATAATTCGTCACATTCATATAGATAATTAAGGATAGTTCCAAATCAAAACCTCCATGGTTTCTAACATAGCACTCAGATGTTGTTATTTTTACAATAAGAACTGACCCCATAACCGGTCCTATTTCATAGAACATTTTATATTTAAACCAAAATCTCTACTTTTTATTAAAAATAAGAAATATCATTCTCCAATAGTATGACCTCTAATCTCAGTACAAGTAATCGATCGATTTTGAGCTTCCATAGAAGTGATAAATCAAACAAATCATGAAAATGAGATACGATCAATTGATTATCAAAATTATAAGCTATTGTATCAATATAATCAATTATTATAATGGGGTTGATATACCTAGGTCATAGTTTTACATTCATTAATCCAATGGAAAATTCATAGAAATACCTTCTTACTGACTTTAATTTTTAGACCAGATTGATGATTATCATCAAAAAAATTTAAAGATTTTTTGTGATGCTTTTGTTTTTACAAAGATTTGTATTTTTTTAAAACCACTATTTTTTTAAAATAATGTATATGTTCTTAAGGGTAAGTCCCAAATCACCAAAATGAGTTTCTTTGGAAAGCTAAAAGTTGTGAAAGGTTTAAAAAACAAAAGGGGGTAAATGTATAGTTTTTATCTATGATTCTTTTTGAATTCACTTTATCATGCATGGAATAACTAGACACTATTGTTCGTATAAATATAAGGGCGGACATTTTTGTAAAGTTTTTGATTGGACACACCATCAGTCTCAGTTCCATCGGCATGATGTTCATGATTTATATGAAAATGTTGATACTTATAATGTTAGATGTTTCTAAGTGAGTAAGTTATAATTATTTTGAAAAGAATAAAGGGAAAATAGTGAATTCAGGAGTTATAAATTTCCTTACATACCTACTTGAATTCAGAAATTTCTTTTCTGATATTGAAGTTATCATAAATTATGGAACCTTATAATGAGAAGATATTTTAAATAAATGGAGGAATCGTAATGATTTTATTAGTTCTATAAAATAAGTAAATGTTCAAATAAGGTCTAGAATTACAAGATAAAGAAGTTATTAGAGTAATGAATTATATTTAGCTGAGGAAGATTGAATAATCATGATGTTTCTCAGTGTAGTCATTGTTGGTTTAATTACATCGTAATGATTACTTATTCATAATGATAAATAGATCGTAATAAAAATTTAATCCAACTATGTCTTAGTAGGAAATTAAATGAATCTGAGTCTACAATGATAGTCAAATCAGACATACTCTACAAAATGAAGTCAATCAGGCTATCTCTGAGAAGAAAACTCAATTGGACTAACTCTAAAGAATATCAATCAAAATGACTCTTAAAAGGAAATTCAATCAGATTAACTCATATGAGGGATGTTTCTTCATAATTATTTGATTATTTTTATCATTATACTAATGAATAATTCGAAAGGATGAGAAATATAATTACTAAGATGATGGAATATTATTCAAGAAGGATATAGAAGAGTTGATGTGGTCAAACAAGAAGTTAAAATATGTGTGTATTTTGGTGTTTCTTAATTTTAGTATGCAGTATAAGTTTTTCATTTTTTCTGCCTTTCCCATTCTTGAATTAATATAATAAGATTCATAGTACAAATATACATTGAAACCTTTTGACATGCACAAAATGTCAGGATCCATCTCTGCTCAACCCTAAACCGGTCCTTGATTCAGACTAAGACAAGGCTCGAGAGGCATTCCTGATCCTCTTAACATGTAAAATATTGATGGGATATTAATATATAAACAAATTGAATGATTTATCATAAAAAATTAAACTATATAAGAAAAAAATAATGAAACACAAAATAAATAAAATTACCAAAGTGAACATCGTTCATACAATTATAGAAAGTACCAATAATTGATCAAAAACAAAAATTGATCTTGATGAGAAAAACATCTCCATATAACCCTACGGGTCACTATCCAATACTAAAATAATCATCTCCGAAATCAATCAAAACCATGATGGAACCTGCACAAAAAAAAGTAAAAACAAAAAAAACTATAAGCATCAGGGTTATAATATAATAGGGTTCCCTAAACAAATCCACTCCCAATGAACATCCTTTAATAAAAATAAAAATAATATTCAGATTTGAAATACAATATTTAAATCTAGGTCTTCAATACACATTTCCTCATTTAAACTAACCACTAGCCATTTCCATTTTTCTATTTTAAATGATGTTCTTCTCTAAGAGGTACACATTATCATTATGCAAGTGAAGTGTTTAATTTTTACATAAAAATTTAGAAAATAAGAATAAATCATTTTCCAAATATTATTCCATAAAACCTTTGAAAACTCACAAATCATTTTTAATAATGAATAACACAAAACTAGATAGTGACATGAATTATAACATAACAAGGGAAATGGAAAATAGAAAAAAAACAACAAACAACAAGTATCTCAATCATCCTCTATAGATAACTATGTGCCAAGGGACATGGGAAAATCTAGTTTCATAGTGGAAAATCTATAATATAATATACATCTAACTCATACCAACGGCATGTTTCACCCAATGAAATAATTATCCCCTATATGATTAATCCAACTGTACCTGTTATGGATGGGGGGGACCCTCTTATAGAAACAAAAAAATCCCATACTATAGTCCACTAGCTAGAGTGAAATCATATTCTAGTATAACATCTCTTAATTAAAAATCTTCTCAATATTCCATGTTCTAATGTCAAAAAATGGGTGATCCAACACTGACAGTCAAGCATCCAATCACATGCACATATATCATATACAAGAACTCAGACAACAAGTCACCCTCATGCACCCCAAAGGAATAATATATTTTATTTCAATCATCTGAATACAATGGATTATCTCACCGTGGACCTCCCACAACATTCAACATAATCATGGAAAGAGTATTCTCTAATGTGAGTTTTCAAGGAAACCATTTTCACAAAATGGCCAAATGGGCCTAATCCACAAATTACGAAATCAAACGTTTTCAAAAAAACTACCATCCTAAATATGTTAAAACACACCATTTTCCATTTCATAACCTATATAAAAATCTATTTAAAAACTCACACCACATTTTCAAACCAAACCCACTTTAATCAAAATTCCAAATTTTCCATACACCATCGTCATATGTCAAACTACTTTCAAAACCACCAAATGAATACCACATTCAAACCTGAAAAAATTTGGTAAGAACCTATTTCAGAAACCCAATTCATTATTTTTTAATTTAAATACCATTACCAATCAAAATTCATTATTTTTTAATCACATATAAAATATATCTTGAAATTTTATCGAACACTGTGTGTGTGTCACGTGAAAAATAAATTCCCAATATATTAAAATAAGAAATAAATCACCTCATTTCATAATGAAAAATTATTCACAAAATAGTACATCACTAATAAACATACATTTATGTTATGAAAATCCACAAGAAAATTTTTATCACATGTAAAGTATTTGTTAAAAGTGAAACATACCTAAAATTGTATGCGCTTAAACAATTCCAACCTAAAACAACTCCACAAAAGTTTCGAAAAGAATAAACATCTATGAGAATAATTAACAACATAGAAACCTTAATTTAAATAGAGGTAAACAAGAAATATAGATGTACATTACTATGGACTAAGAGTAACCACCATGAAAATGGGAGAAAGAAGAATAATGAGAAGATTGGAGGTGAATACCTTGACGATTTATCCCCAAAACATGAAGAAATCACATGGATATACCCATGGGACCGAAGGGGATTATTGGAGTGGAAGTGTTGTTCCACATTTGGGTTGAAAAAATATGATAGGGGAAAATGGGGTATTTTGGGGTTAAAATGTGAAAGTCGTGTAAGGGTAAATTTGCATTTTTAATGAGCTGTACATGCTACATGGTTAGACTAAACTATTTGAAAGACCATGCAACAACTGTGCATTAATTATTTTCCATGAGAACAAGACTCACGGTTATTATTCATGGTTTTCCAAACCATACAACAAACATGTAGTTTCCACTGTCAAAAATGGAAATTTACCAAACGGTTTCCTCAATGATGGCCCATGGTTTCTCTTAACCATGCACTAACTAGGAACCGCCTACTATAGGGTCAATATTTTGTATTTTTTTTCAAAACCCCAGGGGGATACCAAGGAAAAAGTACTAATCTAAAAATATGTAAATGAAAATAAACATAAAATTTAATATTCAAACTTTTCATGCCCAAAACTCGAAATAGAAACTATGAAAACAAGTTAAATGGAACTCGATGAAAAAATAAAAAATACGGTGTGAAAAAAATGGTAGAGCACTATATAGTTTGAGTAAGAGATCCTTCTAGATAGAGATATTATAAGAATATCAGACCACCATAAATTGTTTACTTTATTGAGGAATATCAGGAATAAAAATTTTGTTGATTTTGAGAAGTACAAATTTATAATAGATTCATCATACTGAGTCTATCATACTGAGTTTAAATGATTGAGCTAATTAGATATAGTTTCATCAAACATAGGATTCATATATGGTTTTTTTGGAAAACTATTGGGGTTCCTTCTTTTGTTGACCAATTGTTTTTAAAAAATCATTATAAATTGGTAGGATCCAGTGTAGTGTTTTATCTCAGGAGAGTGATGGTATCTATTAGGATTTGGAACATGTTTTATTCACTCTTTGTTAATAGATAATTTTCATAGACCCCTAGAAGTTACAATTAAAAGAATTTTGGTTCTCACACAGAAGCTGAAACTTCTAAATTTCATGGTATTTACATTACTTCCAATGTTATCTTGTTTGGGTATTTTCTAAAAATGGTAATTTTTTAACATTAATAGGATACAAGGGATAATATTATTAAATTTTTAAAAACAATAAAATTCAAAAAATTCTTAAACACCCTCCCCTCCCCCTTAGTTTTTTTCGATCTATTGGAACATCAATTAGTATTATAGGAGGTTACCTTTTTTAATCAGTATCATGGATAATCTCAATTTAGTCAATAATAGAGGTACTACTTTGTTTGGTAAAATTAATTATTATAGTTGGAAGAACAGAATGATTATGTATCTATTATCTCCTAGACTAAATTATGTGTATGCTATTAAAACTGGTTCTCCACCTATTTAAATGATTTTCCATTTATTTTTTATGAAACTGGATACAATTCTATAGATGTAAAGTGTAGAAATTATATTTGTATATATTTATCTAAAAAATGTTATATGAAGGTGACAGGTCTCGAAACATTAGATTATATGGGACAATATATATATTATATTCGAAGGGAATAATGATGTAAAGGAAGACAAGGAAAAAATTTAACATTGTACAAATTCGGAAATAACAATGAAATATGTATAATATATTAATGAATACTTCTTTAGAGTAAATGAAATTAACTGCCACATTTGTGGTATTGTAGAAGTCCTATAATATTCTTCAATTATGAATAATCTGATGAGAAAATATCTAGACATGTTTTATTATAAATTTACTATTTGTAATATATGTATGATTTATCTCATGATGAGTTTCTTAACATTATTTTTTCTTCTAAAATTGGGAATGCTACAATGTTGAAAAAAAATATGATAGATGAAATAGTTTTTCATTCTATGAGAGAAATTTAAATTCTAGATCATGGAGATGTTAATCCTTGTGGATCCAATGATAAAGTGGATGATTATTTGAATGACAAAATCATGTCTCATATATCCCTGAACTATCAATCGTGAAACATGAAGTATATAAGTAAATTTCCTCTTAAATATTTTGAGATTAGATGTGTCAAACAATTTTTTTAATTTACATAAGAAAAATGTTGTATAATATCAAGATGATTCCAATGAAAATACCTCTATAAAATATGTGGAACAAATTTTGTAAATAATTGAATTCACCTATAAAATATAGGTGATTTTTATTAATAATAAAGGATGTATGTTGATTAAGAAAAATGAATCAGACTCAGCTAAATATAACCCTTTAGAATACAAAATCTCCTAAAATGTGTGAATATTCATTAAAAAAGATGATATAATAGAAGACTCCATAATTAGATAAGAAGAAGATGGTAAAGAAGACCATCCTCTCATAATATAACATATTTCATGTATTGAGAAATAATTATCTCTCAATATATAAATCACAAGAATAATGAATGATAGTGGAAATTTTTTCAAAGGTGAAAAAGTTGTTTTCAACAATGTAGAAGAACACATCTAGAAGATTTCAAGTTACAAATATAGAATTTTTAAACAGGAAGAAAGGGTTCAATATCTCAGTAAGAAGTTGGGATCTAAGTAAGAGAAAGTTATCAATTCTCAATCAAATCTTCTTGAGGCTGAATGTACCAAATGAATGATGAATGAAGCATCATCATAGGTTTATAATTAAAAGATAAGACTTTTAATGTTGATGAGAAATATCATATCAAGATCCTGGCAAAATCACATCAAACAAAAATTGATGTTTCATTTAATCTTTTTGATATATCAAGTGATAGAAAATGTTCTGGGAAACATTATATTGAGATGTTATGTTAGAAACCTATAACATTTATATATTTTGGATAATTCATCTGGAGGAACATTGTTCCATGTCCATAGTATGTTTTCTAAAGAAAAAGTCATTAACTTTGACAATATTTATACATATATTGATATTAATTCAACATAAAATTAAGAGTTGATTGTTTTTTATAATTTTTTTGAATATATGGGAACACGACTTATACTTTTTTTTAATAAATTTTCACATCATAGATTCATGTTTAAATAAAGTGAAAGCATTGATGGAAGATGAATGAGTAAATATCCTCACAAAGATGATGTTATAAAAGTTCAAGATTTTAGAAACATTCAAATGACAAATCAACTTGATTGTATGAATGATGCTTGTGGAATATATAATAAACTATGTCATTTATTCTGAAAAATTTTTGAATACACTTCTAGGATATGTTTTACGTTTACAAAAAGAAATGTATGGGGAAAGAAGAGGGATGAATAAAGATCTTTTGGTTTTTAATACATTCACGAATGATTGAAAAAAATAACAAACTATCGATACATGGTTGTGGTTGTTGTTTACATATGAATGTTGACTTAAAAATATTAAAACATTTTGATAATCATGATGTTGGTATTTTTACCATTGGGAATGATAGTTCTTTAATAATAGGAAGAATCAAAATAGATGACATTGAAGTGGATATGTTAAAATCTATGTATATTTTGTTTTTAATGGTCCTAAACATTAATTACTTAGTGTTTGTCAACATTGTGATGATAGATAAAAAGTTATATTAAAAAAAATATTCCAATATAATATAAAGTGTAAAATATGTGAAATTTATTATAAAAGTAGAAATAATAAGTTGTAATCTTTTCCAAATGAGAGATTCCACCAACTCCTTCTACTTGAGAGATGGTGATGAAAATAATAATTGGAATCCTTGGAATTAAAACCATGAGAAATGATTCTAATGTTATTTTTGTACAAAATTTTCTCGAATTGAAAATAAGAGTATACAATGTTTGGGTCACATGTTATAAATCCATATGGATAATAAAATTCAAAAGAAGGTTTAGATTCATTCTTCCAGACCTCATAAACATATTCATTCCAATTTGGGTGGGATGATAAGTAATCAATATAAAATGATATTTATAATTTATCACATTCTTTGATGATTTCACTTGGATGAAAGACATCAGTTATATAAATCACATTTTAGAGGCCTTTAAAATTTTAAAATTCTTTGGAAATTATATTGAGAATGGAATAGGGGATTATATAAATAAATTGATAACATACAATAGTACTGAATTTGTAATGCCTCGACCGAGAAACCCAGAGTCGGTGCATTATTACATATCATTGGATTGATCACAAAAGATCAAGTCTCGAAAGACAGGTTAGTATAGTAGCCTTGAAAGTAATAGATACATTAATAAGGTTTAAATTAAATAATAAAATGGAAAACTATAAATAAATTGATTCCATAGACAACATTCAGATCCCATAGACTATCCCTACAGGCAAGTCATAATATACTTCATCGTAGTCTGGAAAAAATAAAACATATAAAGGGGTGAGTTCAGATTCTCAGTAAGGATAAAAATATAGAAAAAACATTCATAAATAAGCATAAAAATTTAAGGAAATATATAAAACTAAAATAAAATTATTTTAAACATAAACTTCATCATAATCTGGAAAATATAAATCATCATTATTCCATTTACTTACTCACATGGATATTCTACTAGTCAAATAATCACATGCAATATCAATATCCACTTTTATAATGATGGAATACATAATTCTAGACTTCATAACCACATAGTCAAGTCCTTGTGTGAAGACTAAAAATAATATTTTTTTGAGTCCTTGTTCCCAGAAAATATTTTGTCTCATTATACCTACTGATGCATCGAGGATCCACAGCAGGCTCCACCCGTCACTTACAAAGTCCAATGCAGTCCTCATATGAAAAGTTTTAAACATAAATAGACATTGGTATTAAAAATATCATATGAAATGTCAATATGTTATCTATATACCATGAATGGTGTAAAAATGTCACATATACAGTAAAACATATAAAAAAATCTTCAATACAGTAAAGAAGTTTTGTATTATAATAAATCAACTTCAAATAAGCTTAAAATCCATCAAAATATGTTGACATAGATGAAATCAAACCCTCTTTTAGAGAAATATATCTTTCTATTTTGAAATATATTAAGAGTCACATAATTATAAAGAAAAAATTTATTTTGAAAATATTATCATAAGCTTGTAAGGGAAGCTTCAACGATGTTATAATGGCAGAAAATAGCTGCATCTGCTATATAAGATAAAAAACATTCTTACATTAATATGGTCAAAAAGGTCATAAAGTACCTTTTTTGGAAAAATACAAAAATATTCTTTTATAAAAATATTATAAAAAGTAAAACATGGGTATAAATAACATTATCCCATAGTTTATTAAATAGTAGAAATGTTTTGAAATAAATTTTTGTGAAAACACAGATGTGGATGATAAAGAGGCCCCAAAAGATACTTACATAAAAACAACATTGGATGATAAAGGGATTGTGAAATTAACCCTTACCTTGTAATTTTTCTTGGTTGATGGTATGTTAACCTCTTATATATTGGTGAAATAATTTTCACTAAATTTGGCAAGAATCATATACAATAATATGATATCATATATGATCTTTTAATATTTCTTTTTAAATAATATTTTAGTATTATCATCGTTTCGAGTGTTAACTAATTCGTTTTCCATTATATGCATTGTTACGTAAGTAATTATTGTTATGGATAAGATGTATCTTATTTATATTCAGAATCATATTAAGATTTTAAACATTATTTTTAATCATCTAATGAAAACTAGTCTTGAATGGATGCGATGGGGAATTAATCTCATCGCCTTCGTGGAGAAGGTAATCCGTACCTATGCACGATCGACAATATCATTATTTTGATATTAAAATAATATATAATTGGATGGTATATCATATATACAGAAAAATTAAAATGTTATATTTATTATTTAAATCAATTATTCTTCATTATTATACCCATCAATAGAATAATGTATTGAATAACAAATACACCAAGTCGTGGAGACGATAAGCTTTACCTACACACATATGGGGACATGTCATTCAAAGGATCGATAGAATAATGAATATGGTTGTACCATATTTATAATAACATCAATGTATATAGAAGATACTGTAGTTATTATTTTATAATGGAATCAACAAGGAATGATGATGTGGAAGAAGAAAAAACATGAAAGAAGAGGTGAGATATTTGCATCTTCTTCAGGTTCTTCTTTTTGATTTAATCAAAAGGGATCCATAGGTTGGGCTTATGACTAAATGAAGTCCTCTAGGATGATGGTAGTATATTTTATAGGGTATTTGGTTAGGGGTTGGACGATCCAAATGGATTTGATGGTGTGAATTAGAGAAAAGGGTAAGTGCCCTTTTATAAGAGGGGTGAGGGGTACCTTAGGAAAAGATAAAAAAAATTTATAATAAAATAAATTTCAGTTTCTAATGGCTCCAAAAATTATTTATTTAAAGTATAGGGTGGGGAAGGGTCTAAAACCACTCATACAATAGGTTTTAGACAGTTTTGGGTCACTATATTAACACTATCATTTAGATTTAACTCTCAGTTAAATAGTTTGACATTTACCATGTCTCTTTATATTTTTATATTATATGGTTAATAAACATAATCTATACTACCAAGAGAACCCCAAGTGGTTAACTAATGATACAAATATAATTATACAAGTCTTTTATCTTAAAAATAGATTTTTAGGAATATAATATCAATTAATAATATAATATTTATTTTAAAAACTCTTTTATGTCTATTTTGACACTATTTGGTATTTTTTTCTAAATTCATAACAGATTTTTTACTTTAAAAAAATTATATTAACAACCTGAACATGTAATATTATCCTAGAAAATTAGTGTAATTCATAAAAATCTCAAATTACATTTATTTGGATATTTATAATATAATTTATTTTAATATTTCATTAATATGGTAATTACTGCATCATCATTGTGTCATAAATAAATTTAATTATTTAGTGTATAAAAATTATAAATAAAATACTGTTATGTGTTGAATCTTTTTATATTTTTAATG